>BPTQ01000003.1:0-435653 GCA_019973895.1 Chrysanthemum seticuspe
TAATATTCATTTCTTTAATAAATTCCTTTGTAATTTAGGGTCACCGCCATGGCGCCGCCTAGGCGCCGCTATGGCGGCTATGGCGCTTGGCGGGGGTCAACCGCCACGGTACCGCCGAGCGATTTTTACAACCTTGATTATAATACTATTGGATCATAAAGAAACAGGGACAGGTTCAACATGTGCTTCAAGAGAAATAACACTGACACTACTTCAGTATTATGAGGCAAAATGGTCACTTGATAGCAGTTTATAGCTTCAAAAAATTGATGTATAACTATTAGCAGAACTTAGCTGTGGCAGGGGAGGGCTATGGCCATTGTGCAACTAGCGAATATATTGCTTAATTGTTGATTGAAGTCCAATTGCTTTCTATAGTAACATTCAAAATGATGTTTTATAATTGTAGTTTACAACGTTGCGTTTTGTATCTTTAAATGATAAGCTTTAGGATATATAAGTCTAATTACCCGTCTAGTTAAATACAAATGTATATGAGTAAAAGTTACGCTGTTTTAAATTGAGTTGCTCATGAATAGTAGCTCTTTAAGTCATATATTACATATGTTTAGTAAGCTATGCCTTTTCGCCTACATGTTGGCGCCTTTCACATTATCTTCTTAAGTTATCCAAAAATGACCACACAGAGCCAGAATTCATATCAAACCACCAAGAAAGTCCAGGATTTCGGGTTGACCTGAATTACACACCCTTAAACCTAAATAATGCAAGCTAAAAGACACGTGTCCACATGATTTGTTTCTGAATAAAAACAAGTTAAGAAAGTCAAACCTGACCTAGATGAGATTTTCATTGTGGCGTGACAAACAGGCAATTCGAACCTTGTTTTCATCTTTACTCATGCACTTGTATTCTTTGTCACTCTCGCATACTTGTAGGCATTGACATATTGATCTAAAGATAAGGTTTAAAAGAAGATATAACTCACCAAATTGGATAGATATCAATGTGATAGTTTTTCTGCTGTGTTTCCTATTCGCTTATTAACTGTTTATTATATTCATTATCAGATCATAGATCAGCTGGGGATCCATTCTGCAAAGCAACAACTTGGAAAAACGCATGTGGCACAAAAGCATAATTTTATATTACCAGTTTCTGAATGTGAGTTTAACATTACCACGGCCATCGAAGATATCGGACATTCATCACCACTCACACCGGGGCATCGGCCTCCACGGTGTACTGGTGCTGCAATTCAAGTTGCCATAGCCCTTCTTGAAGGATCATCGGTCCCCACAGGGTCCCGTATAATGGTTTTCACATCTGGGCCTGCTACCATGGGACCAGGGATAGTTGTAAGTCAAGATCTGAATCAATCGATTAGAACACACCGAGACATAAACGGGGGTCATGCCCCATTTTACAACAAGTCTTGTGAATTTTACAAAAAAGTATCAGAAAAGTTAACAGATATATCCATGGTGCTTGATCTATTCGCTTGTTCTCTGGATCAAGTAGGAGTAACAGAGATGCGGCCCCCAGTGGAGAGATCGGGTGGGTTCATGATGATGGCAGAATCTTTCGAATCTGATCAGTTTAGAAAATGCTTACGTCATATATTCAGTCGTGATGAACAAGGGTTTTTGAATATGTGTTTTGATGCCACTATTGAGATAATTACCACAAAAGATGTGAAAATATGTGGTGCCATTGGCCCGTGTGTTTCCTTGAAGAAAAAGAACGGTTCTGTGAGCGAAAAGGAGATTGGTGAAGGTGGGACCAACACATGGAAGCTTGGAACAATAACTGATAAAACCTGCATTGCCTTCTTTTTTCAAGTGAGTGAAGAACAAAAAGCACAGCCAGGGACTGCATTTTTCATACAGTTTATAACAAAATATAGACACGGAAACATGGGAATTCGCAAACGCGTAACATCTGCAGCGAGAAGGTGGGTTAGCGCTGGTGCACCAGAAATTGCTGCAGGGTTTGATCAAGAAACTGCAGCTGCAGTCATGGCTAGACTCGCGGTTCATGAAACTCAGAAGAATTTCCCTAGAGAGGTGGTCAGATGGCTCGATAAGGAACTTATTAGTTTTGCATCAAAGTTCGGGGACTATATTCACGAAGATCCATCATCTTTTCGTCTTTCTTCTAATTTCTCACTTTACCCTCAGTTCATGTATCATTTACGAAGGTCTCAGTTTATTGATGTGTTCAACAGCAGTCCTGACGAAACCGCGTTTTTCCAGCTGATGTTAAACCGTGAAGGGGTCGTGGGGTCATTAATAATGATACAACCGACTCTTTTCCAATATTCATTTGACGGGCCTCCTATTCCTGTTCTTTTAGATGTTTGCTCATTGTCTCCGGATGTAATTCTGCTATTTGATTCCTATTTTTATGTTGTTATTCACTACGGGTCAAAAATAGCTCAATGGAAGAAAATGGGTTATGATAGGGACCCAAACCATGAAAGTTTTAGAAAGTTGTTGGAAGCACCAGCGATCGAAGCAGAGCAGCTAGTGGCTCAAAGGATTCCTGTTCCAAAACTGGTGAAATGTGAGCAGCATAGTAGTCAGGCTAGGTTTCTTTTAGCAAAGTTGAACCCTTCGGCTACACATAAGTCCAGTTACGTCGATGGGTCTGAGGTTATAATGACAGATGATGTAAGCTTGCATGTTTTTCTCGAGCATTTGCAAGAATTGGCAGTTCAGGGTTGACTGATACTCGTTGTTGTTGTATAGATACATTTTCGTTTTGGTGTTCGCTTTAGCGAGTAGAATGTATAGGAAGAAGTTAATGTGTACTACGACTACGTTTGAGGCAGTTTTGATAAATTGTAGAAAATGATCCTGATTTGTTTGATGTTTGGTTAACTTTTTGTCTATAGTATCAAGCTGATCAAATCTATGCGTCAGAGACGGTATATCGTGCAAAGTGTACTTGTTGTTGGTTTTCCGTTATCCTGTAACAGAAAACAGGTTAGCAGGGTTACACATAAAGGGTGTTTGCTTAGAAGATTTGAATGGTAGTATAAGTTTATATCTACAAACTTTCAATCTTATTTGAACATCCTTGTGTTCGATTCTCGTTGTCTGCCAAAGATGGAGCTACACAGTATCACACAAAGCCCCATTTGCCTCAAAACATTTAAACAAACATTTATCTATCTTCTTATATCAAAATTGTGTATATTTCATTAAAAAAAAACAAGATCACATCCAATCATATTCTATCAGGCTATGCGCAGTGGATTCAGTCCTCATCGGTCGGTTGCGTCGGTTGAGCTCGGTCGAGCCATTGTGGCTAGTAAGGTTGTCGTCGGTTGGGTGATGAAATTGGAGGAAGAAGGTTGCTTCCTCAACTGAGTGGAAAGCCACATATATCCAAAATAAAATCCTACCGTTTCTTATTAAAAAAAAAAAAAAAAAAAAAAAATTAAACTTTACCACTTTTACAACATTATAAATACCAACCTCAAACACATTTTTAAACACACAATTTCAAACACAATTCAACATAAAAATTCACATTCTCTTTACGCAGCATCATTATGGCTTGTCGTCTCCCTCATTCTGTTACTGATATGCGAACGTACGTTCAAAATCAATGCGAGAACGATGATGAGGCTAGAAAAGATGCTATTATACGCGTCATCCAATTCTTTGAGGACAAAAGGAATGAGAAGCTGCAGATGAGAGACAGCTACAAGACTTGCAACGACATCAGCAATGAACGAAAAGGTGTTATCGAGAAATTCCTTCAGGAGGAAGCCCGCAGAGATGCCGAACTTATTGACAAGTTGTGGAAGTGTGTTCAACGGATAACGAACAACATCAACACCAAAGTCAATTGGAGCTATCGGGTGAACAAAGATGATGATCCAGGAGTCTCCGGTGAGGGATCTCCGGTAGACGAGGAAGCTTTGTCTCGCCTCGAGGATTATATACCCTCTGCGTTTGATCCTGTGGACGACTTTTCAGATTAGGATTTAAGATTTAGGATTTATGTATTATGTATTTCGTATCGTTTAATTTTTAATATATTGTAATGTTTTTATTTATTTTTAATGAATTTTAATTTTGTTTTTAAAAATATTTGAATTAAAAAAAAAAAAAAAAAAAAAAAAAAAAAAAAAAAAAAAATCTCAGGTCACCACTGTGGCAACTAGGTCGTCGGAGAGAGAAAGCTGATGTGGCGGCGACGAACTAGGTCGCCTCTGTGCATAGCCTCATAATTTCTCTTTTTCTTCTTGCCCTCTACATTTAATTGTTCCCCAATCTTCTTTGATCCGTCTTAGGGCCAAGTGACCTTCTTTGCTTTGTTCCAAATTCAGAAAAGTTCAAAATATTGATCGTTAAACATTTCATACTCATAAACATCACACATGCATATAGCAGTTGCGGTGTTATAAACATGACAAAAGAAAGTGTTAGACATTGAATACGTACGGTTTCCCAAGAACTATTTTTGGTCTTCACATACTTTATTGTTCACCTTCTCATCGGTTAGTAACTACCATTGACAAATAGCAGTTAATCTTTGAATATAGGATAATAAACCTCTACAGATAATTAACTTACAAACCAACTAAAAATGCGGTACTAAATTATTATTTTTTTCTTTCTATCATCGCTGAGGGGCAAGATGTAGTATTTTAAAAGGTCGACACTAAAACATTCTTTCTAAATAAAAGAACTATATTCAAAATTTAAAAAGATGGTTTAACTTTTGTTAACCATGAAATGAAAAGTGTTCTTGAAGTGATAAACGAATACTCGTGCAAAGCGACAGTGTATAGCGATAAATAATTATATTTAAGAAATCACGATTTGGTTCGACCCTTAATGCAAAGCATATGTTTTTTAAAATACAAAACTTGTGTTTTTTAATATTTAATATAGTGTGTGTTTTGAAAAGTTGTCAAGTTTAGAATTGATAAAAAAAAAATAATAATAAAAAAATAAACTGCAAAATACATCCTTGCGGTTTGCAATTTCTGATACCTTACATCCCTGTCAGAAACTATTGGCCATTTACATCCTTCGTTAGTCAAACGTTTACCAACATACATCCTTAAGGACGAACGACGCAAAAAAAATTTCGTTAACTGTTAACAGGAGTAAAAAAGAGGGCTGTTTTGGTCTTTTTACTCATACGAGGAATGTATTTTGCAGTTTGCTCTTTTACATATAAGAGGGATGTATCTTGCAATATACTTTTATACTTTACTTTTTTTTAACTATTATTATTATTATTATTAGTGCAAATGGCACAAAAAATGTACCAAACTTATGTTCCATTTTCAAAAAACAAAATTTTTTTTGAATTTTTTTTTCAAAAACTTTTTTTTTCAAAAAATTTTTTCTAATAACTTTTTTTTTTAAATTTGTTTTCAAAACTTTTTTTTCAAAAAAATATTTTCGAAAATAAAAATTTGAAAAAAAAAGATTTTAAAAATAATTATCAAAAAAGAAGAAATTCTTAAAATATTTAAAAAATAAAATTCTTTTCGATTTTTTTTACAAAAACCTTTCTTTTTCAAAAAAAAAATTGAATTTTTTTTCTGACTTCTTTTCTGAAATTTGAAAAAAAAAATTAAATCTTAAAAAAAAAACAATTTTTTTTTTAAAAACTTAATTTTTTATATATTTTAAGAAATTTTTTTTTCGATAATTGTTTTTTATAATTTTTTTTCAATTTTTTTTATCGAAAATACTTTTTCGAAAAAAAAAGTTTAACAAAATAAATTTTCAAAAAAAAGTTATTAGAAAAAAAATTTCCAAATTTTTTTTTTGAGTGAATAATAATAATAAGACTAAAATACACCGTTGGTCCCTAAACTTGTAGTGGAGGATCGCGATGGGACGAAACCTAAAATACACCGTTGGTCCCTAAACTTGCAGATTGGTCCCTTGACCACTAACACCTATGTCAACGACTCTTTTCTGTTAGTTTCACGAGAGTAATATAGTCCAATCACATTTATAACTCAACCTAGTTAATTCTAACCCAAGAACTATTCCACCAAAACAAAAAAGTGATATTGTTTGAACAAATAATATCAGTGTTCCTGAGTCCTCACCACTTAAGTATGACTTCATAAAAGTCAACTGGTAAAGAAAGTAACAGCTCACAGAAATTTACCCATGATTAACAAACAAATTTATACATTATCAACTACTTAGCTAGTTGACTTATAACAGTCAACTATATACAGTGTTTGATGAAACTGGAACATAACTGATACTACGGAGTCATTGTCTGATACATGTTAATTTACTGATTCGTTACAAAATATAAAAGATGAATTTGGGCCCAACTTCAAAACGTTCAACTGCTGAATCTTCAAATGATCTACACAGATGAGATTGATATCCAGAAACTGTTGAACCGACAAAACTGTTAGGCCTAAGTTGATGATGTTGCTGCCACCTTGTCTGCTAAAACAAGTATACAAATTACAAACATATAAGTTATGAACTGTAGTGTTACAGGTTAATGGAATTTAACACATGACATGGTATTCATCACTGAAACATCACCTAGGGTCGCCTTTGGGCGAAGAGTGCTAGGACGCAGTTTGTAATCTTTTCATTGCTCCGAAAGGGTGTCTTAACACCGCTTGAAACATCTGCAGCAGCACCACCAAGCCTTTCTGCCTTCCCCTCCAAGTCAAACCCAGGCAAGTTCTCAACATCAAACCCTGCAAACTCAACCATTTTGGCCTTCCCCTTCCCATCTAAACCTCGCTTAAATTCTTGAACAACTTCTCTCTCTTTTTTTCTGGGCAAAACCTCCTCTTCATCAACCATCTTTCCTTTTCCCTTTCCTTTAATTTTGTCCCTTTTTTTAGCTACAACCCCTTCTTCGTCCTTGATTACTACCCCACCTTTTACTCTTTGTGTCTTGGTTCCACTCCCCTGCATTTTTTCTTATCGATCCCCTGCCATTGACTTCTAGTCCTAAAAGGTGTTTGACTAAGCATCCTAAAGTTAGCATCCTGCTCTACCCAACCCACAACTTCAAAACTGATGTTTTTTAAGTAAAATTGTGCTAACTTTTGGGGCTTGTGGGCTATGAAGATATCAACTGAGTCATTTGTTTCAGCCATTCCAAACAAAGTATGAACATCAACATCAGTATGAATCAAATGCAAACCATTTTCTAGGGATTGTTTAAGATCACAGAAAAACAACGCCCATTTTTGTTCATTAATCTCTGATAACACATTATCAAGGCTTGAACTAAATATATCCCTATCACTGGTAAAGGCACACAGATTAATTAATGAACCTCGTTCATACCTGAGTGGGCTATAATCAAAAACCCCATTATAGTGGATTCTAAACAGGACCTCACATTCTTCTTCTTCCTTTACATCCTTAAATGTGGAGACGAATATGCTTCTGTCCTTCATTCTTAGTTTTTGGTTTTTTTAAGAATGGGTTTGACTAGATGTGTGTTTCAGTACGTGAGTGTGGATGTATGTTAGGTTTCGTTTTGATTGGGTTTTGTTAAATGGGTCGGGTTATTATGATAGTGTTTATGGTTTCGGATCTTGTTAGTTGGGTTCTTTTGGTGATTCCAACCACACTAATTGTGTATATGGGTATCAAGGAAGGCAAAAGGCCAAGTTGCAGGGTACCAGGTTTAAAATGTCACAATTGGTCCCTCACACAAACTTGACTTTTTCTCTGTTTACTAACTTCACAATTAGTCCCTGAATTTGGAACGTCCAGTTGTTTTCGGTATTTATTGGTTAATACACTATATCATTTGCATACCAACAATCACAAGAAACAACCTCCCAATGGCTGACTTCCCACTACTTGAAGAACTCGCCAAATCTTCGAACTCCGACTACATGTTTGACTCGATTTATCTCTTTTATCAGAGAGAAAACGTTAAGGACATCAAAATTGCTAAAGGACTCCAAAACACTTTGACTGACTTGATTCGGGGTATGAAGGAAACCCAACAATACATCTCTGAGATCGAAGGCTTTCGAACTACGGTGATGAACTACAAGGTTATCGAGGATCTTCGCAACAGGCAAAAGGCTAATGTCTTGAAGGCGTTGGAGATAAGGAGGATGATCTGTCAGACACACTCACAGGTGTGTGACAGGAACAACTTCCTTGATCATCTTAGGAAGTGTTGAGAAGGAAATGCTATGGTTATGTTTTCCCCTTTTTTTTTTGGAAAAATATGTACTGAATATTTATGTTCTAGTGTTTTAATATGAAGTTAATGAATCTGTATGTTATGTTCTAGTGTTTTAATTCGTTAATTATGTTGTTAATTGTTGTATTCGTCTAAGAGAGTTGTTATATGGTTTTGATTGTATTGGGTGTTGGTGGAACTATGGTCCTTGGTCAAACAGATTTAGAGTGTAGGGGACACAGGTTTTAGTCCCCTATCCTGTCTTTCATTAACTTATACCAAGCACTATATTCTCACATTTTACCACAAATTTGAATTAAAATACATAAACCCAACCCTTTCAGAGAAATTGAGTCAAAATGGGTAATTCTAGAGCTCGTAAACAGATTAAATGCTCCAATTGTCAAACTGTTGGACATAATAAGTCTAGCTGTCACAAGGATCAGGTAGCAAAACCAACAAAGGAAAGTAAGGTTCGAGGTAGAAAAAGGCATTGTGATGGCAGAAGGCAACAGGTATTCATTTAATTGTCATTTGTATAACGATTGTTCTAGTGTGTTTACATTCTAGTTGATGTGCAAATGTATTACTTTTGAAGTGGATGGATGAAGAGGATATAAGGAAGACTATGGAACAAGAGTTTTATGATGCTCTTTACA
This sequence comes from Chrysanthemum seticuspe, assembly GCA_019973895.1. Lineage (NCBI taxonomy): Eukaryota > Viridiplantae > Streptophyta > Magnoliopsida > Asterales > Asteraceae > Chrysanthemum > Chrysanthemum seticuspe. Next base: position 8,793 of record BPTQ01000003.1, read on the forward strand.
AGCAAGAAGAAGAACACACAAATTTGGAGGAAAATGAAGAGCAGTCCAGGTTGGATGAAGAAGCATTCCAGCAGTTTTTGGAAGAGGAGAGAATGTACAAAAGAATTGAAGAGGAATGGGAGAGGAAAAATTGGCTTGAAGATGCAGAGTATGAGGCAGCTTACTATGGAGTGTCTGTGGAAGAGTTATATCCAAGACATCCATATGTGCTGGATAAAATTCACGCTCTGAAAGTCACAAATTCCAGCAGTTTTCTAAGGTTGTAGGCTTCTACTCTTCTAGCCATTTTGTAATATCGACAATATTATGTTTGAACATGTTTTTGTTTTTTTTTTTTGTTGACTTTATAAGTTGACTAGCTTGTAAGAATTTATGTTGTCTTTACTCCTTATCTACTTGTTCAACAACCACAACTCCCATCTACTTATATAATACATCTTAAGTCAGCAATTGTTTATCATACCACCATATTATCACCATGGATATAGAAAATGGTTGTCAAATGGTATGCATTGATTGTTGGCTTCAAAGGGAAAACAGGGCTGGATTGACCTTTTTTGCAAGGCGTCCACCTTATAGAGCTTTCATGTGGTATGTTTGTCCAGTGTGCCTTGAGATAAGGGGAAACACATCTTATACTGGTAGAGATGGTGATACAAGGGAAAACACAACCACAGGAGATAGTGGTGGATATGTGATGGGTCTACATATTTCTGCACCTACTAGTGTTGGTGCATCCTTGGGCGGTGATGAAGAACAAAGTGAACCACCTACAACTGAAATAGCAAGTGGAGTTCGCCCAAGCCAAACACCACGTGAAGCACCTGCAACTGAAAGAGCAAATAGAGAACGCCCGAGACAAACACCAATTGAACCAACTGCAACTGACAGACCAAATGGATCACCTACTAGTCATTTATCGCAGTGAATTCCTAGCAAGAAATGTTATGTTGTCTTTCAGTCTAAATGTAGCTTTAACTGATATGTGTGTGCTTCTTTTGTTATAATAATTGAATTTTGGTTACAATTTGAATCTGTTGACTTTATAAGTCAAACAAGCGCGATTTTAAAAACTAACAATTCGGTTTGGTATCCTCTAATAATTTGGTTTATGTTGACCTTATAAGTCAAAATGGGTTTTCCCAAGCACCCACCTAAACTGGATATGCAAGTGCAAACTACAAAATGAAAACAACATTTCTAAAATATACCTACACCACCACCTAATTACACCATATGAAGCAAAACATACATGTTAACAAGTATCATTTTCAGTAACCATCATCAGCCAAAAACTATACATCTTCATTATATCAACAACTAAAAATAACAGGTGAACTTCTTGATGGGAGGCTTGTTATTCATGGGGGGAGACTTGAGGTCCTTAGGGGGAGGCACATACCACTCATTCCTATTTGTGCCGGAGCATCCCACAGCCGCTACAAGACCAAGTACAACTTTGGGAGCGGAAGCCTTGGACGCCTTGGAAGCTTGGGAAGTGGAACCTTTCGAATTAGTGGTCTTAGAAGACATGTTCCCACACTCATCATCAGATGTGTCTGAAATAATGATGACATCAACTTCATTTCCCTTCACGTTAGTATCTGGAAAGATAGACAAAACAGATATAATCAGAGTTGACCCATTACAACTTTCTTAGCTTGTAAACATTCACTCTAAAGTCTGACCTTTCTGAGACTCCTTATTCCCATATTTTTCCCACAAGTCTTCAAGTATCACATCAGAAATGTCATCTCCTATATCCCACTTGTTCCCATAAGTAGCCATGGCATAGTCAACCATATCGTCAGATACCTTTAGCTTGCTATAATCCCTCTTTTTGACAAATTCTGACACCGCTCGGATTTCTGTCAAATAAATAGGAGTTATTTATGCTCCTCCCTTAAAATGGCAATAACACAAATACAAAAAAAACCCGACTAACCTTTCATCACTTGAGCTTCTTTCGCAAATCTGCATAAATCATCAAACATTTCATCAGACATTTCATCTTCTTTTAACCAAGTATTCCCATATTTTGCCTTCACATATTTTACCATCTCATCAGTTACATCCGTACAACTAAGCTCCTTGTCTGCCATTGTTAAAGTGTGTGTGAGGGTTGTGTGAAGAAGGCGGGAAACAATCAAGATGGTATATGGTAAACCGTTTCTCATAATTAACTAGGTTGAGTTATAAATGTGATTGGACTATATTACCCTCGTGAAACTAACAGAAAAGAGTCGTTGACATAGGTGTTAGTGGTCAAGGGACCAATCTGGCATTTAATCGCTACTGTTTGGACCCGTGGCAATGATTATGCCCGGTTTCGTCCCATCGCGATCCTCCACTACAAGTTTAGGGACCAACGGTGTATTTTAGTCTAATAATAATTATTCACTCAAAAAAAAATTCTCCTCGGGTCTTTGAGTGTGCTCAGGTTTCTTTTGATGCGGCACTTCGTTCCTCCTTGGAGCGTATTGTCACTGCTTCTGGGCCCGGTTTTGGTGATTGGCAATGGAGACTCGCCACCTTACCCTTTGCTTTTGGGGGGCTTGGTTTATATTCTGCAGGTGACGTCTTGAACTATGCTTTCCTTGCTTCTAGACTTCAATCTGCTAGTTTACAATCTAAGCTTCTCCTTAGCTCTGGTATTGTTTCTGCTGGTTCTTCTTTTGATGATGCTCTACGTACTTTTAATGTGAATATGGATATTAACCTTTTGAGTAACCCTAGCGAGGTCGCTGCCCCCAAACTTATGAAGAAACTGGCAGATATATATTTCGATCGGGTTACCCAAACTGTTGAGTCTACATTCCATCTTTCTCCTCGACAGATGGCGTCATGGAGTTCACTAAAGGAGGATCATACTTCGGACTGGCTTAGAGTGGCTCCGATATCTGGACTGGGACAAACTATGAATGCCAGGGCTTATCGTTGTGTGCTATGCTATCGGTTGGGTGTTCCTCTTTTCACTGTTCAGGTACCGTGTTCAGCTTGTTCTAAGGTATTTTCTGGAGATATTTATGGGGATCATGCTGTTTCGTGTGCGGGTATTGTTGGCATTAAACATCGGCATAACCTTGTGCGTGATGTTCTTGTTGATATATGCTCCCGGTCCGGAATTTCTGCACGTAAGGAGGTTGATATTGGGCTTTCTGGAGATGGGGACAGATCCTTGCGACCAGCTGATATATTACTTTACTCGTGGGATAATGGGCGGGATGTATGTGTTGATCTCACGGGATCGTCGCCCTTGACGCAATATGGGATGACTGATTTTATGCCAGGGCGCGCGATCATTGATGTTGCACACCGTAAACGTGTCAAGTACGATGCGAAATGTGCGGATATTGGATATGGGTTTCTCCCCTTTTCTTTTTCTTCTTTTGGAGAACTTGAGAAGGATGCAGTTACCTTACTTAAGCGTATTCGACGATTCTCTATGACTCAAGACGTTGGAGCGCGTGCAGCAGTTCATATTTTTAATAGGATTGGTTTTGCCATTGCTAGAGGTGTGGGGGCCCAGTTGGTTTCTCGGCTTCCCACTATTTTTTTGTAATCCTATGAGTTTTTAATAAAAAGGTTGTTTTTATAATTAAAAATAAATAAATAATAATAATAATAATAATAATAATAATAATAATAATAATTGAAAAAAGTAAAGTATAAAAGTAAACTGCAAAATACATCCCTCGTATGGGTAAAAAAAGACCAAAACAACCCTCCTCTATACTCCCGTTAGCAGTTAACGAAATTTTTTTTGCGTCGTTCATCCTTAGGGATGTATGTTGGTAAACGTTTGACTAACGAAGGATGTAAGGTGCCAATAGTTTCTGACAGGGATGTAAGGTCTCAGAAATTACAAACCACATGGATGTATTTTGCAATTTACTCTAAAAAAAATACATAATTTAAGTTGCTAAGTTTTTTAAAAGTTGTCAAGTTTAAAGGACTAAGATCCTCTCAAGTTGTGGATACAACTGAGTCAAGTTAGGTTATTGTGAGTCATTGGTCCATTGGATTTGATCAAATGTTTCAAATCAAAAGAAGTTGTTTAAATTTGAGTTATTTGATCAAATCCAATGACTCATAATCACACAACTGGACTCAAATTGTATAACATAAGTTGAGAGGATCTTGCTCCAAGTTTAAAAAATACTTAGATGTAATTTAGGCAAACTTCATTTATTTAAGTTTCAAGAATATAGATGTACTTTTGATGCTATTTACACTTTTACAAGTATAGCGTGCTGTATTGAATTATAGATTAAGTGGCTAATTTTTAGAAAAAGCTATATGACGATTAAAATAATAAAGGTACGTTTAGTTCTATAAAAATTTCACTAATTTTCTGTTATGATTTTTTTGCACGAAAGGGAAGAGTATTTATCTATAAAAAAGGTGCTATAAATTTAGAAAACATGTTTAGATGATAATTTTTTGTTGAAGAAGGTGTGTAGAAAAATAAAAAAATAAAAATTGTAAAATAATGGGGTATTTTTCGCCAATTAAACACACCCTAAACTCTTCTAATATTTAAAAAAAAAAAAAAAACAAAACAAAAACGAATATAGTATTAGAAAAAGGAAATACTGTACCTATTTTGTTTGGTGTAGTGACTTTAAGAAAGAAAATTGTTGTTTATAGAAAGGAAATGCAAAAGAATCGATTCCTAAACAATGGTAATCAACTTTCATCCGAACGCTTGGATTTTCCCAAAAAGGAAACTTTGAAAAGATAAGGAATGTAGAAAGCAAAAGACAATAGAATTTTATGTGTCTATTGAGAATAGGAGTTGAGATCCATGTATAACTCAAATTTGTCATAGAACCAATTAACCAATCACATTCATCCATTTTTTATTTTCACATTTTTTTTTAAAACAACATATCTTACAAACGGTAAATTTTCAAGCTATAAAAAATACACCATCGTGACGAGAATTAAATTATCTTTCTATAGATATGCATTGTTATATACTTTCGACGAACTTTTTTTTTTTTAAAGTTCGTCCAGAAAAATCACATGTGATTTGTAAAAATCACATGTGATTTTTAAAAATCACATGTGATTCGTAAAAATCAAATCACATATGATTTTAAGAAATCACATGTGATTCTTACAAATCACATGTGATTTTTCTGGACGAAATTTTTTTAAAAAAAAGTTCGTCGAAAGTATATAACAATGCATATCTATAGAAAGATAATTTAATTCTCGTCGAGATGGTATAATTTTTTTGACGTAACGATTAACGGTTTGTGAGATATTTAATTTTCAAAAAAAGGGTGAATATATTTTTAATAAAAGAAATGAGTGGCTATGATTGGTTGATTGGTTCTATGGCAAATATGGGTTCTATAATGAACTTTTCTCTTGAGAATATAGGAAGGCAACTTTGTTACAAATTGATAGCTAATGTCTTCTAGTGACAAATTGAAGTTTCAACTTTGCTTTTGAGATTGTGAAAATGATCTTTTAGTCTAACTAATTTATGCCACTAATGCTAGTTATCACTTAGTATTGCAAATCATCTTATGTCATTAGATAATAAAAGGGCATATTAATATAAGTTCTGATAAGGATAGATAATCTTTTATATATTAAGAGAATTTTTTATGATTTTATATGTTTCGCATCAATCAATGCGAAAGCTTAAATTTAAAATGAAGACATCCTATTGCCCAGCTAAAAGTCATAATTGAGTTTTTTTAGTCAACATTGCTTAGGGTGTATTTAGTTGGAGAAAAAAATTCTTTTATCTTTTATATCTAGTTTTTTTTTTTTTTTTAAATTTTGAAGAGAAATTTGTTTTAACAAAATACTTTTAGTTGATATTTGTATTTTTGTATTTTGAAGAATGTATGGAGGGTTTTGGGTTACCAAGGAAATAACAATATTTTATTTTGTAGTTTTCCTTGTTAAGTGAAGAATTTTTTGAAAATAAAACAATTTGAAAGTGATTTTATTATTATTATTTATTTATTTTTTTTTTGTACAAAATATTTTGTAAAAAATATGGGTGATTTGCGTGTTTAGCGGTTCGCAAGCCTCAGAAAGCGGTGATCTTCGATGATATTGTTGAGCGTTCTTTTTTATGGTGTTACGCTAGATGTAATTCTTCCATTAGTTGGGATAGATGGTGTCAAAACCCTTCTTTGATTTCTTTGTAAGTTTGTTCTAGCTTCTTGCTAGCGTTTTTTTTTTTAATATAAAGTTGCCGTTAAAAAAAAAAAAAAAAAAAAAAAAAAGGCTTTAAAAATCGAAAGCACTGTGGACATATTTGAAAAGATATAATATATAGTCCTAAAGATGAATATTATTTTGCGTATTAATTGATCAGAAATGTTTGTTTAATCACCGAACATTATTTATGAATTTGGAATATTTGGAGAAAGTTTGTTTGTTTTAGTGAAGTGGTTGCATGATTCCTTTCGCCTTCATTTCAAGCCTCTCGTAGTCTCGTGCATTTTCTTTTGTAAATTATTACAATGTTAGTACATGAGAATACCATTTTCATAGTTCAAGTACAAAGGTTTTAACTTAATGTTATTGTACCCCCAATACACACAAAAACATATAATTTTTGGGACTCAAATTTACTATTTACGTTTTTTTTTTTATGTTTGTCCCAAGTATTTGTTTTTAGATAAAGGTTAAGGCTAGTCACAGTGGTAACCTGGGTGGACCTTGGCACATCAGCTTTTTCTCTCCGACGACCTGACGACGATCTAGTTGCCACAGTGGTAACTTGGGATTTTTTTTTAATTCAAATATTTTTGAAAACAAATTAAACTTCATTAATAAAAATACTTAAACCTTACAACAATAATTAAAAACTTAAACTAATAAAACATAAAGATTACAGTACTTATTAAAAACTGAAAACATCACAAAAAATCTTCATCGTCAGTTACGTCTTCGTCACTTTAGTCTTCGCCTTCAATCTCTTGATTGCCTGCATTTCCACGGTTTCTCCAAACGTGTTCGACGAAATCAGATTTTAAGTTTAGATGAGTTGATCGGTCCATTATCTCCTGAGTAACTACTAAGGATTCTGCATGGGATCTTACCAGATCATGATCACGGTGGCCCTCTTGTGGAAACCATGTAGGACATATCGCCCGCTGCTTGTGTCGGATGATCATATTATGTAATATGATACATGTATACACAGTATCTTGGAGATCCTCTTTATACAGCCCTCGAGCCGGAACTTTAAGCATTTTCCACTTTTTCTTCAACACACCGAAAGCTCGTTCCACATCTTTCCTTGCTGCTTCGTGCTTCCTCTTGTACAGTATTCTTTTTTCATCACCCGTAGGAGGATTTGAAATGGACTTAATAAGAACAGACCATTCCGGATATATCCCCGTCAGTAAGATAATATCCCCTTTGGTAAGCAACATCGTTAGCCTCGAATTCAAGTTCCGGTGCTCTCCCAGATTTGATATCATTGAAAACGGGGGAACGATGTAAAACGTTTATATCGTTATTCATCCCGGAGACACCAAAGAACGCATGTCAAATCCATAAATCTTGGGAGGCGACCGCTTCCAATAAAATGAATGGATGTGGCCCATGATCAACCCTAGCATATTGAACTCTCAAACTATTTGGGCAATTCTCCCACTCCCAACTTGTACAATCAATGCTTCCCATCATCCCAGGAAACCCATTCTTTTGCTCGTGATAAGCATATATTCTTTCAAGGTCATAATACGTGGGCTTTCTGTTGTTCCCGTTTCACAATCGTTTAAAAACACTTAAGACAATAAACAGACTGATTGTAAATAATGACTGAAATCAAGTACGTAAAAACACACTGATAAATTTTCAACGTTTATATTCTTTATTAGAAATGAATCAAAAGAATACATTACCCAAACACTTGCAGAATAGTACTCGGGATTGAAATGACAAAGTATAATAACTCCTCACTAAGCTCAGGCTAAGTCTGAGCACAACTACAAGGAACCACTGAGCTATCTCAGGGACATAGTTGTATTTGGAGGAGTGAAAGATGGCTTGTGTGTGTTTTACAATTAGTTCACAAGCTTAAAATCTTCCACTCCAACTCTTATGCTATTTATACAAGTATGGTTTTTACTCTTTCTTAGAGGACAAACTGACAGGTTACAGAAGACAAAATACTGATGTATTTTGTCTCTGTTTACAAAGGCTATATTGGGTAAGTGACAAGGTCGCTTTATTCTAGTTAGTGATGACACTGAGCCTGATAGTTAGCCATTCAAGGAAAGTTAACTTTGGTTGATAAGGACTTCGTCTTATCTATTCAAACTTATCCTGCCTTGTCCCGCTCATTCTTCAGTCTTCATTGCCTTCAGTCTTCAACTTCTGTTTGTCTTCAGTGTAAGTAGTTGGTGAGGAGTTTCGGGATTCAGTGAGTTATTGTCATCACTCACTGAATCCACCATCTTCTTCTTGACTCAGTCTTCACCCCTTAAGTTCCGCCTTACTGAGTGGAGAGACTTCTTCTTTGTCTCTTACTGAGTATCCTGAAGATAGCTCACTGAGAGACTATGCGCTCAGTGACTTGTTAGTGTTTAAAGGACAACACTTAGGGTATTTTCTATTCAAATCCTAGACTTAAGGGGTTTGGGTATTTACTGAACCCAATAGTCTCCCCCTATTTGGATATACAAATAGCCTAAGTGTTTGATCAATGTAAGTGAGCAAATGGCTTTTTCTTACACTGAATGTACTAATGAACATAATAAGGAACACTGAATATTTTAACAAAACATATATCGTTTATTGATCAAATTACATAGTTCCTATCACTAGTACAAAAGATAAAACAAAAAATGTCACTCAAGATGGATTCCCAGTGCTTCAAGCTTTGGTTTCTTCTTGAGGAGTGTTTCTTTGTCAGGGTGCTCTCTTATCTTAGCATTCAAGTCATTGCAGAACCTGACGTTTGCTGGAGTTTGGATCTAAGAGGCCACTGGTAGATAACTTGCCATAGTAGACACTCCTGCAAGGTCAATGTCACTCCACCTCTGGAATGCTCGGTTCCCATAGACATCAATAAAGAAGAGTCCTCTTTCAGGCTCTTTTATGCAAAGACAGTTTACAAACTTCACTCCTACTGATAGCTCCCTGTTGTAATCCAGGCCAGGCACACTGATTTCAGGCTCAGATTCAACCCTCTTCCTTTTGCCTTGGGATGATTGAGGTTGAGATCCTTGAGGTGCAGTTAAAGAAGGCTGAATTCCAAGTTGTGCTGGTGCTTCCCTCAGTCTTTCATACCTTTTGCTTAGGGATTTCATCAGCTCCTTAACTACTGCATTCTGCTTCTTTGATATGATGGGACCAAGCTCATCAAGTTCAGTGATCCCAAAGTCAGTGAACTTCATGGGATCATGAACCTCAAAGTGCCTTTTATCATCCCCCCTGTAGACATTCATTGCCAGTGGTTTGGACTTGGGGATGATTCTCACATCAGTGATCTTTTCAGGTAGCCTTCTACTTGTCATTGACCAATTGTAGTGGTCAATTCTTTTTTGCCTTATGGCAAAAGCTTTCCTGTTCTTTTCATCCAGCTTCTTCCTCATTGCATCCATTTGAGCAGCCTGAGCATCTTTGAACTTTTGTTCAGCCTGACCCTTTTGAAGCTTTTTAGGATCAATTCCAATGTTTTCAACTTCCTCAACTACTACTTGTACCAGTGCTTCTTTGCTTTTTCTTTCTTCCTCAGCCAGTTTCTTTATTTTGTCTTCTTTTTCAAGAAAGGATGTTAGCTGTTGTGGAGTAAGCAGGTACTGTGTGTTGCCGATTACATATGGAATCTTCTCAGGCTCAGGTGTTTGCATTATGGCTTTTCCTTTATCCTGGCCTGATGAAGAAGATGCTACCAATGGAGGTGTTGTTGTGATGATTGGTGGTGGTGTTGTCACTGTTATTGTCATTATTGTTGTTGTTGATGGTGGTACTGATGAGATAGGCGTTGCTGAGACTGGTTGAGCTGGCTCCCCCTCAGTGTGAGAGGGAGTCTCTTCAGTGGCTCTCTCCCCCTCAACTGTTGCTGCAACATCAGTGAGAGCAAGAGTTGCCTGGGAGACTGGAGGAGTTGGTGTTGCTTGACCTTTGATGGCTTGGTATATCTCCGTGACCATGGCCTTGATGTCGGTTGTATCTTGTTGAAGACTGGTGACCTATTCAGCAAGATTGGCCTGAGATAACTCCAGGGCAGTCATTCTAGGCCCAAGATTCCAGGCCATAAAAGACGATGCCTTAGCCATATTTGTAACTTGAGCATCCAAAGAACCCAGTGTTGTTTGAAGAGACAGGAGGGAGGACTGAAGACCCTGAACATTTGTAGATTTAAGCATGTTGATCAGTTCAGCAAGGCTGGAGGAATGCTTCATGTAAGCTTCAGTAGCCTCCAGCACTTTGGAGTTAAGTGTTGGGTCTTCTTTCATAGAGTCCTTTATTTCATCCAGCTTGGTGTGAGACTCCTGAAGGTTGTTGAGAAATTTCTTCAGGTTGTCATCAAGCCTTTCAAGATTATCATACATGAAATCCTTGTGCTCATCAGCGTTTGTATGGGCAGCAATAACTTCAACTTTCATATCGGCATAGCTAGCAGCTGCTTCAACATGCTGATCCCATAAAGTATCAGTGACTCCAGAGTATAACTTTCTTGAGGCCTTTGTAATCCACATAACCAGCTGTCTTTCAGTCAGAGGAAGAATGTTGTCAAACTTTTGAAATTCCTCAGGATAGAATGAAGCAGAGGAATCAGAGTCATGTTCATCATGTCAGCATATTTAGAAAAGAAAAGCTTGAAATAAATTTTCTTTCTTTCTAAAACCAACCATCCAAATAAAATGTGACAACCTTGTTTTTTTATAAAAACCCTAATTAAGAAATAGATAAAAAAAATTAGGGTTTAAGTTGGAAAGAATTAATGACGGAGATGACGGAGGTGGAAGGAGGTGTGACGGTGAAGAAGAAGAACACGCGGAGCTGGATATTGATAGATAGTAATGTGAATGAGACAGTAATGGATATAGATAAGTATGCGATAATGCATAGAGTACAGATTCATGCTCGTGATCTTCGTATCCTTGATCCTCTTTTGTCTTATCCTTCTACTATCCTCGGTCGTGAACGCGATATTGTTCTCAACCTTGAAGTAACTTCTTTTCCTTTGTTTATTTATGTTTCAACTGTTTGTGAGTTTAGGATTGCTTATTATAAGGTACTTATATATTTTAGAAAATAGTGTTTCGATCTGCTTGTTTTATATAATTCACTCGAGAAAATAGTATTTTGTTGGATAATTTTCATATATAAGATGTTTTATGTTAAAAACTTGGCCTAGACACTCCTAAATGGATATTGGCACCCCCTCATTTTTATTTATTTTTTCTTTTTTTTTTAATTTTGTTTTTATTATAAAACTATATAATTAAACTTACTAAAAAGTACGGAACATAAAGTTTGATTAGTCAAAACTAATAAAAGATAGAAAATATGGAATAGAAAACGGTAAATAACTGTCTTTGGTAGGTTGCCCCTGCGTTCTTTAATCCGAAGGGCATTTTTCTGTAACAGTAGCGCCTTTGCTTGTGTAGAAGGTTGTCTTCTCTTCGTCCTCCTTGGCCATTTGGTTTTGATGATACCCTTTGTAGGCATCTAGGAAACACTTCAGTTGGAAGCCTGCCAAGGACTCTACCTTCCAATCGATCTCTGGCAAGGGGTAGCAGTCCTTTGGGTATACTTTGTTGATATCAGTAAAGTCAACACACATGTGCCATCCTCCGTCACTTTTCTTTACCATCGCTGGGTTGGCCACCCAAGTTTGGTATTTGACTTCCCTCAGGATCCATGCTTGAGTCAGTTCATCTATTTCTTTACAGGCAGCGGCGTTCCTTTCAGGGGCTAGGCTTCTCCTTTTTTGCGTGATGGGCTCAATATGCTTGTATTCGTTGAGCCTGTGTTCCGTGCCGAAGGGCTTTCCGTCAATCACTAGCATTCTTGGAACTCCTGTCATGTCAGAATATGTCCATGTAAAAACATCAAGGTTAGTTTGTAACAGCTCTGTAAGCTTTGCCTTGAAGTTTGCTAGAAGTTGCTTTCCTATTACACCTGTTTGCTCGGGGTAGCTTGGGTTTACTACCACTCGCTCTTATGCGTCTGCACAGCTTAAAATGGCCATCAGAGGCTCCTCCGGTCCTTCTTTAACTTTCTTGACACCATATACCCCACTGTCTGCTCCATAATTCGAATGAACCGTCCCTACTCTGAAGGGAGTTTGGAACTTGATGGCGGCGTGTATGGTGGAGACCACGATACCCATTTTTTGCATAGCAGTCCTTCCTATCAGTAAATTGTAAGGGGAATCTGACCTGACTATGATGAAGGTGAGAGTTTTCGTTCTGGACAAGGGCCCTTCTCCAATTGTGATTTCCAAGGGCACCTCTCCGAGGGGCTAAGAGTGTTCACCGGAGAACCCTACCAAGGGTACTTTTGAGTCTACCCTCTACGAGCGTATCGATGGTTTGAGCTTTAGGAAGCAGTGCGCGTAGATGATTTCGCAGGAGCTTCCACAGTCCATGTATGCTCGGTTTACCTCTTTGTTGGAGACCCATACCTTGATGAGCACGGGATCAGTTGAAGGTGTCCGCCCTAGGATGGACGGGAACATTATCTCCCCCACACTTCCTAGCTCTCCATCTGATTCTTTTCGCTTCAAGGTTGGATCCTGCCTGTGCACCATTAGTATTGGGGCTTCTGCAGGGATAGTTTCATTCTTACTTCCCTTCCATTCGCCCAACTGAGTATCGGAGACCTTGTCCTTCCCTTTCTTGATGCCTTTTACCAGATGTGCCAGTTTCCCGGAGCGCGCTGCCTCTTTGATTTGCTTCTTTAAATCTTTGCAGTTGTTAGTGTCGTGCCCATGGTCCTCGTGAAAGTGGCAGTACTTCGACATGTCTCTGCCTTTACCCAGCGCTGACATGCGAGGGGGTGGGTCGAAGGACTTGGCAGCTTTTTCAGTAGCGAGGATTTCCCTAGGAGACTTGACCAAGTTTGCCAAGAGCCCATGGTTCGAGCCTTTATTGTAGGGGGCGAAGAGGTCCTGTTCTTCTTTCTATTCTTGGATCCTTCCCAGGAGGACCCTCTAGAGAACTTGTCGGAGGATTCTCTTTGGTTGCTACCTCTTTGGATTCAATCCAAGTGTAAGTCTTTTCCATGAGTGCCTTGTAGGTGGTTGGAAGGTCGGTGGATAGAAACTCCACCAGACTTCGTGTTCGTAAGCCATGCACTGATGCGCGCAAAGCCGTCAAGTTCCCTCACGCAAGCGTAAGAAAACTTAAAACAGCTCAAGCACGAAATCAATGAAGATCAGAGGAGTATAGGGTCTCCCCGGGTCGTTATGTCCCAGCGAGCTATGCAATGGATCAATCAACGTCTAGTGATCGAGAAGTTTGAACGAAAAGGGAATATGATTTGATTATTATAACTACAGAAATATCAGACAAATGCAAAGGCTAAAATGCAAATGAGAGGAAATTTAAAAAGATAAAATCTATTAAATAAACGCTATCACTAAAATTAAAATGATGTTTTTGTTTTTATGATTTTACGAAACTGAAATTAGAAATCTACGCGACGTACAAAATAAAAAGTGAAACTAATTCAATATTAACCCTAAAAATATGAAAATGATGTTTTTACAATCCTAATAATAAAAGAAAATTTATGGAAAAAGAAAATTATTTTTAAGACTAATTATCTAATTAAAAACTATTTTTAACTATTAATTAATTACCTAAAATATAAGAAAATAGGAAATTAGGCTAGAAAAATAAGATTAACACTTGGAAAAGTCTAAAATATCAAAATAGACTTTTCAAAACTATTTTTGTATTTTTGTGACTATTTATCTATTTTCTATGAATTTTAAACTATTAAAATCTAATTAAATTACTAAAAATTACCAAATGAACTATGAAAAATATGGAAAATTACTCTTTCTACTTTTTATATTTATCTAAACCTAAGAAAATTGAAAACTTATTTTTTTGAACCTTTTCTGAATTTTTTGTATTAAATGCTATTTAAAAATACTTAAAAACTAGATTAAATTAAGAAAAATAGCAAAACAGCTAGGAAAAATCTGAAAATTTCAGGAAAATTCTAAAATAATGTTAAGAAGCTAGGAAAAATGGAAAAACAGTATGTTGTGTGGAAGAAAATCAAACTGATCAATCAAGTGCTTATTGAAATAAGCACTTGAATAGCAAATGACCAAATTAAGCTACCAACTGATAACAAAGACTATGATATACTAGATATGACCAAATGAAACTGAAATCAACAAGTTACAGCTACTGATTAACAAGATGGAACAGATTTGGTGATTTTGATATTAAGCTTAAAAACAGTTTTGGTACCAACTTTAAGCTAAAGCACAATCTACAAATAAGCTACAAACTAAAAACTGATTATCAAGACTAAAACTAGACCTAAGAGACTACCTATGACCAAAAGACCAGCCCTTGACAAGCTTCAATAAGTTCTGTGCAAGCTTGTCCAAAAACTGAGAATCCACTCAGTATTAGCTGAGTTGTGAGCAGGGCACCAGGTGCCTATTTTGAGCTTATACACAAGCTCAACCAGAGGGTTTGAGCTTAAAACAGATACTAGGTCTTAAAGACCACCTAGTGAACTACTTGTATACCAAAAACCAGATTCTAGAAAACTTTAATGGGATCTGTATATCAACTGCAATATATGCACAAACCCACATTTTGACATGATTTGACTTTTTGAAACAGTTAAGAACTTTGACTTTGGGGAACTTTGATCCAATTTTAATGACTGATGATGAAGTAATTTGGTGAAATGAGTGTACTTAAAGCAATGGTTAACACTTTTAAACACAAATCTAGGTTTTGCAATCCCAAAATTCACATCAGTTGACAGTAGACAGATTTAAGCACAATGTTGACTTTTTGAGTGTAGCAGGCCTAAATTATGACTCAAATGAGTTTACTTGAGCTAAACAAACATGAATCAACAAAAGGCTCAGACTGACGTTACTTGTGAGACTGTTTAGACAGCAAACCAAACACTCCTTAATATAGTGATTTGCAAAATTAAATGAGATAATGCCTGATTAAACATGCACAAATGATCCAACTAGATTAACTTAGCCTAATTACTACTTTTAGAACAGGATTAAACAAGTTACAACTACAATTAATGATTATGCTTAAAGCTTTGAAAGAGCTTACAAAATGTCCAATGGCCACTATGGCCTGCCAAATTGAAACCAGAGAACACTATCCTACCAAATTCAACCCACTGCTTCCATAACAACCCATTTCCAGCTTTAAATCAACCCATTCCAATTTTGCACCCATTTTGCTTCTGACTTTGACTTTTGTTGACCAATTGCCCAAGTTGCATGAAATGCACAATTAAGCTTATGCAAAGCTTTGCCAAGCTTAATAGAGCTTGTTTAAGCTCAGAAATAAACTACTAACAGATTTAACATAGGTCTTTGAGAGTGAAAAATTCAACAGTGGCATAAAAATTTGGAAACTGAACATGCACTGAATTGATACTTAAATTAAACTGAGATACACTTGAATACTATTGTTGAGTACAAATTAACTTTAAAACAATACTGAAAATTACTTAAGGTGCTACAAGCTTAGAAACGACATATATATTTTTAAAAACTAAAAACTACTAACTCTTCTTGCTTCTTCTTTGCTCCTTTTATGCTCCAAAGAGTTTCTCTCACTTATCTGAGCAAATCCCAACAGCAATCTTAACCATTCATTGGCTAGAATTCATCTTGGCCCTTAATCTAGTTTTGGCGCCATTTTTCTGTTTTGATATGAGAGACAGGAAAGGGGTGCAATTAATGCAATGTGGATGGGTAGGTGAGGTGGGGGAGACAAAGGGTGAGGTAGAGTGGCTATGGGAGCTGGTTGGTGGCTGGAGGAGGGGGGAGACAAACTGGTCGGGGATGACAGGGCTTAGGGGGCGGGGTTGGATTATTTAAATGTTTGGGTAAATGGGTTGGTCGGGTTGTGGTTTGAGGACCGGGTAAAGGGATTTGGGCCAAGGGGTTGTGTTTGGGCTTGGGTTATATTAGGGTCCGGTTTGGTTAGTTTAGGATTAATAAAACAAGGACCATATGTGTAATATCTCAAAACCAAAGGACCAAATGCAAAACTGAAATTTCCAGGGGCCAAACATGTAACTAATGAAAATGTAGTCAAGGGTTGGTATTGCCAACTTTAAATAATCCAAGGGTTGATTTTGACATTTTTGAAAATCCCAAGGACTAGTTTTGACTAATTTTGGATTTTTAGGGACTAAATTGTAACTTTCTCAAAACTTTTAGATTTCTCACCAAAGGACTAAATATGACAATTTATGATTTTAAAAAGACCTTTGGTGACTTTTCTTTTGAAATTTTGGCTCAGGGACTATTTTTGACAATTTTATAAACTTGGGGGACTAAAACTGCAATTTTTGCAAATTTGATATGTTTTTCATCTGATTTTGATAATTTTGCATTTGAAACACATAAAACACTGATTTGTGATATTTTGATCATTTTGATGTGTTTCTGAGTGTTTTCAGATGATTTTGCAGTTTATTTTGTATAAAAATGATGAGTATTTAGAGACTCATCAATCCCCCACACTGAGATATTGCTAGTCCCTAGCAATGATTTGAGAAAACATAATGGATTTTAATCTCTTTACCAAAAGCCATTACTTCTGGAGTAGCCGAATGTTTCAGTTCAAGTAAGAACCATGGTACACCGATAACCATGTGATTTTGAGCAAACCACCAGCTTCCAACGGATTTGATTTTGTCTTTACCAGAAGCCGTACCCTTCTGGACTAGCCAACTCTTAGATAAATTATCAACATTATCTTTGGTGAGCTGATTACCAATTATGGTTTTTCCACTGCCTTTACCACAAGCCATAATCTTGCGGGCTAGCCAACTCTTCACTTTTAAGGATATGGTGAGTCGAATACC
Organism: Chrysanthemum seticuspe; assembly: GCA_019973895.1. Lineage (NCBI taxonomy): Eukaryota > Viridiplantae > Streptophyta > Magnoliopsida > Asterales > Asteraceae > Chrysanthemum > Chrysanthemum seticuspe. The sequence continues at coordinate 25,839 of BPTQ01000003.1, forward strand.
ATACAATTTTGGGCAGATTGCAAGCCATATAAACGGATTTGAGATATCTTTACCAAGAGCCGTTTGCTCCTGGATTAGCCAATCCTTTTGTCTTACAGACAAGGCGGACTGATAACCTGATGAGAAAGTGTAGAACACTTACTCCAAAAAAAATTTTTGGCCAAAAACGGGGGGATTGAGCGGTATAATTACATGATAAAATTCGTGAGAATCCCCCCCACACTTAGAAATGAATATTGCCCTCAATATTCAAAGTACCGGCGGTTATGCCGAAACAAAGAACGTAAAAGGGAAATACTAAGGCCATTATTTATAAAGAAGGATTTTTTTTTTTTTTTTTTTTTTTTTTTTTTTTTTTTTTGAAGACATGTGGGCAACCCCCCCCCCCCCCCACACTAGGGTGGTAGAAAGAGGAAAGAAGTCAGAAATATGGGTGAAAACCCATATGGCATGCTACTGTTTTTGATTACCGAGTCGCTAGCTTGACTCGATCCCCGCATTCATTGGTTCATGGGGAAAGTTTGTAAGTCCGGGACAACCACAGGAGGAATGTCCTCGCCAAAATAATGCTTCACTCGATGACCATTCACTTTAAAATTAGGACCATCGGTTTGAGATAACTCAATGGTACCATAAGGATAAACCTTAGCGATAGTAAATGGACCAGACCAACGGGACTTGAGCTTTCCCGAGAAAATCTTCAATCTTGAATTGAAAAGAAGGACTCTATCACCTACGTTGAAAACGCGGTTCTTGATTTTTGAGTAATGAATCTTCTTTGTCTTTTGTTTATAGATCAAAGAGTTCTCGTAAGCTTGATCACGGAGTTCATTTAATTCATTCATTTGAACTTTCCGGTGATCACCCGCTGTCTGAATGTCGAAATTAGCATGCTTCAAGGCCCAGTATGCCTTGTGCTCGAGCTCTACCGGAAGATGACACGCCTTCCCGTACACCAGCTTGTATGGAGTGCACCCGATGGGTGTTTTGTAGGCTGTACGGAAGGCCCAGAGTGCGTCATCTAATCTATCCGACCAAGAGGCACGGTTTTCGCCAACCGTCCTCTCCAAGATTCTTTTAATCCCCCGGTTAGAAACTTCCACTTGCCCACTTGTTTGGGGGTGATACGCAGTAGAGGTACGGTGAGTTACACCATACTTTTGCATGACTCTTGCAAATTGGTCATTACAGAAATGCGTACCACGATCACTGATTATGGCTCGTGGAGTTCCAAACCTAGCAAATAGAGATTTCAAGAATTTCACCACAACTCGGGCATCGTTGGTGGGTAAAGCCTTAGCTTCGACCCATTTTGACAAGTAGTCAACGGCCACGAGTATGTACTTATTTCCGTGAGAAGAAGGAAATGGCCCCATAAAGTCAATGCCCCAGATGTCAAATATCTCACACACTTGAATGGCGTTTTGCGGCATTTCATTCCTTTGTGAGATATTCCCGTGACGTTGACAAGCGTCACAGGTTTTGACGAATTCATGGGCATCCTTGTAGATCGTGGGCCAATAGAATCCCGAATCAAACACCTTCTTGGCGGTGTAGTTGGGGCTATGATGTCCCCCAGTAGGTCCAGAATGGCAAGCCTTGAGAATGTCAATAGCTTCCTGACCATACACACATCGCCGGATGACTTGATCCGCACAGATTTTAAACAAGTAGGGGTCGTCCCAGAAATAATGTTTCACATCTTTAAAGAATTTATTTTTCTGTTGGGACGACATCCCTTTCACCACAAAGTTACCCGCATGGTAATTTGCAAAGTCAGCAAACCATGGGGTAGAAGAGTCTCCACGAAAAGAAACCACGTTGAGTGTTTCGAGAGGAAATGTTTCATTGATTTCCTTTTTCTCGAACACATTTTGGTGAGGGTTCTCTAATCGGGAAAGATGATCAGCAGCCAGGTTCTCAGCTCCTTTTTTATCACGAATGATGATATCAAATTCTTGTAGGAGGAGAACCCAACGGAGCAATCTCGGCTTTGCATCTTGTTTTGCAAAGAGATATTTGAGTGCCGAGTGATCCGTATACGCCACGCATTTGGTCAAGATAAGATATGGCCGAAACTTCTCAAACGCATACACCACCGCTAATAATTCTTTTTCCGTAGTGGTGTAATGAGTCTGAGCCTCAGTCATAGTTTTGCTCGCGTAGTGGATTGGCTGGAAATGCTTGGTTTTGCGTTGCCCCAAGACTGCGCCGATTGCAAAATCACTTGCATCGCACATAAGCTCGAAGGGTAAATCCCAGTCGGGGGCAACTAGAATGGGTGCTTCCGTAAGCTTTTTCTTAAGTGTTTCAAAAGCTTCGATGCACTCAGGAGAGAAGATGAAAGGAGCATCTTTTTCGAGAAGATGGGTCATAGGCCGAGCGATTTTAGAGAAATCTTGAATAAATCTACGATAAAACCCGGCATGACCAAGAAAACTCCTAACACCTTTGACAGTGGTAGGATGAGGCAGTTTAGCAATGACATCAACTTTTGCTCTATCAACCTCAATCCCATTCTTAGAAATCTTATGGCCGAGGACAATGCCCTCTTTGACCATAAAATGGCTCTTCTCCCAGTTTAGACATAGATTGGTGTCTTCACACCTTTTAAGCATTTTGTCTAAATGGGAGAGACAAGTCTGAAATGAGTCCCCAATGACCGAGAAGTCATCCATAAACACCTCCATAGTTTCCCCGATCATGTCGTGGAAAATGGCCATCATACAACGTTGGAACGTGCCAGGAGCATTGCATAAGCCAAAAGGCATACGTCTATAGGCAAACGTCCCGTATGGGCAAGTGAATGTGGTTTTCTCTTGATCCAGCGGATCAATGGGGATCTGAAAGTAACCCGAGAAACCATCAAGGAAACAATAGTATTCGTTCCCTGCTAATCTCTCAAGCATCTGGTCCATGAAGGGTAGAGGAAAATGGTCTTTACGGGTGGCTTCATTTAACTTTCGATAGTCAATACACACACGCCATCCCGTAACCAATCGAGTTGGAATTAACTCGTTTTCTTCATTCGTGACAACAGTAATGCCACCCTTTTTTGGAACGCAATGAATGGGGCTAACCCAAGGACTATCAGAGATCGGGTAGATCAGACCGGCATCAAGAAGTTTGAGAACCTCTTGTTTGATAACCTCGTGAATCTTAGGATTCACCCTTCTCTGACTTTGGACTGCTGGCTTAAAGTCATCCTCCATTAAGATTTTGTGGGTACAAAACTCAGGGTTGATACCCTTAATATCGGAGAGTTTCCAAGCAATTGCTTGCTTGTGTGACTTCAAGACCCTTATGAGAGCAGTTTTCTCCTCCTCGGTTAAATCTTTAGCAATTATGACGGGTAATTTATCATCACCCTCCAAGAATGCATACTCTAGATGAGGAGGTAGGTCCTTAAGTTCAACCTCGGGAAATTCTTCAGTGGAAGATTGCACTGATTTGATTTCCTCAATCGTGATTTCCTTCAGAGGGAGTGAAGGTAATGGATCCTCATTAAGCAATTGCTCAAGATAGAGAATATCCCCCTCCGAATCATACACACCATCAATCCCAGGCGGAATTGATTCATCAGTAGCCAAGAATTCATCGATCTCTTCCAGAAGGAAGTCACCTCCCTCAAACGGAGTGAGAGAGGGGGAAGAGTCGGCAATGATAGGATGAGAAGATGTGGTGGAATTGGAATTCCCACTCACAGAATTATGAAGATAACCAAGAAACTCTTGAGAGTACTCCTCTGAAGCAATGTCAATTAAATCGACTCGATTAATTGATTCAGTATCATAATTTGAGGAGTACCTCGAAGTTTGATCGAGGTTAAAGGTAACAGCTTCATTACCCACACGGAGAGTGATCTCTTGCTCAAACACATCTATGAGAGCACGGCCCGTCCTTAGGAATCCCCGCCCAACAATGAGGGGAACCCGAGGATCGGCATCGAAATCAACAACAACGAAGTCAGCTGGAAAATGGAACTTTCCTACTTTCACGAATACATCCTCGGCAATGCCAAGAGGACGCGAGATAGAACGATCTGCAAGCTCGAGAGTCATGCAGGTAGAAATAAGTTCCGGAAGAGACAGTTTCTTCCATACTGAATACGGCATCAGATTGATGCTTGCACCAAGATCGGCAAGGGCGAAGCACTCAATCATCCCGGGAAAAACACAAGGAAGAAGAAATTTTCCGGGATCTCCTAGCTTCTCGGGAAGCTTTTTCAACAAGACTGCTGAGCAATTTTCATTCAAAGGAGTTTTAGCCATTTCAAACAGCTTTTCTTTGTTGCTCAGCATGTGTTTCAGAGTGGATGCAAACTTAGGCATCAACATGATGGCATCCGCGAAGCTTATGTCAAAGTGTAGCTCTTGGAAAATTTGAAAGAATTTTTCCATCTGATGACTAGCTTTCTCGCGGAGCTTTTGCTCATGTAACCGTGAGGGGTAAGGAATAGAAGTTTTGGATTTAGGGTCACAAACTGGAGGTTCAAAAACAACTCCAGGCTTGGGTTTGGGGACAACCTGAGGATGGACATTATTGGCACCTCCGTTATTAGTAGGAAGTTCCTTGTCCTTCGTCGCCTCAGGTTCGCTTTCCACTACCTTCGGGAGAGAAGAGGTAGTAGGAACAGCGGGTCCAGAATAAGAAGCACCACTTCGGGTTGTGATCGCCTTTGCATCGCCCCTCGGATTAGCGATCGTGTTGCTAGGTAGAGTACCTGAGCCCGAGGGTCGATCATTTAAAGACTTCTTGATGTCAGCAATCTGGCTAACCAACAACCGATTCATTTCTTCCTGGGACTTCATGAACTGTTTCAAAAGCTCATCAGAAGATGGTCCAGTTGGAACAATGGCTTGATTTTGCGCGGGAAAATTCTGGCCTCTATTGTTAGGATTAGGGCCTTGATTCTGAAAATTCCCTGGATTATTGCCATGATAATACCCTTGGTTGAAATTTCCCTGACCTGGGTTTCTGTTGTAATTTCCTTGATGTTGGAAATTTTGATTCTGATTTTGAAAACCGTTGTTTTGATTGAAATGACCTTGGTTTTGGAAACCTTGGTTCGGTCTATTCTGATTCTGATTACGGTTTTGGTTTTGATTGAAACCGGGAGGTCCAGAGTAGTGGTTAGGACGGTGGTTCGGGTCTACAGGAGCACGATACTGATTGCCTCCTTGATTAGACATCCCGCCCACAGCATTAGCTTCAAAGGGGTTACCATCGGTGGCCATACAGTTATAGTAAGCATGGGGGCCACCACAGGTAACACAGACTTCCACTTTCTTAACTTCAGCAGGAGGTGAAGTTTGTGGAAAAGAGACTTTCTTCTGATTGGAGAGAACCAAAGCTTGAATAGCTTCCGTGAGTTTATCAATCTTAGCATCGGTGCTAGACTGACTCACGGGCGATGAAGAAGAAGAAGGACCAACACTGACTTGGGAAACAACCGGCTTGCTTTGTGCAGTGCGGACCTTGGACTTGTTTTCGATGATCGCTAAAGCTTCTTTGACAGTTTTGCTAAGGAAATTTCCTCCCGCGGAGGAATTGAGAGACTCTTGATCAGATTGACTCACTCCATTGTAGAAAGTGTCGAGTTGCATCAACTCGGAGAAACCGTGGTGAGGACATTTGCGAAGCAATTCCTTGAAACGATCCCACGATTCACTGAAGGATTCATCAAACTTCTGAGTGAACTTGATGATTTCATTTTTAAGACTCGTGGTCTTGGAAGGTGGATAGAATTCGTTCACAAATTTCTTCACCAGATCTTCCCATGTCTCTATAGACTGAGGGGGTTGTTTTTCAAGCCAAATCCGGGCTTGCCCCTCAAGAGAAAACGGGAACAGAAGAAGCTTAACAGCTTCAGTGGGGACATTCTTATACTTGATGGTAGATGCAATCTTGTTAAACCATCGAATATGAGCATGAGGATCGTCCCGCTCAAAACCAAAGAATTGATTAGAGGTTACAAGATTCAGTAACCCGGTCTTGAGTTCAAAGTTTTCAGCCACGATGGCTGGCACAACGATAGCATCTCCATACCCGTCGATGGGTGCCTGGAGAAGCTCGTGTCACAATTCTCAAATTCCGGTCATTTCTTAAATTATAAATGCATCGTATTAGTTCATTCATGGCATTTCATTTCACTTTAATCGCGTAAATTTTTATTTAATAATCCTTATCGCGTGAGTTTTTATTTTAAATATTTAATCCGTTACTTTCAAAAATGATCCCGAGGTATTTTTAAACTTACATCTAGTTCATAAAAACTATATTTTTAGTTTTCCTAGTGTTTCTAATTTATTTGGTACATTAATCGTTAAAGTTTAATTATTACGACGTTTTCTTAAAAATTATACGATAATTATTTTATCACTCAAAATTCACAAGGAAAGTATTTTTTTAAAATTTTTATCATCTCATTACATCCTGTTTTGAGCTATTAAAAACTTACTTGTACCAAAAATTTCCAATTGCCTATATTTGTACATTTTCTTACAATTTTACTACACTTTCTTTACAAATAATACACAATATATATACAAGTTTACATTTAAAAAAAAAAAAAAAAATATTTTGAGATACATCCCCCCCTAGAACCGGCCATGTGGGGGAGGATGGATGCAATTAATGTTTGGTGCATTATTTCTTTGATTGTTAACATTTACACTCATTCATAAGTCTTACTAACTCATTTTTCTTCTCATTCACTTCAATCATTATTTCAAGTCAAGGAAAAATTTCTCTCCTCTTTGTTTCTTCTTCACATAACCGGCCACATAGGGGTTTCACCAAGGGATCAAAGATTTTTATCAAGTTCAAGCAAATCAATCTAGTTTATACTCTTTATTGGTTTTGAAATAAAAACCAAGGGTATTAAGTTAATCCTTGTTGCTTTCACCTCATCATTTTCACTAGTAAGCTTGTTTTTATCATTTTTATGTTTCCTCTTCATTTTCATATGTTTCTTTTCATTTTTGGAGCTTATATGCATGTTATGTGATTTATACCATTTATTTCATGATTTATTGAGTTATATAAATATATTGGTCATCCTATAAATATTCCCATGGTATTCTTTGGTCTTGATGGTGATTAGGAACCCATGACACCCTAAGAAGGTGTATGGTAGGATTTGATTAGCTTTGGAGTTGATTTGAAGGGATTAGAATAGGTTTTGTCCGAGAAAAACTATTTTCGATAACTATATATTTGGTTCTGTCCTTATTTCGAAATTCTGGAAAAACCTACTGTTGGTACGACATTTTGGCCTTGATATTTAGAAAATACACTTTAAAACGAATCCGTGGCCTTTTGAACGGATAAAAACGGAGTTATAACGAAGCCGTGGTGAATTTTTAAAGTTTGACGACGAAACGTAACTTTTTCAGAAAATTCAGCATGCAGTTTTTAGTATTTTCGAGTCAAAAACGAGCCTTAAGCTTCACAAATTATTTCGACTTATCAAAAATATATTAGTTTACTTCGATACGAAGCTAAGGACATATTATACGTAGAAAACGGATTTGAAACGACAAATATATGCACGTTTTTATAAACTTGCCGTAACTATTATTTTCTGAAAAACTATATTATTTTTACGATACAAGTATTTTAGTAGCTGTAACGTCCATGTTTGCGGCTGTTTTTAACCATGATGTGAAACTTTTTGGAACAAAATGTCTTTTAGTAAAATCAAGTTCACCGACCATATTTTTCAAAACAAAAAGCTGTTTGTCAAGCGGAGTTATGGTAAATTATTTACGGATGTTCAAACATGGCCGAAACTTATTTTCTGCACACAATTAGCCAAAATCACTATCTTTAACCCTTGATATCTTTATGATCGAGACCTTTTGGACGAAAACTCCTGAACTGAAACTTCTAGATATCGATACAAACTTTCCAAAACCGTCGAGTTCGTTCTCTAACGATCGACGTACACCATTTTACGACTACTTTTCCGAAGCCATTTTTGTTACTTTTATAAAAATTCCGACGACATTGTTTCGCGACGAAATGTGGTAATTTCACCAAAAATCATTATAAAACCATTGTAGGATGACATTTTGACGTAAAAACTGGTAAAGTCATTTTGAAGGGTCTAGACGTCAAAAGAGTATTTTTTTTTCGACGATTAGTAATATTTTCAAAACTCGCTAATGGTATAAATAACATACGAAGTGCATGCATAACATTACATTGCAACTCATTGCATATCATATCATTCGTGATAGGTCCCGGTTAACACATCACATTATACCTCGGTGTACTCACTTTTGTCATCGCCTCAGTTTATCAAGTGAGTAATCACATCCTCTTTTTACCGTTTTACTATATTTTGGGGCTGAATGCATGAACCATACTTGAATTAAATTGATCCTTACAATTGTGAACTCTTTTGACTTGAATATTTGAACTTATTGAACCGTACGTGTTATGACCTTGTCCTAAAGTCTCCAATGTTCGGAGCATCACTATAAAGTCTCCCATGTTCGGAGCATCACTATATAGACACCTTTGTTCGCAGTATATCTTTGGGAAGAGGTACCCAGTATATCTTTGGGAAGAGGTACCCAGTATATCTTTGGGAAGAGGTACCCAGTATATCTTTGGGAAGAGGTACCCAGTATATCTTTGGGAAGTGGCACCCAACTTAATTTGGCTTCATCGTTAGCATACCTAAATTATTATTATATTCGTGGTACTATATTGTGAACTATTATGACCGCTTACACTTGATTACTTGACGCGCTATAATTTTTGTGCAATGGGTTGTGTACACACAGGTTGCAAGTTTTGTATGGGCGGAATTTGGAACTGAGTGGATACACAATGCCTTTGCTTTGAGAACTATTTTTTTATCGTTGACCGAAAGCTTTGTATATTTCTTATGAGTTTTCTTATTTCACTAAACGTGTTTACTCACCAACTATTTTCATAGTTGACCCGTTTTTCTCTCATGCATTTCAGGTGATCGTTAGTAAGCTCTTTCTATTAAGTCTTGCATAAAGAAGTTTTCACTTGCCGCTACAAGTCGTATGTAATAAAACTCAATATTTTGGAATCTAAACTTTGTAATATATTTGCCGATGACGGCTAAACTAGTATTGTAATGGTGTATTATTTCTTTTAAATCTTAACGTTGGTATGTTCTATTATCTTGTGCTTATGTTCCCTTCCGTTACACCTCGTATTTCCGCCTCCGGCGAGGGTGTGACAGATTGGTATCAGAGCCAAAGGTTATAGAGAATGCCAATTTTTCAAAAATAAAAATCACAGCTATAACCGGAAAATTTTTTATTTTATTTTATTAAACATTGAACATCACCCGAGTCAACTAGTCCTATCGTTGCATCGTTACTCATAAATTATACATAGCCTGATCAACTATGTCTAATTTATGAAGAACCATGCAATGATAAGAGTGGTAATTTTAAATCATGTTTAGTCGAGTCTTTAGAGTCTGGTCACCTGAAGTTGCATTGGTCGGGTGGGTATGCATGGCATGTTTTTACGTTCACGTCTACATTACCGTACCTTTTTCATATCTTCTCTTTTCCATCTTTCGACTTGTTAGACATAGCATGTCTCTGTTCCTGTCATGTTTCGATCACTATAACACATTACCACCGTTCTGCACCTCATCTGACTTCGTTAGAATGTCGTTTACTCAACCCGATGTTTTGGTCCTCTGTAGGATCATGGCTGCAAGAAACACACGCTCAGGAGGTAACAACAACGGCAACCCAAACCACAATGACGATCTAGACAACAACGCTGCTGGAATAGCGAATCTACTCACCCAAATTATAATACATCTCGATGCTAGACGAACCAACAATGGAGAAGGTACTTCAAACAATGGACGAAAGCGACAGGAGGATCACCAGGGAAGCCGAGACCAGAATCAGCAAAACAAGAGGCAGCGAATAAATCAGAACTATGGGGCGACCACCCAGGAGCGCAAAGGATATGCAGGTCCACATCCTTTGTGTACTCGATGCAATTATCATCACTCAGGAGACTGCCCAAGGTGCAACAAATGTGGACAGACGGGCCACTTCGCGCGAAATTGCTCAAACAGAACTGGAAATCAAGGACAGAGAAAAGCATGTTACGAGTGTGGAAGTCTAGATCACCTTCGCAATACCTGTCCAAAGCTGAAAAGAACTCCCAATCAAGGAGGAAATCGTCCAAACCTGGCGTTGGCAATAGAAGGCCCACAAGATCAGAACATTGAAATTCCTCCCGCACGTGGTCGAGCATTCTATCTGGGTACCGAGGAAGCCCGCAACGCGTAACGGGTACATTCCTTTGAACAACTACCTTATTTCTGTACGACATGATTTTGAGTGCATAACTTCCTTCCAATCTTTACACGTTCACGACATTGATTAATTTGAGACCTATTGATATCGACCTTAGTTGTTATATATTTTGTTGATTGAATTTGATTGTGTAAGCAAATCGAATATCGAGCGAATCTTTCAAAAGACTTCATTCAAGGATGTGGCATCCTACCTTTCTAACAACTTGTTTCCTAGCTTGATCTAGTGACAGTTCTTGTTTGATGAGTTGCGAAAATCAAGCTAAGAGACAAGTTTACTCAAGTCGGTTTAGTTTAATCTCATGACAGTTCTTGTTTGATGAGTTGTGAGATTAAATTAGAATCGACTACCTAAAGGTCTTTTGAGAGCTACGTTCGATATTGGATAAGTTTACCCTATCAAATCTGATCACGGGCACGTAATTAGTTGAATGGGGAACCTGTACGCATGGGCATTGATATGATCATTTAGACTGTTCGTACGAGCATGAACTTTTAGAACTCTTGTCGAGGTTCGGACCATAGTATCGTTAATCGAATCACGGGGACGTGATTCCGCTGACATGGGAAGAATGTCACAATTCTCAAATTCCGGTCATTTCTTAAATTATAAATGCATCGTATTAGTTCATTCATGGCATTTCATTTCACTTTAATCGCGTAAATTTTTATTTAATAATCCTTATCGCGTGAGTTTTTATTTTAAATATTTAATCCGTTACTTTCAAAAATGATCCCGAGGTATTTTTAAACTTACATCTAGTTCATAAAAACTATATTTTTAGTTTTCCTAGTGTTTCTAATTTATTTGGTACATTAATCGTTAAAGTTTAATTATTACGACGTTTTCTTAAAAATTATACGATAATTATTTTATCACTCAAAATTCACAAGGAAAGTATTTTTTTAAAATTTTTATCATCTCATTACATCCTGTTTTGAGCTATTAAAAACTTACTTGTACCAAAAATTTCCAATTGCCTATATTTGTACATTTTCTTACAATTTTACTACACTTTCTTTACAAATAATACACAATATATATACAAGTTTACATTTAAAAAAAAATATATATATTTTGAGATACATCCCCCCCCTAGAACCGGCCATGTGGGGGAGGATGGATGCAATTAATGTTTGGTGCATTATTTCTTTGATTGTTAACATTTACACTCATTCATAAGTCTTACTAACTCATTTTTCTTCTCATTCACTTCAATCATTATTTCAAGTCAAGGAAAAATTTCTCTCCTCTTTGTTTCTTCTTCACATAACCGGCCACATAGGGGTTTCACCAAGGGATCAAAGATTTTTATCAAGTTCAAGCAAATCAATCTAGTTTATACTCTTTATTGGTTTTGAAATAAAAACCAAGGGTATTAAGTTAATCCTTGTTACTTTCACCTCATCATTTTCACTAGTAAGCTTGTTTTTATCATTTTTATGTTTCCTCTTCATTTTCATATGTTTCTTTTCATTTTTGGAGCTTATATGCATGTTATGTGATTTATACCATTTATTTCATGATTTATTGAGTTATATAAATATATTGGTCATCCTATAAATATTCCCATGGTATTCTTTGGTCTTGATGGTGATTAGGAACCCATGACACCCTAAGAAGGTGTATGGTAGGATTTGATTAGCTTTGGAGTTGATTTGAAGGGATTAGAATAGGTTTTGTCCGAGAAAAACTATTTTCGATAACTATATATTTGGTTCTGTCCTTATTTCGAAATTCTGGAAAAACCTACTGTTGGTACGACATTTTGGCCTTGATATTTAGAAAATACACTTTAAAACGAATCCGTGGCCTTTTGAACGGATAAAAACGGAGTTATAACGAAGCCGTGGTGAATTTTTAAAGTTTGACGACGAAACGTAACTTTTTCAGAAAATTCAGCATGCAGTTTTTAGTATTTTCGAGTCAAAAACGAGCCTTAAGCTTCACAAATTATTTCGACTTATCAAAAATATATTAGTTTACTTCGATACGAAGCTAAGGACATATTATACGTAGAAAACGGATTTGAAACGACAAATATATGCACGTTTTTATAAACTTGCCGTAACTATTATTTTCTGAAAAACTATATTATTTTTACGATACAAGTATTTTAGTAGCTGTAACGTCCATGTTTGCGGCTGTTTTTAACCATGATGTGAAACTTTTTGGAACAAAATGTCTTTTAGTAAAATCAAGTTCACCGACCATATTTTTCAAAACAAAAAGCTGTTTGTCAAGCGGAGTTATGGTAAATTATTTACGGATGTTCAAACATGGCCGAAACTTATTTTCTGCACACAATTAGCCAAAATCACTATCTTTAACCCTTGATATCTTTATGATCGAGACCTTTTGGACGAAAACTCCTGAACTGAAACTTCTAGATATCGATACAAACTTTCCAAAACCGTCGAGTTCGTTCTCTAACGATCGACGTACACCATTTTACGACTACTTTTCCGAAGCCATTTTTGTTACTTTTATAAAAATTCCGACGACATTGTTTCGCGACGAAATGTGGTAATTTCACCAAAAATCATTATAAAACCATTGTAGGATGACATTTTGACGTAAAAACTGGTAAAGTCATTTTGAAGGGTCTAGACGTCAAAAGAGTATTTTTTTTTCGACGATTAGTAATATTTTCAAAACTCGCTAATGGTATAAATAACATACGAAGTGCATGCATAACATTACATTGCAACTCATTGCATATCATATCATTCGTGATAGGTCCCGGTTAACACATCACATTATACCTCGGTGTACTCACTTTTGTCATCGCCTCAGTTTATCAAGTGAGTAATCACATCCTCTTTTTACCGTTTTACTATATTTTGGGGCTGAATGCATGAACCATACTTGAATTAAATTGATCCTTACAATTGTGAACTCTTTTGACTTGAATATTTGAACTTATTGAACCGTACGTGTTATGACCTTGTCCTAAAGTCTCCAATGTTCGGAGCATCACTATAAAGTCTCCCATGTTCGGAGCATCACTATATAGACACCTTTGTTCGCAGTATATCTTTGGGAAGAGGTACCCAGTATATCTTTGGGAAGAGGTACCCAGTATATCTTTGGGAAGAGGTACCCAGTATATCTTTGGGAAGAGGTACCCAGTATATCTTTGGGAAGTGGCACCCAACTTAATTTGGCTTCATCGTTAGCATACCTAAATTATTATTATATTCGTGGTACTATATTGTGAACTATTATGACCGCTTACACTTGATTACTTGACGCGCTATAATTTTTGTGCAATGGGTTGTGTACACACAGGTTGCAAGTTTTGTATGGGCGGAATTTGGAACTGAGTGGATACACAATGCCTTTGCTTTGAGAACTATTTTTTTATCGTTGACCGAAAGCTTTGTATATTTCTTATGAGTTTTCTTATTTCACTAAACGTGTTTACTCACCAACTATTTTCATAGTTGACCCGTTTTTCTCTCATGCATTTCAGGTGATCGTTAGTAAGCTCTTTCTATTAAGTCTTGCATAAAGAAGTTTTCACTTGCCGCTACAAGTCGTATGTAATAAAACTCAATATTTTGGAATCTAAACTTTGTAATATATTTGCCGATGACGGCTAAACTAGTATTGTAATGGTGTATTATTTCTTTTAAATCTTAACGTTGGTATGTTCTATTATCTTGTGCTTATGTTCCCTTCCGTTACACCTCGTATTTCCGCCTCCGGCGAGGGTGTGACAGCTCGCACATAGGAATCTCATCCGCCATGATAACGGGAGTAGTGCGAACAGTCCGGATCTCAGATCCGACTGATGGAGCAGAAAGTCTGCGAACACGCCTTCTTGGAATCTTGACAAGCTCACGAAATGGGCTTACAGATCTAGAAGAGCGAGTGCGCATACACTAGAGTTAACTCTAAGGAAACTCAGAGTTAAGGAGAGAAATGGAATTATGAAAATCTATCAGATGAGAATGAGAATTATGAAGACGTTTTATGAAAATCAGGTGAGAAGAATCTTTATGGGTTTTCTGGTTCTGAAACGTCGATATCACAACAAAATCAATTAACACAAAATCGAGGCAAAACAACAGTGAACTTAACTAATAATCCAAGATGAATGGCTTCTTTGAAAAAGGTACACCAATCACAATGGACACAAAGGCAAGTTTTATATCTTTAGTTCGGGAACTTATTATGGTCGCACCCCCAGTTAGGTAGTGCACTGCCTTGGTTTTCGGTGGTAATCTTTTAAGTTGTTAATATTAAAGAAAACGACGATTCTTTTTGTATTTTTATTTTTGATACATATATAGAAACAAAAGAGAAAATATTTTTGTGTTTTATACGTTTTTGGCTGTTTTTGGGTTTTTGGATTTTTTAGAAGAAAATATGGATATATATATATATATAAAGAATGATGATATAAACAAAGAGTGAGGATTCAAACAACTAATCTGCTAAAACGGGAGATAAATCAACACAGCTCCCCGGCAGCGGCGCCAAAAATTTGATGCGCGCAAAACCGTTAAGTTCCCTCACGCAAGCGTAAGAAAACTTAAAACAGCTCAAGCACGAAATCAATGAAGATCAGAGGAGTATAGGGTCTCCCCGGGTCGTTATGTCCCAGCGAGCTATGCAATGGATCAATCAACGTCTAGTGATCGAGAAGTTTGAACGAAAAGGGAATATGATTTGATTATTATAACTACAGAAATATCAGACAAATGCAAAGGCTAAAATGCAAATGAGAGGAAATTTAAAAAGATAAAATCTATTAAATAAACGCTATCACTAAAATTAAAATGATGTTTTTGTTTTTATGATTTTACGAAACTGAAATTAGAAATCTACGCGACGTACAAAATAAAAAGTGAAACTAATTCAATATTAACCCTAAAAATATGAAAATGATGTTTTTACAATCCTAATAATAAAAGAAAATTTATGGAAAAAGAAAATTATTTTTAAGACTAATTATCTAATTAAAAACTATTTTTAACTATTAATTAATTACCTAAAATATAAGAAAATAGAAAATTAGGCTAGAAAAATAAGATTAACACTTGGAAAAGTCTAAAATATCAAAATAGACTTTTCAAAACTATTTTTGTATTTTTGTGACTATTTATCTATTTTCTATGAATTTTAAACTATTAAAATCTAATTAAATTACTAAAAATTACCAAATGAACTATGAAAAATATGGAAAATTACTCTTTCTACTTTTTATATTTATCTAAACCTAAGAAAATTGAAAACTTATTTTTTTGAACCTTTTCTGAATTTTTTGTATTAAATGCTATTTAAAAATACTTAAAAACTAGATTAAATTAAGAAAAATAGCAAAACAGCTAGGAAAAATCTGAAAATTTCAGGAAAATTCTAAAATAATGTTAAGAAGCTAGGAAAAATGGAAAAACAGTATGTTGTGTGGAAGAAAATCAAACTGATCAATCAAGTGCTTATTGAAATAAGCACTTGAATAGCAAATGACCAAATTAAGCTACCAACTGATAACAAAGACTATGATATACTAGATATGACCAAATGAAACTGAAATCAACAAGTTATAGCTACTGATTAACAAGATGGAACAGATTTGGTGATTTTGATATTAAGCTTAAAAACAGTTTTGGTACCAACTTTAAGCTAAAGCACAATCTACAAATAAGCTACAAACTAAAAACTGATTATCAAGACTAAAACTAGACCTAAGAGACTACCTATGACCAAAAGACCAGCCCTTGACAAGCTTCAATAAGTTCTGTGCAAGCTTGTCCAAAAACTGAGAATCCACTCAGTATTAGCTGAGTTGTGAGCAGGGCACCAGGTGCCTATTTTGAGCTTATACACAAGCTCAACCAGAGGGTTTGAGCTTAAAACAGATACTAGGTCTTAAAGACCACCTAGTGAACTACTTGTATACCAAAAACCAGATTCTAGAAAACTTTAATGAGATCTGTATATCAACTGCAATATCTGCACAAACCCACATTTTGACATGATTTGACTTTTTGAAACAGTTAAGAACTTTGACTTTGGAGAACTTTGATCCAATTTTAATGACTGATGATGAAGTAATTTGGTGAAATGAGTGTACTTAAAGCAATGGTTAACACTTTTAAACACAAATCTAGGTTTTGCAATCCCAAAATTCACATCAGTTGACAGTAGACAGATTTAAGCACAATGTTGACTTTTTGAGTGTAGCAGGCCTAAATTATGACTCAAATGAGTTTACTTGAGCTAAACAAACATGAATCAACAAAAGGCTCACACTGACTTTACTTGTGAGACTGTTTAGACAGCAAACCAAACACTCCTTAATATAGTGATTTGCAAAATTAAATGAGATAATGCCTGATTAAACATGCACAAATGATCCAACTAGATTAACTTAGCCTAATTACTACTTTTAGAACAGGATTAAACAAGTTACAACTACAATTAATGATTATGCTTAAAGCTTTGAAAGAGCTTACAAAATGTCCAATGGCCACTATGGCCTGCCAAATTGAAACCAGAGAACACTATCCTACCAAATTCAACCCACTGCTTCCATAACAACCCATTTCCAGCTTTAAATCAACCCATTCCAATTTTGCACCCATTTTGCTTCTGACTTTGACTTTTGTTGACCAATTGCCCAAGTTGCATGAAATGCACAATTAAGCTTATGCAAAGCTTTGCCAAGCTTAATAGAGCTTGTTTAAGCTCAGAAATAAACTACTAACAGATTTAACATAGGTCTTTGAGAGTGAAAAATTCAACAGTGGCATAAAAATTTGGAAACTGAACATGCACTGAATTGATACTTAAATTAAACTGAGATACACTTGAATACTATTGTTGAGTACAAATTAACTTTAAAACAATACTGAAAATTACTTAAGGTGCTACAAGCTTAGAAACGACATATATATTTTTAAAAACTAAAAACTACTAACTCTTCTTGCTTCTTCTTTGCTCCTTTTATGCTCCAAAGAGTTTCTCTCACTTATCTGAGCAAATCCCAACAGCAATCTTAACCATTCATTGGCTAGAATTCATCTTGGCCCTTAATCTAGTTTTGGCGCCATTTTTCTGTTTTGATATGAGAGACAGGAAAGGGGTGCAATTAATGCAATGTGGATGGGTAGGTGAGGTGGGGGAGACAAAGGGTGAGGTAGAGTGGCTATGGGAGCTGGTTGGTGGCTGGAGGAGGGGGGAGACAAACTGGTCGGGGATGACAGGGCTTAGGGGGCGGGGTTGGATTATTTAAATGTTTGGGTAAATGGGTTGGTCGGGTTGTGGTTTGAGGACCGGGTAAAGGGATTTGGGCCAAGGGGTTGTGTTTGGGCTTGGGTTATATTAGGGTCCGGTTTGGTTAGTTTAGGATTAATAAAACAAGGACCATATGTGTAATATCTCAAAACCAAAGGACCAAATGCAAAACTGAAATTTCCAGGGGCCAAACATGTAACTAATGAAAATGTAGTCAAGGGTTGGTATTGCCAACTTTAAATAATCCAAGGGTTGATTTTGACATTTTTGAAAATCCCAAGGACTAGTTTTGACTAATTTTGGATTTTTAGGGACTAAATTGTAACTTTCTCAAAACTTTTAGATTTCTCACCAAAGGACTAAATATGACAATTTATGATTTTAAAAAGACCTTTGGTGACTTTTCTTTTGAAATTTTGGCTCAGGGACTATTTTTGACAATTTTATAAACTTGGGGGACTAAAACTGCAATTTTTGCAAATTTGATATGTTTTTCATCTGATTTTGATAATTTTGCATTTGAAACACATAAAACACTGATTTGTGATATTTTGATCATTTTGATGTGTTTCTGAGTGTTTTCAGATGATTTTGCAGTTTATTTTGTATAAAAATGATGAGTATTTAGAGACTCATCATGCACGAAACCGGAAATCCTTTGCTTTTCGTGCAACCCCGGAATCTGTAAGGTTTCATCAGTGTACCGAGTGACGAAGGCCCTTGTGCTTTCGCTTTCTCTCTGCTTGATGGTATGCACGGCTAAGTGAGTCTTAGTGTACTTCTTCTGCTGGCTGAAGTGCGATCGGAACTTAGCTTTAAGATCATCCAGACTTACAATGCTTCCTACCTTTTGCCCATTCCACCATATTCGTGCAGAATATTAGAGAGTGTAGGTGAACATGTGGCACACGACAGGCATAGCCCACTTCTGCTAACTGATGGCGCCTTCAAACAAGTGTAAGAAGTTATCTGGATCGCCTTTCCTATCATAAGTGCCTATGTGAGAAGGCATCTTCAACCCATCAGGCAGAGGGTAGTCTTCGATCCATTTTACGAAAGGTGTGCAGGCCCCAGAAGCCTCCGCGTAGAAAGGGTTGTATGGAGGTGCATAAGCAGGTGTAGGGTTGTACGGATTGTGAGGTTGTTGCGAGAACGTAGTATAAGCTGAGGGAGGTTGGTACGAAGGGTTTCCCCCCACTGGGTGTGTAGGGTGTATAGGAAGGTGCCCGTAAGGCATTTGCTGGTAGCTCTGGTTGTGAAGAGACCCATTCGGAGGATAGGCATTATAGGGTTGAGTAAGTAGGTAGGGGTTCATGCCTTGAGGTGGTATTTGGTTTATCCCAGCATACGGAGGAGGTTCTTTGACACTCGAAACATACGATGGAGGCACTGGAGCCCCCATCCCATCTCTCCCTAGATGAGCTGCTAAGAGAGGTAGTAGGTTCATCCCCCCGTTTCCTACTGGGTTGCTTCCTCCGTTGGAGTTCTCGCTCCTCCTTTCTCCTAGCATTCTCTCCCTTCTACCAGGATCTTCGCCGGGACCTTCTTCAAAACATACAGTTCTTCCATTAGGCCTCCTTACGGACGGAGAACCATTTCATAGGGCCGAGTGCCCCCTATTTGTTGGTCGAGGCCTTTCTTCTACCTCGATCTCTTTCATCATATTCCTCGCTGTAATATTCCAATTCCCTCCGCATCTCGGTGTTATGAACTTGCCTCTTGTGAGCCCTTAGCAAGGACTCTAATGCTTCGAAGTTTGCCTCAACGAAGGCAGGGCTAATTTCTGGAACGGGATTAGCTGAAGTTGAGGCGTGATGTATGGGAGTTGTTTCTAGGCGAAATCGTGTAGTGAAGGTGGAGGCGGTTATGAGGGCAAGATTATCGGTGTTAGTTGTGGTGATGGGTACCATGGTAGAAAAACCTGGTGGAGGTATATCTTCTTGTCATGTTCCATGCCGGAAAAGTAGCAAAATCAGTTAGGAGGTTAGGACTTGGTGGTTACGGGACTTATAGTAGCGTGTCCCACGGATGGCGCCACTGATTGTACAATAAATTGCACTACCAGGCTTCAATGGTGATCGAAGGTAAGAGGGGTGTGTGTTCCAGACAAGATAGTCTTTCACCTAAGAATAAGAAATACGAAGACACTACGTTAAGTGATTACGCAAGGGTTGGACCCTGCGAACCACCTTCGGCGTGAGAGTAAGTATGAGTTATGGTTATGTAAGTGAGTGTGAGTAAAGAGTAAAGTGTTAAGTGAGCTTACCATAAACTTCTGCCTGTCCCACCTATTTATAGTAAAGAAAATAGGCTTGAGGGCACCTTTGTGCAAATATCGGAGAACATGGGGGCGTCCCATGTTTTTGGGTAACCGCTAGAGCTTAGTGACCCACGTTCTCAAACTTAGCAGGAAAGCCAGGGATGAGAGGGAGATCGTGGGTTTGACCAAGTCAGGATGGTCCTCTGTCTTTTGTTCCCTCGTCAGCCATACCCCGAAGGGCTTAGGGCTTCGAGTGGCGAGTTCCCCGCAGGCAACCTTCGTGCATACGAATGGTTTGACGCCAATGAACATTTGGGAGAACTGACTTAGGCCTTCGTATAGAAGGGCTTCGACACAGTTCGAAGGGGTGTCCGTCGAGCTGTTCGAAGGGTACATCATCACCATACATTCTTGTCCCGATCTTGAAAGTGTGCTACAAACATGAAAGAACCCGTTAAAAGGGGTCCCGAGGCAGAAGCCCCGGGAACCACCCTCCGACGATCAAGTCAGAACCTTGTATGTAGAGGATTTAACATATATGTATAAGTATGTAATGTGTATATCGTGACATGTTGTAGAGAGATGAAGTGAAATGTAGAGAGAGAGAGAGAGAGTAAAAACCTATCATATGAGGGAGAGAGCTTGGCTATTTATAATCAAATCTTCGTACAATACACGTTGGATAATAACCTGCTTGGATAGTAACCTGTAACTTCTTTTTATTGTCTATTATGTTCAATACCTATTGGACAATAACCTATTCATGCCTCGGGAAGGAACACACCGACATACATCTAGTCTAGGCGCTAGGTGTCAGGTCACGTGGGAGACACAATCCCGTGAAATCCGGGTTAGGCGGCGTAGTCCAGTTCTTACATTGGACTTGGGTAAAAGGATGTACCTGCATAAAAAGGGGTGCATACCTTTACGGTCCTTCGACGCATGCCCTTCGGACAGAAGTAGAGTCCGCCTTCCGGTAGTTCCCTTCGGACTAATGGAGTCTCTTTGGTCTGGCACGTGTCGTCCGGACACATACGCCATCAGTCTCAAAGTGTTTGTTTTTAGATAAAGAGTAACGCTAAAACCATAAAAATTATGCAAATTATTTTTTACACAATGATGTGTCAAGTAAATTTGTGGATGTTTTTAAGAAATAGAATTTAAAAGTAAGTTAATTACCATTAACTATAAGACAAATTATTTTCCAAAATGTTTTCCATTCTAACATTAATTGCCCTTATAATAAAGCGTCAAAACAAAAAATAATTTATTAATGAAATATTGAAATGTATAATATACTTTTAATAACAAAAGTATGCATTAATTGCACATATTATTATTATAGAAACTTAATGATCTAACCCACAAGTTGGTTTGGGCAAAACATAATATTGTCTATACTTTTTTTAATTTGAGCGGTGAAATTGCGGAAACCCAAATTGAAGAATAAAAGTAAATTTATCGGAAAATAAAATTAAACAATTTTTTTTAAAGATAGTTGCTTTGATAAAAAAAAGCAAGACTTTGATAGCACTCACTCGCAATAGATAAACAAAAGTGTGTTTCTCTAGTTCTTTTTTAGGCAAATGTCAATATTTATAACAACGCGTGTAAATGTTTTCAGAATCTGACGACGTCATCTAACGGTAGCATTTTTTTCAAAATACTACCAATTTAAAAAAAAATACAATTTTTTTTATTAAATGTCATTACTTGTAGTTAATAAATGTTAAATTCCAAATTCTCATGACACCACAATTAATAAAAGAACATATTGTACAAACTAAAGAAGCTACTAAACACCAAATATAAAATAATACAAACTATACCAAACTTTTGCCATTGCTTATAGTTCTATACGAACAAACTAGTGAGTAAAGATATTACCAAAAAAATGTACAAATAAAGTAAATTACAGAATACCCGCAACCGCATCGCGTAACAAACCTACTAGTTTAAGAAGCAAATGAGAAAACAAAGATTTCAGGTCCAATAGTGTAAAAACAAATTCCTAAACTTTTGTCTTTTACATTTAAGTCCAACTCATTTTCAAAAAATATTATTGAATAAAAAAAAAGGGATCAACAAGTAACAAACCATGTCAGCATATTTAGCGAGAGAAAGAAAAGCTTGAAATAAATTTTCTTCTTTCCAAAACCAACCATCCAAATAAAATGTGACAACCTTGTTTTTTTTAAAAACCCTAATCAATTCATAAAAAAAAATTAGGGTTTAAGTGAGAGGATTAATTAATGACGGAGATGACTCTTCAGTCTCTTGAGGTTCAGGCTGATGCTCTTGTTCTTGAGTTTGAACATCAGCGTCCATTTCTTCTCCTGCTGAAAGTATTTCTTCCTCACTGTCAGCTAACTCTTCATCAGAAAATAGGATATCATTTACCTCAGCAACCGTTAATAGACCAGTGGTGGTTATGGGTTCCATATCAGCGGGTGATATTTGTCCCTCTGAGTCTTTGTCCCCATGTGCTCCTTCAAGCACTGGTGAGCGATTCCCAGTGCTATTCCTAGAAGCGGTGACAGTGAGATCCCTATCAGCGGGTTGTTCATTTCCCTCTGAGTCTTTGGGATCATTCTTTTGGCCCTCAGACAAAAGCTGTGATTGGCAAGTGTCATCCTTGGGGCAGTGTGGAAGGCGCTCCCCTACCAGCGGGTTGTTTGTTTCCCTCTGGATCTTGGGGAGTAGTAGTTGGGACCAAGGGCACTGACTGTGATGTATCAGTGTCCTTCGTTGTCACCGGGGTGGATGATATTTGGTCTCCTTTATAGTGTCTGATTAAACCTTGGAACCTGACAACCACAACCACTACAACCTGATAACCATTTCAACTAGAACCTAAGTCGCTGAAGAAGTTGGTATGAGCCTGAAAAACCAAACCATAACCCTGATTACCTCAGTCACTTAAATGTTATAACTTCAAAAATCGCTATTACTATTGCAATTTTTGAGGGAGAGAAAGCATTTAGTGGGTTCGAAGGGGAGCTGATAAATTTCAGCTAATGCATTCTCAGTGAATGAATATCAGTGGACTAAACATGAAGCCTCCCACGTACCTGAATTCAGGTTAGCTGATGGTTGTGTCAGCGTGGATAAGAACATAGTATGAGTAGTTTATAGGACTTACGGGTTACACTGATAAGGATGGTCGTCTGAGCTGAGCCTGAGTGGGTTGAAACTCGATGACGGAGTAGTTAGAATCACACAAGAAGGCTATGACTCAGGGTATGATATCAGATTTTTCATATCACTCGAACCAAAGAGTGACCCTGAACTGTGGTCTCACTGAACAAGAGACTCCCTGAACTTGAATAGCTTCTGAAACCGAGTTCCTCAATTCGTGGTGTCTCTAAACCTAGAGTGCCTGAAACCACGGAGTGAACCCATGGAGATTCTGAATTTGAGCTCTTGAAACTTTTAGGGAATGATACGAGTGGGATATCATAGCTTTTGCAACATCAGGGAATGTTGTGATTATAAGTATATTGGGGTGTATTTGTACAAGTGTATTTGTATTCATAAATGTATGTGTTGTAATACCAAGTCAAGTGACAAAAGAAAATGGACACTGATGTATCAAAAATTGAACCAGGTCCTTTCACTTGAGTGATTAAAATGTCCTTCAAGGAATTGCAAAAGAGAAAGGACACTGATGTATCTAAAATGAAGCAGGTCCCTCTTAGCATCAAAGTGAACCCATGGTCACTGAACCTAGTCACTGGGTCACTAAACTCCCACACTAAACCCCACAAACCTGTCAAAGTGAATGAGGTCACTGGATTCTGAACCTGGTCACTGACCAGTGAACCAACTTATTGATACCTCATTCACTGAACCCCTCTCACTGAACCTGGCTCTGATACCACTTGTTGCTCCCGTTTCACAATCGTTTAAAAAAAAACTTAAGACAATAAACAGACTGATTGTGAATAATGACTTAAATCAAGTAAGTAAAAACACACTGATAAATTTTCAACGTTTATATTCTTTATTAGAAATTAATCAAAAGAATACATTACCCAAACAATTGCGAAATAGTACTCGGGATTGAAATGACAAAGTATAATAACTCCTCACTAAGCTCAGGCTAAGTCTGAGCACAACTACAAGGAGCCACTGAGCTATCTCAGGGACAGAGTTGTATTTGGAGGAGTGAAAGATGGCTTGTGTGTGTGTTTTACAGTTAGTTCACAAGCTTAAAATCTTCCACTCCAACTCTTATGCTATTTATACAAGTATGGTTTTTTAACTCTTTCCTAGAGGACAAACTGACAGGTTACAGAAGACAAAATACTGATTTATTTTGTCTCTGTTTACAAAGGCTATATTGGGTAAGTGACAAGGTTGCTTTCTTCTAGTCAGTGATGACACTGAGCCTGATAGTTAGCCTCATTCAGGGAAAGTTAACTTTGGTTGATAAGGACTTCGTCTTATATG
Source organism: Chrysanthemum seticuspe (assembly GCA_019973895.1). Taxonomy (NCBI): domain Eukaryota; kingdom Viridiplantae; phylum Streptophyta; class Magnoliopsida; order Asterales; family Asteraceae; genus Chrysanthemum; species Chrysanthemum seticuspe. The sequence continues at coordinate 50,136 of BPTQ01000003.1, forward strand.
TTCAAACTTATCCCGCCTTGTCCCGCTCATTCTTCATTCTTCATTGCCTTCAGTCTTCAACTTCAGTTTGTTTTCAGTGTAAGTAGTTGGTGAGGAGTTTCGGGATTCAGTGAGTTATTGTCATCACTCACTGAATCCACCATCTTCTTTTTGACTCAGTCTTCACCCCTTAAGTTCCGCCTTACTGAGTGGAGAGACTTCTTCTTTGTCTCTTACTAAGTATCCTGAAGATAGCTCACCGAGAGACTATGCGCTCAGTGACTTGTTAGTGTTTAAGGGACAACACTTAGGGTATTTTCTATTCAAATCCTAGACTTAAGGGGTTTGGGTATTTACTGAACCCAACACTTTCGCAAATACTCAGCACCATATAACTTTATAATAACCCTACAAAAGTTACGGAGACAATCACGTGTTGTTGTTGCACCCAATTGCAGATACTCGTCAAGAGAATCAGGAACGACCGCGTATCCCAATTGACGAATTGCCTCAGTACACTTGACCAATGGGGAAATACCAAGTACGCCCCTACAATCAGAGTTTGTTGAAAATAAGGAGAATAATTGGTTACCTCTTGAACAATTCGAGAGAATAGGTCTCGGTGCATCAGGAACCTCCGACAGAATGTTTTTTCGTCATATAACGGTTCTTCGGAGAAGTAAGCGGCAACTAAACGATTATGAGCACCTTCATGATCCCTAGGCGTGTAGTTTCGTTGAGCCTTTGGCAGTGACGCTTGGTAAGCGTCCCAAGCATACTGCGTAAATTCCATAAACTCCGTAAACTCGCTCATAACTTCTTCCTCGTCGAAAGACGAAGAATTAAAAAATATCTTGTAAGACATAATTATCAAAATGTGTTTGAAAGTGTTTATGAGAAGTTGTTTGAATTGTGTGTTTAAAAATGTGTTTGGGGTTAGTATTTATAATGTTGTAAAAGTAGTAAAGTTTTTTAATTTTTTAATTTTTTTTAACCCAGACGGTTGGATTTTTTGTCCACATGTGATGCTTTAAACTCGGTCGAATACTCAACCTAGTTTGTCTCTTTTTGTACCTCAACCGAACACAACCGAAGCCCCCACAATGAGGCAACCGATGGTAACCCTCCATCAACCGGTCCATTGTGACCAACCTAATGCTAGAACCATAAAAATTATACAAATTATTTGTACACAATGACGTGTCAAGTAAATTTGTGAATATTTATAAGAAATAGAATTTAAAAGTAAGTTTAAGACAAATTATTTTCCAAAAAGTTTTCCATTCTAACATTAATTGCTCTTATAATAAAGCGTCAAAACAAAAAATAATTTATTAATGAAATATTGAGAAGTATAATATAGTTTTAATAACAAAAGTATGCATTAATTGCACATATTATATATAGAAACTTTAATGATCTAACCCACAAGTTGGTTTGGGCAAAACATAATATTGTCTATATTTTTTTAAATTGAGCGGTGAAATTACGAAATCCCAAATTGAAGAATAAAAGTAAAATTATTGAAAAACAAAATTAAACAATTTTTTTTAAAGATAGTTGCTTTGATAAAAAAAATCAAGACTTTGATAGTAGTCAGTCGCAATAGATAAACAAAAGTGTGTTTCTCTAGTTCTTTTTTAGGCAAATATCAACACTTATAACGGCGCGTGTAAGTGTTTTCAGAATTTGACGACATCATCTAACAGTAGCATGTTTTCGAAATGCTACCAATTTAAAAAAATAAAAAAATACAATTTTTTTATTTATTTAATGTCATTACTTTTATTTAATAAATGTCAAATTCCAAATTCTCATGACACCACAATTAATAAAAGAATATATTGTACAAACTAAAGAAGCTACTAAACACCAAATATAAAATAATACAAACTATACCAAACTTTTGCCATTGCTTATAGTTCTATACGAACAAACTAGTCAGTAAAGATATTACGAAGAAAATTTAGTCAGTAAAGATATTACGAAGAAAATGTACAAATAAAGTAAATTATTAGCCGAAAAAGATTAAATTACAGAATACCCGCAACCGTATCGCATAAAAATCCTGCTAGTTTTGATAAAGAAGCAAATGAGAAAACAAAGATTTGAGTTCCAATACAGTGTAAAAACAATTTCCAAAACTTTTGTCTTTTACATTTAAGTCCAACTCATTTTCAAAAAATATTATTCAATAAAAAAAAGGATCACATAAAGTATCAACAAGTAACAAACCATGTCAGCATATTTAGCGAGAGAAAGAAAAGCTTGAAATAAATTTTCTTCTTTCCAAAACCAACCATCCAAATAAAATGTGACAACCTTGTTTTTAAAAAACCCTAATCAATTCATTAAAAGATAAAAAAAATTAGGGTTTAAGTGAGAAGTAATTAATGACGGAGATGACGGAGGTGGAAGGAGGAGTGACGGTGAAGAAGAAGAACACGAGGAGCTGGATATTAATAGATAGTAATGTGAATGAGACAGTAATGGATATAGATAAATATGCGATAATGCATAGAGTACAGATTCATGCTCGTGATCTTCGTATTCTTGATCCTCTTTTGTCTTATCCTTCTACTATCCTTGGTCGTGAACGCGCTATTGTTCTCAACCTTGAAGTAATTTCATTTCCTTTTCTCAGTTTATGTTATTTGTTCTTTTTAGGTGTTTGTTTATTTATGTTTAGTCTTCGTAAGTTTGCCAAAAAAAAGAAGCTATGGGGTGTATACGCGGGTAGGGGTGAAAACGAGCCGAGCCGATCCCGAGCCTGTCAGAGCTCGAGCTCGGCTCGTTTATATATAAAAAGCTCAAGCTCAAGCTCGTTTCGAGCCTTACATATGCCGCGAAATCAAATTAGCTCATAAGAGTAAGGGTGTTTCGGATTGCTTATTATAAGGCGCTTGAACTAAACACTTTAGAAAATAGTGTTTGGATTTGCTTATTTTATAAAATTTGCAATTTTGAAAATACTAATTTGTTGCAGTCAGTTTTAGTTTTAATATGATTGAAAACTAGTACTAATTGGATATAAGATTAGAGAAATTGCTTATTGTCACTCAAAGTAAGTGGAAACAGAAAAAGTTACTGTAATGTTGTGGGGCAAAAACTTATACTATTTGAATTTCTGCAGCAGACAAGTAGAAAAAAAGTTAAACAATCCCAAGCAAAAGTTACTGTAATGTTGTGGAGCAAAACTTGGTTTTGAACAAGTGAAAATACTGTTTGTTACTGTTTTCAGATAATAAGGTGTACTTGTTCTGTACCGAATTTGACACTTTTATTCATCTTATCACAACTGTTTCAGTTTGAGGTGCTTTTTGCTGATCCTGTTCTGAAATAATTAAGTAACTTGTGTTTTCGAAAACTGTTTATGTCATTCTCGGATAATCTGATATACTGGTTTCATACTCTAAAACAGCCTTTAGAGTGTGTGTGTGTGTTCAGAGGTTCTCTTTCAAACATGCTAAACTTTTTGACCAATGTTTCATGTAATTTTGGCTATGATAAGATTTATTTTGGTACAAAGGTTTTTTATGCTCAGCAAATTTACAACTTAAAGATACCTTCATGTGCAAAGTTAACACTAGAAAGCATTGATAGAAACGTTTTTGGCCCATAAGCCACTTTTTAACTCTTTTGCTGAACTATGCTAGATATGTTTCCTGGACTGTGAGAGTGGTGTATTTTTATTTTGAGATTGTGTTTGTATCAAAATAAATACAAAATTTGTTTTCATTCAGAGAAAAATGAGCTAGAATCACGTCTTGTTTAAAGTATTGATTTTGAATTATTGGTGGAAATAGTGTTTGTCTAAGAGATGTCTTGGTTTGTCTTATTGCATGGCAGTCGGATATTATTCTGTAACTTTTATGTATGTATGCTTTCATAGATGTCAAATTTTTGTATGCTTGATACATAAAGTCGGTGTAATTTTCTATTCTATTTATTTTGTTTATTGACTTCAGTTTTATGACGCAATCTTAGAATTTTGGTACTCGTGTATATTCCACCAACACAGATACAACAAAATTTCTAACCAAACAGGTCAAAGTCATACCTTTACAAATACAATGCTTAATGTTCATAAAACAGAAGTATGCCTAGTCACAAAGATAAATCTATTATTAGAATTTCATCAGCCTTAGACATTATTAGTTTACACTATGGTCGTAAATTCTGTATGTTTCTTTTGCTGGTTCGTCTACTAATTTTGTTTTTAATGATCTATTTCTGTGATGCAGCATATCAAGGCTATTGTCACTGCTGAAGAGGTTAGAACTTTTTTTTTTTTTTTTTTTTTTTTTTTTCCTTCCATTCATTTTCTCTTGCATCTTTTGTGAAACTGTTAAAAATATATTACCACCAAATCATGTAATGATATTTACAAGTTGGTCCAAATGAAACTTGGGACATTCCCACAAGAATCCAGAAGCCAACAACAATTTAAGCTTGGACATTCTAGTCACAATACAAGCTAACATACTTACTATTTGCAAATCACTAGAACATACTGAAGTAGCCATCACATGCCATACAGAAATAGCCTACGGTACAGAAACAAGATAGAAATGAACCTTATTTAAACCCATGCACCAGGATAAGCAGTTCTACAAACCATGAGCTGCCTTGAATTGAAAGACACATACAAAGACCATGCATACCAGTCAACTCCTGATCCATTGTAGTAGTAGTAGAATGGAAGGTCAATCAACAAGCCTTCACTCATAGTAATAGTGTCCAGTAATCCAAACATCCAAACACTCCATTCCAATCAACAACCTTCATGACTGAATTACTAAACCATGAGTTACATTTCCTTAAATTGAGGGACACATCCAAAGACTATACATACAAGTCATCTCCTGACCCGCGGTAGTAGTAGTAGAATGGAATGGAGTTAATTTGAATGAGTTAACTAATCCATTTTTAGGAGAAATGAGTTTGACATGTTGATTATATTGGTAGTCACAACTCACAAGGGACCTCAAGATAAGGGTCTTTATAGATTATAAGATTTTTTTTTTTAACATAGGAAGCCTTATGTATGATTCTCATATAGCCGTTGAATACATGCCTATGTATGTCTATAATGAATCTAATGGGTTACACTTAGTGAATAGAGCCATAGATAATAAATTAGTAATAAAGCCGGCGATATAATTATTTATTTCGATGTTCGGAATTTCTGATTGATGTTATGTGTATCACAGACTTGCTGTTATTATGTTTATATGGTGACTGCCTTAAATTTTTCTGTTCAAATTCTAGGGAGAAGGGGTATTGGAACAAGACAGGGGGGATATTGATTTAACTTCTTTTACTTTTGCTGTTTGGTTATTCTAGTTGCATGTATCAGGGAACAATATTCACTGAAATTTGCATGAAAAAATTGGATTATATGCTAGATGTATCTTGATGCTCGTAGCATGTAGTATATAGAAGATGTTTTATATACTAGTCGTAGCATGAAATTATATTGGATTTGTCTTGCTTTGTTCCTAGAATTTGATCACTTTCATATGGAGGCTCAACAAAACAGTTTGACCTTGTTACATGATTACTAAACCATTATTTTCATTTTCTGGGGCAGGTATTGCTTCGAGATCCTTCAGATGATAATGTTATACCAGTTGTTGAGGAACTACGGAGGAGATTGCCTGTTATAAATGCAAATCAAGGAGAATTGGGTGGTCAGAATGATGTTGAAACTGGCGAAGAAGATGGTATAGTATTCAAATTTTACCTTAGTTTATGTTTGTGCAAATTTTCAGTTTCAGTTATATATATATTTTTGTATTTCTTGGGTTTGGAAAGAAATAGCTCCTTATCTGTTGCTCAAGCATGTTTATTTTCTGGTTGCTTAATTATGCATGCAGAGTCTCCATTTGAATTCAGAGCACTAGAGGTTTTCCTAGAGGCGATTTGCAGCTTTCATGCTGCTCGTACGACAGAACTAGAAACTGATGCTTACCCAGCATTGGATGAGCTTACATCTAAGGTACTTATTTTTCAGGGAAACTATTAGATGATTATTTTTATTGTTTCCATACGCGCAATCATATGATTTTGCTGTTTTCATTATAGAAAGCCATATGAAGCATTCTGTGAAATGACCTGATTGTGCATATGACTTGATTGTTCATGTATCATATGCTGCTTCGTATCTTTTTGAATCTGTATTGATACTTTTGTACATCATGGCTGTTCTGATTGGTAGATTAGTAGCCGTAACTTGGATCGGGTTCGTAAACTGAAAAGTGCAATGACAAGGCTGACTGCTCGTGTTCAAAAGGTATTTATGATGCTTGTTACACACATTATATAGATACATTCATCTATCATCAAATTAAGAACTTTTTAGCTTCAATATAACATGTAAGTTTGTTTAGGGTGTCTACATGGTAGTTATACTTGGTAACCTGTTGTATAGGTCTCAGAAGCTTAGAAATATATACCAATAGAAAGCGACTATCCTAATCAATAGGCAATTTTGAAAAACAGTTAATATTATAAGAGTAGTCCTCAATTGCTTCTAGCTGGATTTTCTAAATCCCATCTAAAATGAGAATGCATGTTTATAAGTTTTACAATGGTATTCAAATCTTCTGTATGGTGTACTTGCAACATTTTTCCTCTACGAGTCATGTAAGAATTGTAAACTTGTAAGCAAAATCATCCGTTCGGCCTCATAGTAGTGGGGTGTTAGAATTTGTGGTTAAACAGATAATGAGGTTTCAAAGTTGTGATAATTAATTATGATTGTTTGGATTAATGATATCATGAGTATGGTCTTTTCAATCATTATGTGTCAATACAGTTAGTTTAGGAGAACTGCGCGATTAGTTGATATAAGAAAACTGATTATCACTTATCATTCTTCAAATGATAAAGAGCGTAATTATGTTCATTTTGGTACTTGCAAATTTGAGCTTTTAGCTTACTGATTAAAGTTTGTTGCAGGTGAGGGATGAACTTGAACGACTTTTGGATGATGATGATGATATGGCTGATCTGTACTTATCCCGAAAGCTATCTTCAGCTTCACCAGTAAGTGGGTCAGGTGCTGCTAGTTGGTTTCTTGGGTCACCTACTATTGGTTCAAAAATATCTAGAGCCAGCAGGGCAAGTGTGATGACCGTTCATGACGATGAGAATGATGTTGAGGAGCTTGAGATGCTTTTAGAGGTTATAACTCACAATTTTCACACTGGAATTTACCATGTATATTATTCCCAGTTCTTTTGCGCTGGACTTTTTTTGAAGCTTAATAGGCTTTTTTTTTAATGTGTTTCAGGCGTACTTCATGCAGATTGATGGAACGTTAAACAAGTTAACAAGTGTGAGTGATATTTGTTCATTAAAATTTTCCTACCACAAATATATATATATATGCTTGCATTCTGTCTGCTTAGAACCTGTTTGTTAACTAAACTTATTGCGTAAAACTGTAGCAATTTTCTTAATTCTTTTACCTTATGATGTGGGGTCTGATATTTATGTTCATCTTCATAAATATCATGAGATTGATACAATTGTTATCATATACCATTATTGGCAAAGTTTACGCCAATATTACTTATTTGCCCTTTATCCACCATTAAGAAGTAATGTTATTATCGACCGATTTTGATTTACAAGACTCTGTTTGGTTATATATGGGATATCATATAATTGTCAACAATTATGTTTGAACTTCGTTCTGATTTATTTTGGATGAAAAGTAAGTTAGAAGGAAGAGGTAATGAGACATCATGATTAACTCTGTAAGAAATTTTTTCTGCAGCTGCGTGAGTATATTGACGACACAGAAGATTACATCAACATCCAGGTATGCAGAAGGCAGTGCACCTTTTTAGCTAATTCGATTATGTACAAGTTATGATTCTGACTGCTATCATTTTTTCTAATACAGCTTGACAATCATAGAAATCAGCTCATTCAGGTCTGTTTATATTCTATGTTTTTCTGTTCATTAACTGTTGTCTTCTAGTGGAGGATTAACTTATTCAGATTCTATTTACGAATGCAGTTGGAGCTCTTTCTAAGTTCAGGAACTGTATGTATGTCGATTTATGCATTAGTGACCGGTATATTTGGCATGAATATACCTTATACGTGGAATAACGATCATGGCTACATGTTCAAATGGGTGAGTGATATAAATTTTTTAAATGAGCATGCCAGTTCTGAGTGACGTATATTTCTGTTCCTAAATACTGACATATATTATCATGTCATGAATCATGACAGGTGGTGATTTTGTCGGGTGCATTCTCTGCTGTTCTCTTTCTTCTGATTGTTTCCTATGCTCGTTTAAAAGGGCTCGTTGGATCTTGAATTTGATTAAGAAAGTCCCGAATGGATACTGATTTCTAACTCCTTGCACATGCTTTTTCAGGTTCGAAAGGTACTAATACTGACTATAGTCGCTTCATTTTTATTTAGTGCTCCTTATATTTCAATACTAATAAGGAGAAGCAATACAAACTTGAGGTCGAATTGTAACCTGGGATGGTATATTTCTTGAAATGAATGTCGAAAGTAACATATTTTCCTACCTTTGTACTTTTCTGGGCGGCCTCTACAATGGTTTGTTTGAATTCTTATCATCTCTTTGTTAATCATGGGTTCACTTCCTTTCTCTATGATTCTTAAGGTGGTATGAGTGCAATTGTAAACTTCGGCTGTCAATAGTATTGAAGAGAATGTCTATTCAAGATTGTGTTCTAAGTCCTGTTTTTGGTTCAAGTTGACATTAAGTACTGTTTTTGGTCGACATTCAAGATGGTGTTCTAAGTCATGTGGTATAAGAAAGGCGTTTGTAGTTTGAACACAAACTCTTCTTAACAGGGAATGCATGTGTCCACTGGTGTTCTAATTTTTTTTTTTGGAAAAATGCTAGAACTATGATCATCTGTGGTATGAAATGAGATTATCCTTAATGGGGAGCCGGGTCAACTGGTGTTTGTATGTGTCCACTGGTGCCAGAATTCAAATGTCCTTAAAGTTTTACATTCATGATTTTATCGGTGTTATCATTTATTTTCCTTATCTGTGACACAGAGTGACAAACCAAGAAATTCAAAAAATAGTTATGTTGATTACGAGAATCGATTAGGATATGTAAACTTAGACTATCAAACTTAGGTGCCACTAATTATGTAGTACAAATTGGATATTATTTACCAAGAGTAAAATCGCCAAAGGTTCAATGTCAGCCAGTTGTGCAAGTGAGAGCTCAGTGCCTTGCGATGCAACAACCGGTCTTAGGATTATTAATCAAGCTATGTTTTCTTGTAACTACAGTTACAATCTCGAACAATGTACAAAATTTTGGGTTTATAGAGGTTTATGCTCATAACTTGGGACGTAATTAATCTGATATTTACGTGTGTGGCATAAACAAAGCTTGCGGACCATGATGGTGTATTGAAGAAAAAGTTGAGAAATAAGAATTCAGGACATAACAAATTATTTAAAAGGTACATGTGTAGTACCCGCGTAATGCGGCGGCGGGTATCATGTGACTATATTTTGCGACAAACAAAGGTTATTCGATTACACGTATTTTCTAAAAATAATTGTACAAATGAATGAATTGGTGTGTGCTGTTACAATGTTTTGAATTAGTATTGTTATGATGATGTGTATATAATTCTAGGATGATAGCTGAATTTTAATATTATGTATTGAATTAATAGCAAATTTAATACATTTATCATAGTTTGACTTATTTTGAAATGTGAGACTTACTTTTATAGTAAATATGTAGGCTTATTTTTTTAAGACTTCTTTTTATAGAAAGTCTTAAATACATTATAAAGTAGTATATAGATAAGGGAGGTGATCTGCGCACCCTGTTTTTTTATTTGCACATTCACCGTACAAGTTATTAAAGCATGATGTAAATATAGTACAACTGTCTAACGCGGTACTTTGAGTGTTCCAATCAAAAGAGAAAGTGTGCAAATTAATTCCCATAAAATAAAGGGAATTGATTTGCACACTTTTACTTTTGATCGGCAAACTCCAATCAGTGCATCAGACAGTTGTATCATATTTATATTATGCTTTAAAGGTTGGTGAGAATCATAGTTGTAGCTAGAAGTGTCAATTTGTATCCAAAATTAAAAAAATAGGCTAATTTGAGCAAATTTGTAAAAGATTTGAGCACATTTGGCCTATTTTTTTTTTTTTGAAATGGGTATATATTGTTCATTTAAAAGTTAAAAGGTCACAAACGGACAAATATTTTCTCAATTGGAGAACATTACAATTGTTTTTAAGGAAATACTTATAGATATAATATATTTAATTTTTTAAATACAAATAAGGTGTTACGTTTGAGGAATTTATTTTATCGTTTTGGGTTTTTTCTAAAGCGATTCGTATAACATACGCCCGTTTGGCCCGTGCCTATTTAGCCTATAGCCCGTTTGAACCGTGGCCCGTGCCCACCCGTGTTGCCACTTCTAGTTGTAGCCTATGAGTTTGGGTTTAGCTGAGGCTTCTGTCTTTATTGTTTTTGCTATCAAACAATTCTATTCTAATAAGTCTATTCCATTATATGAAAAGTGCTTAATCTGCTGGGAAATAAGCAGGAAAAAACAAGCCATCCCAAACACGCACCCTCTATTATAAAAAACCGATGTCTAATAAAACTAATTTGGAAACTCTTGTAAAGGATGGACATGTCTGACTATTGAATGGAAGTCAACAGCGACCATTAACTTTTTCGTAGCAATTCCTTCAGCATACTCTTTTGCATGTAAATTTGAGAACATGAATAGTCATCAATTGTTTGAGAACAAGTCGGAGTTAGCCTCGCGTTGCGGCAGAAAAATCAACAATAAGTATTTGGTACACAAATAGTGAGATAACTAACGTGGACTATTTATGTAATATTTTGTAACACAAACAATTCTTGAATTTAACTCAGGATCGTTACTTGAAATTTATTAAAGACTGTCTCTGAGAAGCAAGTTAACCGAATAGGACTGTTGCTGCAATCACATTTAACGACATAGGTGAATTTTGAATGTTATTATAGACTGTCTTTGCAATGTAAGTTCGTTGGAGGGACTATTTTTACCATTTTTGAAATATGCTTTAGATGGACTGTAATCATACTCACAAAGCATTAAAAAAATTATTTGACAAATGTTATTTACGAGTGGTAGTTGCCCTGCGTTGCGGCAGGAAGAAGAAATAATCAACAATAAGTATTTGGTTCTTTGATTTTCAATTCATCTATAAATAATTATTTGTTAACATCTTTAATCGACATAATTTTTTTTTTGTTAAATCTTGAAATTATGGACGTTCTTTTTAAAGTAAGGGAACTAACATGAACCATTTATGTAATATTTTGTAACACAAACAATCTTTAAATTTAACTCAGGACCATTACTGAAATCAGCAGGTAACTAAAGGGACTACTTGTGTAAATTTTCGTAACACAAATAGTCACATATTTAACATAAGGATTGTTGCTGCAACCACATTTGAAGACATGGATGAATTTCAAAAATTTGTTAAGAACTGTATTTGAGAAGCAAGTTAATCGGATAAGACTTTTTCTGCAACCACATTTAACGATAGGGATGGATTTCGCCTGCCTCTAAAACGCAAGTTAACCGAATGAACTAGTTTTGCTATTTTTAAAAATATACTGTAGATAAAAATTAATTTCCCATAAGTATTAAAAAACATTTGTTGAAGTTTGCAACTTTTTTCAGCAAAGTTTAGTAAAAATCAGTAAAAATCCGTCTTTCGGCTACCTTGGATCAAGGGTAGAGATAGGAAGTAAGTCAAAGCTCGATAAAAAAAGTCTTAGTATGGGAATAGTCAGAGCGAATGGAAAGCCTTTCTAAACGAAGGTTAGTCTAAGAAAAATTGTACATGATACGAGATATAATTATCGATAAGTCTAAAGGTATATATTAAACATATACATCCTATTATACTTAAAGGCATTATAGTGATGCAATCCTAGTTTAGTTCCCGCAATAAACTAAGTCATATGCATCTCGTAAACTTTTAGTGAATATATGGAAAAATGAGCTCGGAACAACATTTGTAAACTTTTTGAAATCCTTGAAATGAGATGAGAATGAGCTCATGACTTGTTGAAATTGTTATGGTTTTAGATCACTTGAGTTATATAAGAGTAAATTACACCAGTCGTCCCCAAACCCATCTTGATTCACGCATTTAGTCCTAAATTCTCAAAAATCGCATATTTAGTACCAATTTTTTTTACTAATTATGATTTGGTCCTTTTCTCTAACGGTCGTTACCTTGTCTCGTTAGTCAACACTCTTGAGTTATGTGCGATGGGTATTTTGGTAATTGCAAGGTTTGTATTTTTTTATCTTCTATAAGCATTAATAACACATCTCATCCTCAATCACATCTGTCACACCCCCCAAAATACCTGTTTTGCAGCGGAATGGAATTCCTGGGGGATGACTGCCATAGCATCACAGTTACAGTTATATTGAACGACCTAAAGTGTCGTTTGGAAAATACATCGTTTGATTGAGTAAAATAATCAGAGTTTACAAAGTATAGGTCCCAAAAGATTGTCAATATGTACGAAAATAAGTTTGATACAAGCCAAACGATGTTTTTAAAGTGCATAAATCCCATGTGAGACGCGTCGTCACCGCAACTCTATGATAATCCACATGCATGCCATGAAGTGTATGCCTTAGATACCTGAGATAAAATATGCTAAAAGTGTCAACACAAAGGTTGAGTGAGTTCATAGAGTTTGTGTTGTCATGAAAAACCTTTAAAGAACGTTCATGCATCAAAGGCATTGCAAATCCACTCAGTTTCAAGTCCCGCCCATACAAAACTTGCAACTTGTGTGTTCACAACCCATTGCCAAAATATGTATAGTTTATGTTCAAGCACACATCGTCAAATGAGATCACATAATAGTACATAACTTGATGTATCAATAGTCAATTGATATAACACATAATATAGTATAGATTCAAATAGTTCCAAGTCCGTTAGTTCATGATTGTACCAAGTCCGTTAGTTCGATATTATACCAAGTCCGTTAGCTCAACATTATCCAAGTCCGTTAGATCGTGATCATACCAAATTAGTTAGCTCAATGGTCCATGATATAGAAACTCTAAGTATGGCAATACTGTTACTTCGTATGACTAAACATTCAGTTCAGATAAACATATAGTTTGCAATTAATCATGATTGTCATAAAAGTTGTTAAAAGCATGTATCTCCCCCAAAGAGTTTAATAAAAGTATTAAAAGAGTAGGGGCTATGACTCACGGTAATCTTTAAAAGTTTAGAGTATTTGTGATAGTAAATGAAAATAGTTGAGCATGTATCTCCCCCAAAAGTAATTCAAAACGTATAAAAGTAGGGGCTATGAAACTCACGGTAATCCTTAAAAGTTTAGAGTATTTATGAAAGTAAATGAAAATAGTTGAGCATGTATCTCCCCCAAAAGTAACTAGTACAATACCCGTGCGTTGCGCGGGTATAATGATTCAATAATTTATAAAAAAATATTTAAAAACTTGTTGTGAGTATATTTTATAAAAGAAATTACTTAAAAAATACACATCAACACAACTGTAAACAAAAGATCCGAAAATGCAAAATCATTCTTCTTTAATGATAATGTATTAAAATTAAACATACCAAAGTACTAAAAACAAATGTTTGAAACAATAACATCAATCACGTGAAGGGTGATTAAATTGAAATGCAAACAATTCAAAAAAAAAAAAAAAAAAAAAAAAAAAAAAAAAAAAACGACAATGAATTTGCAAACAAGTACTTACGTTGAAACAACTTCCCATGATAGTCGTTTAGTGATTTATCAAGAATTTATAGTTTTTCGTCGCAAAACAATGTACTTTGATAATTCGTGAATATGGCTAAATGGCCTCGAAAAGCTAGTCGTAAAATAGTGAATATTGAGTGTTAGGAAACAAACTCAATGGTTTTAGAAAGCTTGTAGCGATATCTAAAAGTCTTAGCATTTAACTTTTGATCATAGAAGTCTCGATCATAGAGAAAAATATAGATGAAGTAGGGTAGTCGGACTAAAAATATAGTTTAAGGTTAGATTTCGGCAAAGTTTGGGTGATCGTATATTATTCGTTATAACTTCGTTTGACGAACGGTTGAACATTTTGGAAAATAGGCTAGGCGAACTCACTTTTACTAGTAGACATCGTTTTCTCAAAAATATTCTATCGATATGAAAAATGACTCCAAACATGGTCACTTGCGATAACCATTTTGGTCTAGTAAAAATATGTAAGTGTTATTACTTGTGAAAAATAGTTACGATAACCCTATTTAAATCGCGTGCAACTTAGTCGTTATAAGTCCGTTTTCTACGTTTTATATATCCTTAATTTCGTGTTAATATATACTAATATATTTTTGATAAATCGACTCATTTACACAATGTTTAAAACTCATTTTTGCCCTTAAAATAACCCTTAACATCTTACTCTTTTTCAGAAATTTAGTTTTCGTCGTTAAACTTGAAAATAGCGTAACTTCTTCGTTATAAATCCGTTTTAACCCGTTCAAGCGACCACGGTTTCATTTTAAAATCTATTTTCTGAAAATATAAACCAAAATAGTCCATAAACTGTCGAAATTTCCAGATTTTATAAAAATGGACAGCAACTATTTTATTATCGTCTAACTTGATTTTTCTTGCGTAATACTTGTTTCAATCACTTCAAATCAACATCAAATCTATTCTAAACCTACCATACACCTTCTTAGGGTGTCATGGGTTTCTAAACATTATCAACAATGATATGTTTCATGGGAATAATTATAGGATGATTAAAACTTATAACAAGTACTAAAAACAATTAAAAGTGGTATAAATATATATGATACTTGCATGTTTTTGTACTAGCATGATAAAAATAGCTCAAGTAAGATGATGAAAGTGTAATAAAAATTATAAGAAGCTTACTAGTATTATGATGAATTTTTGAGCTAGTAAACCTAATAATCTGGATGTTTTTATTTCAAAACCCTAACTAGATTATTAATAGAATTTGATTAACACTTGACCTTGGTAAAAGAATGATTTCTTTTTCTTTTCTTGCCTTGGTCGACCTCAACAAAAAAAAGAGAGAAAGATGATGAAGTTTTTCTACTTGTGATCTTTTTTTTTTTTTATGTTTATTACTTAATATAAAAGATATATAATACATATACAACAAATATCTAAAGGTGAGTATGTGTACACTTAGGTGGTGATATTAATTAATGAAATGGAATGAAAAAGGGGGAGGTCGACAATGAAGAGAAAAAGAATGACTTTTATGTGTATGTGTGTTTTTTTTTTTATTATTAACTGTATATAAGTTTAGATATTTTGGTAATTAGGCTTATGTATTTAGTTATTATGTATAGCGTTAGCTAAAAATTGATTTTAACGGAACACAATAAAATATATCGAAGTCATAAAAATTATAAAAATGCATTTCTCGCAAGTATTGAGTGATAAATATTTATCGAATTGAATTTTCGAAAACCGTCGTAAATATATATATAACAATATATATACAAAATAAATTCAAAACATCGGGTAAACTAATAATATAATTTTTATAGTCTTAAAATGATCATAAAAATATATTAGGATAATTGTTGGAAGTGTCGGATCAATTATTCAAAATAAATGATCGTGTGATGGCGTTTATTTAATAAATAAATACACGTTAATGAAATATGCAAACCCGTGCATGAACTGATGATATGTAGACTAACTCTAGTCTATATGAAATGTTCTCAATGATGTTCCATGAATACGCAGCTTAACCCTCAAGGCTACGCGTATTTGATACTCGTAAACCTAGTTTACGAAAAATGATGAATAGTGAATCATGAATAGTGATTTTTCTCCGGGAATGAATAGTGTTTCGTGAATAGTAAATTTTTGAAATAACCTCTCAAATTCTCAAACCGACTTAAAAAACGATGAATAGTAAAATGATGAATAGTAACCAGTGAATAGTAAATTCCCGAGATGAATAGTAAATTTGAGAAATGACCTGAAATTACGAGTTGTCACAACATCATTCGTCATTCCCGCCCATTCCAAAACACTCTACTTCCTTTTCTACTCCTCTCATTTTCTCTGACTAAATTCATCAACCTTGTTGTTTTCAGCTTATTCACCAAACAAGTTTTCCAACTGTATTCACAATGGTGAAAGCTTTAGGAGGTTTCCAGAACGACAATAAGCTAACAATATTTAATGGCTCAATTAACAACCCAATTAATCAAATGACACAGGTACAATAACAAAACGAAATCATTAACCACAAAATGACGTCATTTCGTGTGTTTTGCATCCAAAATGACGTCATCCACACGTCTATAATAGAGTAATATGAAATGTGTTGCTAAACATTTAAATTGACACAAGAATGCAAATATAATAAATTTTTGAGTAAATTACACCGTTCGTCCTTATGGTTTACGTTGACCGCAGGAGTTCGTCCTTTGACCAAAAAAGTTGCACCGCCCATCCTTAAGTGGAAAACGTTATACGCCATTAGTCCCTCCCTCTAACGGAGCCCACTAACGGTCGTTAAGTCTTGTTAACTTGAGGGTATAATCGTCATCTCAACACCATAAGGACGAACGGTGCAAGGACGAACGGTGTAGTTTACTCTATATAAACTAGTGAGTATATTTTTCCTCAAACCCTAAAATAATTTCACTCTCCTCCTTCTCTCTAGTCAACCGCCACCATCCAACCACCCTTCCTCCCACCTCCGGCGCCAACACTGACAGCCACCACTCCACCACCATTTCACGGCGCCATTCAAGACAAGGTGATAAGGGTTCACGTGTTGGTTTTGTGTTTAGTGTGAGGGCACACTTATGGCTATCATCCTTTAAAAATTGTAGCATATAAACTCCATTCCCATATGTGGCGTTGGGATTTGACGGGGGTCTCATTATGTCATACGTGTTAAGGAAAGTATCGGGTGGGCTTTTTTGGTCAAATGCTTCGTTAAAACCATGTTTGATTGACCCTAAGTAAGGGGTCGGTGGTAGGGTCAATGATACATTGTTGATAGCCCACTTGGTATAACCGTTGATGCGATTTTGAGTATTGAGGAGGAAGATTCGACGATGGTTGTTAGTTGGAGGCTTTGGTGATCCTGAAAGAGCGAGTACTTTTTTAGAAAATGATTTGCTATGGACATAGTCGTTCCAAAGAGGGGTTGGCAGAGGAGCAAGTGTAGGAAGTTTTGAGGCCGTGGTAGATTGATAGTGTAATATGGCTAAACCTTGAGGGGTTCTTGGTTCTCTTCCTCTCACACCAACTGAAATCCAATAGTTATCGCTAGGATTTTGGTCTGTACGAAATAGCACTGAATACGTTTCACTAGAGTAAATGTCAAAGTCATTCACCGAAAATGGCTCAAGGTAGTTCCCATCAGCTTCCACCATCACCATCTTGTGGTTCTATAAATGCATAAACAAAAAAAAAATTGAATTAGTTTCTTTGGTGTCGAGTTTACATCAGTTATAAAAGGGTGATCATGATTTTGGTACCATTGCCTTTCTTTTGTTCATTATTAAAGTTGAATACAATGCAATGATCGAGTATTTGTCAATCTTTTTCAAAAGGCTGTAAGCTAATTATAGAGATCCCTATTAATCTAATTTGCAATGAAGTAAGCTAAAAATACTCACTCTATTTCACTATGTTTACTTTATTCGTCATGAAATCAAAGTGTGTGGTTAATTTTAAAGATTCCACTATAAATATATAATCAGCATCTATACGCATAGCAAGAAACAATGTGACCTCAGTTTAGTTTGGTTGATGGTCGAGATCCGGTGTGGTCTCAGTTTAGTTTGGTTGGTTGATAGTTGCTGGATTAGTTTTAACTTTTGATGTTAGTGATTTTGTTAAAGGATGTGCCATTTGAGTTCATTGTTTTTTCTTTTGGGTCTCGTTACATCAGTTGTACCGTGTGAGTGTTGGTATGCATCGTGGCTGTGTTAGCCTTGTCTCGGTTCACAAGAACACCCTCGTAGGGTGTCTCATGTGATTTGGTTAGCAACAAAAATGCAAGCAGGGTTAATCCTGTGATTGAGTCTCTTTTTGCATTTGGGATTGTGAAGTGTTATTGTTTGTGTATTTGAGCAGACTTTGAGATTTATTTTGGATGTGGTTGTTTTATTTATTGGACTGCAAGCCCAGCGAGTGCAAAATGGTGTTAAAATGACGATTATACCCTCAAGTTAACAAGACTTAATGACCGTTAGTGGGCTCCGTTAGAGGGAGGGACTAATGGCGCATAACGTTTTCCACTTAAGGATGGACGGTGCAACTTTTTTGGTCAAAGGACGAACTCCTGCGGTCAACGCAAACCACAAGGACGAACGGTGTAATTTACTCTAAATTTTTATTTTCAAAATTCAGTTTCAACAAAAAATATGAGTAAACTACATCGTTCGTCCTTGTGGTTTGCGCTCACCGGCGAGTTTCATCCTTTGACCGGAAAAAATGCACCATACGTCCATAAATGCAAAACGTTGTGTATCGTTGATCCATCACTTTAAAAGGCCATACTAAGTCTCGTTATACTCCCTCATGTGATACCTACGCGAGGGTATTATAGTCTTTTCCTACCCTAATTATTATCTCGCTTCTTTTTTTTTGTCATCATCTAAACGTAGTATAAATACACACTATCTACTTTTTTTAACCTACCCTTTTTCTCTTTCTTTCTTCCATTAACATCTCAAATCAACACCTACCCATCAAGTCAAGATTAAAAATGGTGAGATGTCATTGTGGAAGACATGCACTGGTCAGAACATCATGGACTAACCAAAACCCATGACGATGGTTTTATGATTACCCTCAAATGGTTTGAATTTGTTTAATTTTTTTAGGAACATGGTTTGGATTGTTTTTATGATGTTAGTAACTAATTGTTGTTTAAACTTTTTTACATAGTCATCAAACTACATATTCATTGGGTGGGTTAACACCCCCCCCACCCCCATGTGTCCTCGATTTGTTGAAGTCATACCCGGACCGTTGAGATCATTGAACAACCATCAAGCGCAATTGCAAGAGGTGGAGGAAGAAAGAGCAAGGATGAAGATGTCTCTTTATGTTTCATGGGTTATTGTATTGATGTTTGTTGTTTACAGTTTGTTGACTTAATTTAGATGTTAAGTTAAGGGTTATGTTCAAGAAGATGGATAGTGTTCAGGTGTTTTAATGAAGTCAATTGATTGGAAGGATTTTTGTGCTTTTTATGAATGAAGTAAAGTCAGTTGTTGGTTTATTTTTTGTGTTCAATGTATTGACCCACAAACTTAAAGTGACCCATTACCAAATAATGAAAGTCAAACAAGTAAAAGTCAAGGAAATAATACCAAAGTCTACCTAAATACCATTAAGATGTTAACTTTTTATGGCATACATGCCTTCAACATCCAAAATAACTTAACTACAAGCTTTGTGCACATAGGCAACATAGACATAACCAAACATAATCCTAACAAATATAAACCAAAAAAAGAGACATAATCCAAACACATGAAACATATGTAAATATCAACTAAGAACAATAACTTTCTTCCTTGGTGGACCTTTCTTCTTCACTGACCCATCACCAACTACAACTTCTTACATTTATCAGCAACAAAATTTGTTCTTGTTCTCGAGTTATCATCTTCACCAGCAACACTTCTTGTTTTTCTCTTCTTGCTACCAGTTTGTGATTGTTATGTTCTTGGACAAGTGCAACTCCTTGAGTTGTGTCCTTTGGTTCCACACTTGTCACCTGTCACAGTTTTGTGTTCCCTGACAACCTCCCACTCTTGCCAATATTCACCACATCTGTCTCTGTCCTAGACTTCCTATCTCCTTCATTGGTCTTCCAGCTTGTGGTTGATGAACTGGTGGTAGCAGAGTAGATGGTACATTACACTTACGCCAATACAGTCTACCTCTAATGGGATTTATCTTGTATGAGTGAACCCTCCTCTATGTTTCCAGCCTATAACATGGATGTACCCATTTCTCTAGTAAGCCTATTGCTTGATGGTTAAGTTCCATGTTACAGTTTGCTGCCATAACATGTTTACAAGGTATCTCAGTCAACTTCCACTTGCTACATGAACAAATCCTTTGCTCCATATTCACCACACACTGGTCATTCCATGGACCACTCACCTATTAAAAGATACCTCATACCCAACTGATTATGTACTTTTTTGCCTCATCACAATTCAACTTCAAAATCCTTGTAGCAGTTGGTGTGAGTGGACCATCACATTTATCAATCATCTTATTCACATTCACAATTCTCTTGATGAGATACTCCCTTACAAATTCCATTGTTGAAATGATTGCTTTAACTCTACCACAAACATGTTTCCCATTGAAAACTTCACACATATTGTTTACCAACACATCTAACTTAGCTCTCTTTATTTAAGTTACAAGTTTTACATTACTTACAAACTGTATATCTAATTTAAAGATTGTACAATCATTTAGTACCATAGAAATGTGATCTTGCCTATTTTTGAGGTGGAATCTCTAATAACCACTCATAAGTATGAAGACTAAACGCTTTTAACTCTTCCATTGCTAGCTGAAACTTTGGTAATGTTGTTGTTGTTGCAGATTTCCGAAGCAAATCTTTATATACTTCACCACTCCATCTCAACTTCATATTATCGTGAATATGTTTCACACAAAATCTGTGCTCAGCATAAGGAAACAACTTTGCAAGGGCTAGAATAATACCCTATAACAATTAAACACAAATGGATTAGAAATAGCTATTCGATGCAAATAAACAATCGAATAAGTGGAAATAGAATCATACCTTTTGCCTATCACTTATACATGTGAAACTAGAATTTCTGTAAAGCTCCAGATCATCTCTCAATTATGTTAGAAACCATGTCCATGAATTTGTGTTTTCAGTCTCCACAATCCCATAGGCCAATGAATAGATTCCATTATTTGGGTCAACACTTACATCAGTCATCAGTTGAGCAGGGAATGGACACTTCATGAATGTCTCATCTAGTCCAAGTACCTCTCTCATTCCAGCCTTGAGTCCAACTTTCAAAGGCCCTAAGCACACATATATTCTTTTAAAAACCTTTGTTGGAACTGTATGATATACTTTTGATTGAACATGAATTTTTTCAGTTATGTTTAAATTGGCTTCTTGTAACTCTAACACATAATCACTTAGCATCTTATACTATTAAGTATAATCCCCTCTCAATTTCTTTTCAGCCTACGCTTTTGCCCTAAATGCCTTCTCTATGAAACAACTAATTTATGCTTCCTCTGTAATTGCTCTTGCGCAACTCTAACTGGTATTTTACGGTTTGCTTGGAGTTGTTCAACAAGTTCTTTAAAGTACCATTTTGATGTGGCATACAAATTATTTTGGGTCTATAAGCATTTATGAAGGATCTATAAGTCTTCACTTGCCATTTTTAAGTTCTGAAACAAGCAACACCCACGGACATGTATTGTCATCATCTACCTTTCTACTTTTTGGTTTTCCCCAATTTATTGTTCTCTATTTTATCATTTTATTCTTGGATGGACTTGTGTAAAGAACCCCTGCAGCTTCACATACATTTTCCTTGGTCAAATTGACTTTTGACCCAGTTGGATCAGATCTATTAACAGGCAATTAGCTTCACATGTGGGCAAAATTGGAAAAATACCTTTGCTTAGAACCCTCACTATTTCTTTGTTATTTTTTTCCTTTCTAAGTTCCCTCCTAGTTTCAATTGAATTCTCATTAACTAAATCCTTTACATCATTCCTATTTCCAAAATCTTGACCCACTTAAAAGTATGTCTTGTACACTTGGGTAAAGCCGTAAAAGCATGTGCATGTTTCCTTATTTGTTCAACTTCCTCTTTCTTAACCTATCAAATTCATTCTCCTCATCTGAAGTACTCTCAAATTAGTCATTATCAGTAACTTGTATATCCTCTACTATTTTTTCGTTATCAAATGTTTCATTTATGTTCCTACAACCCATGAACTTAACAGTTTCATCAATGTTGTAGCGGAAGTCTTCCATGTTAACCTCAACCTCTTCAACATAATTTACCTAATGCATAATGTAATCACTATCCTGACTATCATCATCACTAAATGTGTGAGGTCTCAAGTAAAGTGCAAACAACCTTGAAGTGGCCACGTCAACCTCCTGAAAAGGGAGGCTTTTCTTGGTTTGAGTCTGTGTGGCGGTAGGTTCAAACCTCGTGGATTAGTTGGCCAAAATGTTGAAAACCATGGTTACCCAAAATAAAAGACTATCATCATCACTAGAAATAGTGTCCTCATTCCCTTCACTATACTCACCATGATCACTATAACCCCCATTCCCTTCACTATGCTCACTTACATTATCATCTTCATTAACTAACTCTTCCTTATCACCCACACTATCAACATTCTTAGATTCATTAACATTATTTTCTACTTGTTAATTGTCATCTCTTAGTTATATGGAATCTAAATCAACAAAAGGATCAAAGTCTGGGTCTAGTAAATCTACATAAAGGTCATAGGAAGAGTAAAATTCATTCATAAAGGCACTATTTCCCTGACTAGGTACTTCCTTAACAACAGCACTTCTTTGACCTTCATCTAATCTAACAACTTATGGTTCTTGTTTTACATCCTTAACAATACCGCTACTTTGACCTGCATTCACACTATTTTATGTAGTACCAACATTTCTTTCATTCACATCAACAATATTTCCTAGCCACTGTTGTAATACATGCTCTAGATTGTGTGGGTTCATCATCTTCTAACTCTTCTATCACTACTCTTTTGTTCTTCAGTGGTGTGGTAAAGTAAAGGTTAAGATCGGTTCTTTCATGCTCAACATATATATCAATGAGTTTATGACCCTCTTCAACATGTCTATCCATGAAAAGAACATCTTAGTCATTGGTTAAAGGTTGTAGGCCACTATCTAAATCACCACCAGGTTTCAAAAAATGGTAAAACATGATCTTATGCCCATCATTACCTAAGTCTTCCACAATAGAATCAATTTCATGCACAAAAAACTCACCACTGTCTAACTCATTAACAATATTTTTCTTTCCATTAATGTACCCTCCTACCAGGTGATATAGTGAAAACACCACCGTAATGAACCCTCACCGAAAATAGAGTACGAATGCTAGCTGAAAAGAAAAGAAAAAAATTAGGGCTTACTACGATAAAAAATCACATAAACTATTTTTCATCAAAACAAATATGGTCTAAAAGATAAATAACGAGTAAAACAACAAAAACACTTAGCATTACCAGAAAATTACAAAATACTAAAATACTTACCATAAACAACAATAGGATCTATGTCAACACAAGGTTTTCGTATTACATGCGGTACCATCATTTCAAGCTTTTTAAGTGTATTAGATTAGAAGATTTTGGGTTAGAGTAATGTTTAATCGTTTAAATGAGGTGAAAAGATTAGAGAGAAGTTTTGGTGAGAAATAATATGGGAGGCTGTGAGTGAAATGACGGGGGTAGAAGGGGATTTAAATGCTGGTGTGGGTGGGAATAGACTGGAATACCCTCACGTGGGTATCACATGTCAGAGTATAGCAAGAGTTAGTGTGGTCCGTTAAAGTGAATGATCGACGATAGATAACATTTCTACTTAAGGACGAATGGTGCATTTTTTTCGGTTAAAGGACAAAACTCGTCGATCAACGCAAACCACAAGAACGAACGGTGTAGTTTACTCTAAAATTTTTTGCATTTGATATGAATGTATATTTATTTTTAATTTTTATTTTTTTTAATAAAACAGTTATGAATATTTTATTCTTAAAGATATAAAAAAATTTATTGTAAAAAAATTAAAACTAATTAATTAAGAAAAGGAAAGGATGGGTTATAACACAAGTTGTATAATTTAATCAATATCAAGTTATTATAAGAATGAAAATAATACTTCTTCCGTCTCAATTTAATTGTCCATATTTCCATTTTTGGATGTCTCAAAAAATTGTTCACTTTCTTTTTTTTAGTAAAAACTAGAGAATCTAAAGAGGGAATATTCTATTCGTGTGGTTGAAAATTAAAGTGGCCCCACTTTTATTAAACTTTGTAATTTCTCTCTCCTGACAATTAAATTGAGACGGAGGGAGTAAATTAATAAGTCATTTTTAAATGTTGCCCGGTGGGCATTATACATACCCTTTATTTATTTATTTTTAAATATTTTGCAATTATACACTAACGTGATTACGTGAACGTTAGTAAGATTCTATGTACGACTCATTCAAAGAAATATCATACGTACTTGTTAAACTTAAAAGTCTAGTCTGATTTCCCAGCTTGCATTACCACTTGATTAAACCATACACGAAACTGCAGCGAAAGGGAAAGGAAATAGACTTGTTTCTGCCTAATAATTTACGTATTATGTTTTACTAGTGGGTATAATTAATAAATCCTGATTTTAATATATATAGTTTTTATTAGGTGCGACATACTCTAAAAGTAGAAAAATGTGCAAGTTACCATCAGAATTCCCTATATACGATGAGGCTTATTAACATAGAGGGATTTTCTAACTTGTATCGTGGTATCAAATATAAATATTAAAACATTAGAAGAAGAAAACTTATGGTAATTAATTGGACTGTATCATAAAACTACAAGTGCAAGTTTTTCAAAATTTGCATATTTATACAAAAAAAAAAAATCATCCAAAAGCATCTGTATCGAAATTTGCATATTTAAATGAATTTCCTATCTGAAAAAGAATATGTCTATACAAAAACACATACGATGGAAGCTGTACATATTGTACAATGTCGAATTCAAATTCACAAGTTAGGCTAGACCTAGATTCTTAAGATGACGATCAACTTCTTCAGGCCGTAAATGATCCTCGATGCTTTCTTCTTTCGGTAACATCCATTCGCCATTTTGGTTTTTTCGGAGGCCTTTGTTTTCAACTTGTGACCAATATGGCGGTATCAAATATTCATGCTTCAAGATGTCACCATTCTTGTTCATCAATGCCTTGTCACGTCCTGTTGCAAGCCAAAATTTGCCCCCTTTACCGTGGTACCCGTCTATTAGATGCAAGAGAAGTTCCAAGTTATGCGTTGAGACCATGTCCAAGTTTTTTTTCACGAAAGAAGATCTCGTGTGATCCAAAGCAAGCTCTCCTCCAATGTGCGAGTAGAACATTGTTGTCCAATCAGCGATACGTTGAATCATGGCTGGCGTGTATTCATGAAAAAGAATCCCGGGTACGTTAGGCACTTTATCATGGATATTGAAGACTCTTAACACCCTTATTCCTAGCTCTTCAACTCTCCTTTTAAACCTTGTGTTACCAACCCTTGGACCAGAAAATGACAAGACTGATATAGGTATTTTGTTCATGTTGTCGAGAACATCTAGACCAGATTCTGCAATGTCGTAAGCACTTAAAATAGACAAAGCACTCCCCAAGCTGTGACCGGTTATCGTGATGCTCATTTCTTCCCCCTTTTGTCTGTAGATCTTTGTTAGTCTTGCTAATTCGGCTAGAAGCTGCAGGTAAAGATACATACATTAGTAAATTACACGAGTTTGCAAGTCATTGTTCTTTACAAAGGGACATTTTCTAATTCGATGGCTGGAACAGTGACAACATAGAATTAAGATATATGTAGTACCTGTTGACGGGCGGAAAATTTCGAATATGGACATCTTTGATCTTTATCCGTGTATATGTGCAAAAACCCTGCCATGACTTTAATGCTCGGGTCTTGGCTGATTAACTTTTGAGCCGAAACAGGCTTCAGGAAGTTCATTAGATCCTCCATCCATTCTAATCTTGTGACGGTTCCTCGCCATGCAATGGTGATGTCTCGCCTTCCCAATCGGGCAGTGGTCTCATCGTCTGAGACGGCCACATAGCCCATCCAATTCACCATAGGGTTCCATGGCCCGTCTGAATGGATGGTCTTTGTGAAAAATTTAGGAATGAGGTTACTCGTGTTGCTTGAGTAAATATAGCTCGTGATCATGTATCCCGAGTCATTCATCCCACGATCTTGGAAAAACGTCCTTGGTGGAGACTTGCAACATCCACAATACTTTGAGTATGGGTTGCTTTCAAACGCATCATAACAGGCTTGTGCCATTTCTCCATAACGGATAAGCTCAGATCGTAAGAGGGGATCCATTTTGTCGAGCAAGCCAGACGAATTGTCTCGACCATTTTTCTTACTTAGTTTTTCATGTAGGGAACTTGTCTTTGATATTGGTTTACTTGTGGTTGATGCCACACATGTCACTGTAGACAATCGAATTGTTTTCGGAA
This sequence comes from Chrysanthemum seticuspe, assembly GCA_019973895.1. NCBI lineage: Eukaryota > Viridiplantae > Streptophyta > Magnoliopsida > Asterales > Asteraceae > Chrysanthemum > Chrysanthemum seticuspe. The sequence continues at coordinate 76,526 of BPTQ01000003.1, forward strand.
ATCGTGAATAAAGTTTGTGTGGGCTTGAAGTGTTGATGAGAGGCTGCTTATGGAGTTGAGTATTGAAGGATAGATTGAGATTGAAGGTGGCCATTGAAGAATTCAAGTTATGGATGATTATCGACTTTTGAGGAGTTGAATTTATAAGGAACAATTGTAAGTCAAGTCTTCTCGTTCCACAAAAGAAAATGTTCTGGTCTTAAATAGTGGGTGGGACAGACATATTATATTCGCATTCACATTTGCGTTTTGCTCATTTGGATTCTTCTATCATCCTTAAAAGGTGGTAAAAAGTAAAAACACAATTGTTAGTTTTTCTTTTACTGTTATTGAAGCAATGATATGACCAAAACTCTCACGCGATAACTTTTATTCATAAGATATAAAGGTGCGTTTGGTATGCTGTTATAAATCACAATAAATATAAGTTTGATAGTAGTGGTAGGTCTTTCATCTATGAAAGATCTATATCTAGCTCTCTTGTTGTATATAGAGTATGAAATAAATCTATCATTCTTTCCCATAATAATGGGCCCCTCATCTTAAACAAACACCTTGATTAGAATGAAAATTCATTCCGTAATTCTCATTCTGAGATACCAAACACACCCTAAGATGTCCCGATAATTTTTATTCCTAAGATAATAGGTAAGTATCCGGGCATAGTGACGCGGGAATTTTTAGCGAAAAATAATTAAAGTTATGATATTATGGTTATGTGTTTCGTTTAATGTTTATCTTTACTATATATAACACCACATAATGTTATAAAATCAACTTTAACGGACACCATTCTATATTTTTACAAAAAGAAGCAATAAGAAAAATGATAAAAGATGAATGTATTATATAGTGGTAATTGTGATGCATAATGGAAGTTATTAAAATTTATATTACTCGTAATTGACAAGAAAGTTGTAAAAGGTTGTAAAACATTAAGAGCCCGTTTGGTAGAGGGGTTTTTGTGAGTTTGGACTCAAAGATGACTTAAAATTTTTGTTTGATATAAAATGTGGGTTTTAAAATTGAGGTTAAAACTCTCAATCTCTACCATACTCAAATACTATGTAGATGGGTGGGATTTTTTTATTTTATTTTTTAGGTAAATTATATAAGGAACCACAAAAAGAAAATCACGATACAATACAAGGCATCCTCCCAATTAACAAGCTACTTAAAAAGGAACGGGATCCAAAAGACAATACAAAAACAAGACAAAGTTACCAACATTAAACCTCACATAATTAGATACTACATTAAAAGGCAAGCAAATCAACACTGACAACCAATATCCGCATGAAAAAAATATTCCATATGGAGAATTGGCCATCAATGTCAACATGCTGTCAAACACTAACAATCTCGAAACAATAAGCATCTAATGGACCTATTGAACCAAATGGACTTAATGACAAAAAGTACCACATTGCAGACAACAAGCCCACTTGCAAAGTTGCAGATACAACCCCAAACATAACTCCAGAACCGGATAACATAGGAAAATATGCACCAGCACATGAACATAGAAATTATGCAAACAAACTCACTGCAACAGACGAAACAGTGCCATATTATATCAGATGACAATTCTACGGATTAAATAACCACAATTGCCAATCTATCTCTTTGTATTTATTCAATCTTCGCACTATCCACTCGTAGCTTTTTAGTTAAATATCTTGAACAATTTTATTTGTACTTGACACTTTTTTACCAAACACACGAGCATTTCTCTCTTTCCAAATGTAGTAACCGGATGTCCATATAACCGCTTGCCAAACTCGATTGATATTACTAGGAACGTTAATGTTCCCATTGGATGAAAAAAATTCATCAACGGAAAAAGCATTAACGCTTCCCAATTGCCACCAACTAAAGATCTTATCCCACACGCTCATTGCAAGGTCACAAGTGACCGAGCAATGGGCACATGATTCAACCGCATTGGTACAACTTGGGCAAAGAACCGAATCCAAGTCAATACCTCTTTCATCAAGCTCCAAGCGAACCGGAAGTCTTCCTTTCAAAGCTCTCCACATGAAGATGTTAACCTTCTTCGGGACCAACTTGTTCCAAAGCGTTTCTTGAGTTCCACTATCCACGTGCAATATCTTTTCCTCGATCATTCTTGATAACTCTTTGACTCTAAATTCTCGATCGTCGGTTAACGTCCACATCCATCTATCCCTACAATTATTAGAAACCAACACATTTTGCAAAGCACTAACTAAATTCTCTAAATCCTTGCAAGCTCTATGTAACACCCCCAATTTCGTGATACGCAGCGGAATTCAAACTGGGTGTTACTCGACGGCACAACAGTCATAATAATAGAAAACGATCTCTAAAGGAGTCGTTTAAAAATGATTTATCATTCAAATTATTGAAATATATCAGAGTTTACAAAATAGGTCCCAGTTGGTACCATTGTTTACAAAATGCATCAATATAAAGTCTTTTGATGTCTTTACTGAATGATAAAATAGTTATAGCCTTGTTGATTTAGTCCTTGCCCTTCCGTGCCAGCTTCCGACATTATAGACCTGAAATACATGCTTAAAACTGTCAACACAAAGGTTGAGTGAAATTCATAGATTTTGTTTGATGGTTGAACACATTATGTTGGTAGTGTGAGTTAATTTAGACTCACACCAATGGTTTGAAAACAAAACAGTTGTTATTGCTTGGTACGGCCCGCTTTTCTTTAATACGGCTGCCTCAAGTATGTGATACTTCAGCCCGCTTTTGTTTGATACGGTTGCCTCAAGTATATGATACTTGAGCCCGCTTTTGTTTGATACGGCTGCCTCAAGTATCTGATACTTGAGCCCGCTTTTGTTTGATACCGCTGCCTCAAGTATATGATACTCGAGCCCGCTTTTATTTGTCACTGAGCTCATGATACCGAAAACGTTAACAGCTTGTCAATAGAAATTGATATAATAGTAACAGTTGCCCTAATAGGTAATTTTCCAATAAACATATGGTTCTTCAAATAGAGTGCGTTTGTTTACCGGACTTGGTCAAACAAACGGGATTCGTCAATCCCGATAGATCTATCCACATTATTCGCGTTCACCCGCAAGTGATTAATGGTTCATGATAATAGGGACTTCAGTTTGGCAATAGTGGTACTTAGTGCAAATAATACATTCATATAAGCATACAGTTTCAAAGCAATGTGTTCGGTTTAAAAATAGCATGTATTTCCTCCAAGGGTTTGTAAAACAATTAAGTAATAGAAAGTGGGGCTATGAACTCACCGAGAGTTGATGATGTTTAAGTGCTTTTAACGGATGTGATGGATAAGCTGGGAAACCTCTACGTGCAACCTAAAATGGAATGTTTCAACTTAGGTTTCGAATAATGTTTAGAAAATCATAAACCAACCTACATATGTCTCTACTCTCTATGTTGATCATGATGTAGTCATTCATATTTCGTTGCTAATAGTAACAGCTTAGTACGTGAAAACGTATTTAGTTTATAGATATCGTACTACTGTTCGGGCCATCATAATTCAGAGGTCATGTAGTAAACGTTCGAGGAGCTAGGACACTTTAAATCGTAAATCCAGCAACTCGTCGATACGTTTTACTCAAATGAAACCCCTCACATGAAGCTCCCTAGTGTTGTAGCACTTAGTAGATAAAACATACGTTTTGTAAACACGAGTTACAAGTTTATCATATTTTTAATAAATATCTAGTTTTTACAAGTTCTCGTTGATTACTAGTGATCACAACTTATTAACATGGTCAATAATGAAGTTTTGGTAAAAATTGGCGGAAAAGGGTAAAATGGTCATTTCTCTGTTACTTGCGAAAACACTATTCCGAAGGTTGAATGAAGTTTTGTTAATTTAATATGTAACTAGCTATGAAAATAACATAGTTTCTATATTCTTAACTTGTGAAAATCCAACTTTTGCCGGTAAAAACTGTTTTACAAATTTTAGGAAAAAATGATATCGTTTCGTCTTTTTAGGCCGAGTTCCCTCGCGATAGCCGTAAAACATCGTTCCGGAAAACTTTCGTGTTTTAAATTTTTGATGATTCGGACCAGAAGTACCACTTATATTTTAGACAAATTAGGCAGTAAGCCTTTTTGGCGTTTCTAGGTTTTCGCTAACTTCTTTTTACTATAACTTTTGATTCGTTTGTCTGTTTCAGGTGATTCAAGTTGCTATGTTTACCTTTTTATCTTGTCTACAATAATATGTAAGTTACCAAGTCCATATGTAGTTGGTTTAAATGGCTTCAAATATGTAGAATATGACTAGTTTACTAGTTTGTTACTTTTACGATTAGGACTTTGATTGAACACTTAGGACCTTGGATTGAGCAAGATTTCCACACCTTAGCACCCTTGTAATCTTGAAGGATTGGTGATGAAGTGACTTGAGTAGATATAAACTCAAGAAGATCACCTAAACTTGCTAGGGATTTGATGTAGTAACTTGTTACTTGAAACTTCTTAGCATAAACTTGGAGTTATGAATCAAACTATGGAAGGTGTGTTTGTGTTATGATATGAACGACCAAAAGGGTAGGGGAGGGGTTTATATATGGTCTTGAGGAGGTTAGGAAGGTCTTAGGAAGGTGAAAATGAGGAGGTGTAAGTTTACTTGAACTTTTGAAAACTTACTTAGTAAGTTTTACACATGTAACATAACTAAATGATCAAAGCATGAGATTAAGACACCTTACATGGTGACTCCCCCATATAGGTGGCCATATTAAATGGGGAAGGATGACTAAGTTAGTTTTTGGTATTATCTTATTTACGGAGTGAGTTTTGGTTCCGTTAATTACTAATTGTAAGTCGTAAAGTCATAAAACTTAAAACCGGGTATCGTAAAAATATGAAACGTGTAAAAATGATTAAGATTATCAATATACTCAATAATAAAATATAAAATGAGTGGTAAGTTCCATCGGGTTGCTTAAACGCTGTTAAAGCTGGAAACGCGGGTCAAAAACGCGTAATTCGCGTAAAACGCAGAACTGGAAAACGTAAAATTCCAAAACTTGTGGAATTGTCGTAAAATGGTAGAAATACATATTTATAATGTTTATAGTGTTTTATGGACATATCAGGATGCCCGAATGACGTTTAAACCCTAAAGTAATTCTCGGACATTGTTTTGTGAAATCGGTTCTGAATGGATTCAACGTACGTCGTCAGGACGACTTGTCGAGTATCAACTTTCTTGTCATGATGGTAAAATAAAAATAAAAATTTTTACGGGATGAATAGTAAAAGTGAATAACTTTTCAAAAATATGAAAAGTAACCCGAAAATGCGGGTTGTTGCACTCTACCCCTAATACTCCTTCCCCAATCCCATTCCTAACACCACACCCCATTTAACCAAGCCCCCTTATCCCTCACACTACCCTCATTACTTCTATCTAAATGAAACAACTTAGGGAACTATCATAAAGTCTTCGATCATCAACCCATCTATCCAACCAAAACCTAATATCATTCCCATCCCCTAACACACCTCTACAAGACGAAGAAAACTCTAACCCCCACCCATCCATCTCCTCTCCAATCCTCATAATGTTCCACCACACCCCGCTACCGTTACCCCTACCCATACCCCTATAATCGTCTAGCCCACCACTAACCCCATGAATGCTTTTAATCACCCTAGCCCATAAACACCCAAGTTTTTAGCTCGGAACGACCCAATATTTAACCCCCACCCCATGTGATGCTAGTAACATATCCCATTTAACCCAAGACAATTTTTTTCCCTCCCCAACCCCACCCCAAAAGAAATTTTTTCGAATTCTCTCAAGATGTTTCAACACACTCGAAGGCACACGGAACATCGAAAAATAATACAATGGCAAGCTACCTAGAACCGATTTGACCGATGTTAGACGCCCCCCGCACGACATCGTTTTTGCTTTCCAATCGGCCAGCCGATTCTTGAATTTCTCTACTACCAAATTCCAAGCATTTATCCGTCTCATGTTCTCACCAATCGGCAATCCCAAGTAGGTAAATGGAAATTCCCCGATCCCACAACCCATCCACCCGGCCATTTCCATCAACTCCACCTCATTCACCCTAATCCCATAAAGCTTACTTTTGTTACAATTTACCCTTAATCCGGATACTTTTTCAAAACATTTCAAAATACACATAAGCGCCTTCGCATTCTCATTATTCCATTCACCAAAGAATATAGTATCATCCGCGTATTGTAAATGAGACTGACATTATTTACCCCTACTTTAATCCCTCAAAAAATACCTTTTTCTACCGCTTCGCTAACGATCGCATTTAATCCTTCCGCCGCCAGAATGAATTAAAATGGAGATAATGGATCTCCTTGTCTAACCCCCCTTTCTAACCTGAATTCATCCGTTGAAGAACCATTTACAAGAATAGACATACACGACGACCGAAGACACACCTCCATCCACTTACACCATTCATCCCCGAACCCCATTCTATTCATTATGTGTAATAAGAAACTCCAGTTAATGCTATCATACGCCTTTTCAAAATCAACTTTGAAAACAAGACCCTTTTTCCTCGTTCTCTTCAAGAAATCCATCGTCTCATTAGCTATTAGGACTCCATCCAGGATAAATTTTTGTAAACGCATTTTGAACTTCACCCACTACATTACCCACGACCCGCTTAACCCTTTCCGCTAACACTTTTGCAATAATTTTATAGTAACAACCAATAAGACTAATAGGACGAAAATCCCCAAGCCCAATCGGGTCCGCCACCTTAGGAATAATTGTGAAAAAAGATGAATTACACCCCCTCGAGATCTCCATCTTTTCCCAAAACCACTTGACCGCTCTCATAAAAACCGATTGAATCACCCCCACAACCACGGATAGCTTCCCACACCTCTTTCTTGTTGAACTCTTTCTCTAGAAGCCTCGCCTCTTCCCCCGATATCTTTTCTAACCTATCACAACAAAAAATCGGCCGAATTACCCTCCATTCGGAAAACAAGGATTTATAATGCCTAACCATCTCCGACTTGGTTAATTTAGGTTCCTCACACCACACCCCATTGATCATAAGCCCTCTTAGATTATACTTGTTGTTACTCCTTTTGACATACGAGTGAAATGTAACATATTGGATTTCATAAACACACTAAACCAAAGATCAAAGTAGGCGTATAATATGTTTTAGAGAGAGAAAGTTAGAGGTTTGGGAACTTTAGTGAGAGAAAGAAAAATCTTATTATGAGCTCCAACTCTCTACCTTGGGAGGTAGAGAGTATTTATAGTCATTACATAAAACGCCACCTATCGGGCTGTGGATCAGGCATACAATGGGTAAAGACCCGTCCGTCCTCCACGGTGTTACTTAAACTAAATACTACTTAACTTATAATAATCTACGACTACGAGCTTTCTAACGATTACATATACTTGAGGTGACAGACTCTTCAATAACTGGATTTACTAAATCCTAACAATCTCCCCCTAAGGGAGGTCACCTCAAATACTCATTAAACATATATTGAGTACAAACAGATATTACAAAAAAATAGTTCTTGCATTCTTGATGTTGTACTTTGCTCTGAAGCTCGTAGTCATTGATTCTTCTCATTGCATGTTTGGATAATCCAAGTGGAGGTCTTTTACTGATCCACGTGATAATGAGTTTTGAGCCAGTTTTGAGATCATCAGCTAACATCAATCTCTGAATCATCCATTGTGGTGTTGGTATTATGTGATGTTGTGACTTTCGGACCGACATGCTCACATTTTGGATCATGAAATCTTCTCATCAGAGTAGCGGAAGCATTTGTTGATTCATGATATTGGCAGCAGCGTAGCAAAAGCATGGAGTGAAAATATCAGAGTCATTGATGCACTAATCATAATTTCTTTCGAGATGAATGTGTGAGTGAGCATGCGGCTATGGATTGACCGCTTCATTCTGATCAGCTGCAAACGTAGGGCGTACCTGCATAAAACATTTAGCAATAAAGCGCACAAAAGTGTCTTTGATCACTTTCGTTGAATTGAGGTACACGGCCCACGGTTCCCCGTTGATCAGTACAAGTACTGCCTGTGATCAGGTATAATTCTGAAGAATTTCCTTGACAGGGTTTCGTAGCTGCTCTAGCTGTTCTCAAACCGGAGCGTCTCAAAGAAGACAACACGGAGTGAGTGAACCAGCGAATAGAGATTCACTGATTGATAAAAAGAGATTTGAAAAGCAATCGTGTACTGCTCAATAGAAATTGTTTTTGCAATACAACGAAGTTTTAATGAAAATCAATTATCAATCATAAACACCTTTTGATTTGAAATATTCGAACACGGTCGATGTGCTAAAGAAAAGAGTTTTTAAGCACAATGACCGGTTTTTCAAAGGTATCCGTCAATCCATAACCTGAACCAGGATTGATTCAAAAGATTGAATCGTCCCATTGTTTCTGTTCAGTTTTCACATGGTTGATCTATTGAATAGATCTCACATGCCACCTACCAGGAGCTTGTTTGATGTTGGCTCCAAAATGCTTTCCATCTTCATTGTGAATATGTTTACATATCACTCAGATGTTCTGGCAATACCACAAGGATAATGCGAAGGACTCAAGATATAATCTCTCTTTCCACATAGTGTGAAACAGAGAGTCTTCATTGAACGTGTCCTAATGAGATTTATTGATGATCTCGTGGCTCTAGACTCAATTTGTGCATATTTGGATCCTATATCGGAGACTAGGGAGAGGGTCTCCTTCTTCAATATCAACAATCTGTAAGAGAAAGTCGATAGATAATGTTGGTTCCCCATGAGAATGAAACAAGTCCTTTTAAGAGGAACTTGAGTGGTTTGGGAAGTTGAAGTGCAGTGCGTCACTGGGTCCATGACGTCTTGTCTTCAATACCGATATTACCTTGGTAAACACCAGTAGCATATGAATTGAACTCGGTATCTGCCCTAAGGTTGAATAATTGGAGGGCTATTTGTTTTCACCCTTTTCTCATTCAATTCTTTTTCATTCTTCAACCCCTTCAGTGCTTACCGAGACTTCACAGCTAGAACCTTGTTGGGTTTATTCCAGTACTAGCTCAGTCTCAGTCCGCACTCTTCCCATATCTCATTTTTCTCCTATTTTTTTTCTTCAATATACCTAAGGACTTCTACACTATCTAGTGGATAGTCCCTGGGTAGATCCCTCCGGTTCTGGCGGATCATGGGAACAAATACCTAACCTTATCATCCTTATATCACCATACATAAAGTAAAGTTGGTCGGTCTATTTGGTATTGTTCATCTGCCATTGGAACCAATTGAAAACCATTTGAAAATCAATCCAGATACTTGTGATATATTATCAAAGCATTTTGTATCTGAATTGTTTTTGATATTTTTAGAAAAAGAGCTCCCCCTCAACATGTGCATCAAGTGATTGAAATCGTTTTGCACACGGAGGCAAGAGAAAGAGTTAACTTCTTTGAATTCCATTTTCTAAAAGATATCAACATCACTTACCTAATCAAATCAAGTAGATAAATCATTTTGGGGAAAGATGAGGTTTTCAAAAGTTTGCTCCCCCTCAATATGTGCATAGATATTTGAAAATGTTTTGCACATATTAGGAAAAGACTGCACATTAAGATAAATTGATCACATTTCAGATCTTTGTGGTTTAAGATAGATGCTCCCCCTCAACATGTGCATGGAAAATTTGAAATTGTTTGGCACATGTGGGAAGGAGAGCTTGTACATCCTTATAAAACCATTTACCGAATTATCAGTTTAAATCCAATTTAAATCACAAATTCTCCCCCGATCACAATTATCAAATCATTTGAGATTTGTGATCTCTGTAGATTTAAATTGATTTTGAAAGCTTTTAAGGAGAATTGTGACTTGATTATGAAAGCGTTTTCACTGATAAGGATCAGATTTAGAGACTTTAAACTCCATTGATTAAACATGCATGAATATCTTTTGAAAACAATTGAATGACAAATAACCTTTTAATTTAATTGAAATCATTCTCCCCCTCAATCAATGACATAAGTTGTTGATTGAGAGATAGATATTTTGACAAACTTTTAAGTCCAGATGATTATCAAAAATAGAGTCTGAGTTATTTAACAAAGCAATTAGTTTTCAGTAGATAAATGTTTATAGAATCAGAGCATGAGATTTGAAAAATAAGATAAGGCATGGCTCTGTTCTTTCTTTGAAAAGCGGGTTACTGCCTGAAATGACAATAAACCATTTTTTCTCTTTCTACCATTTTTTTTAATATGAAAATTCGAACAACATCTAAAGTCCCGTGTCATTCTTTGAATGACAGCATCAAAATCGTAGATATTTATCGAATCGAGAAAAAACATGACAAAAAGACAATATTTTTGGTATTTTTCAAGATTTTCAAATTTTTTTTTATGGATTTTTGAAAGTTTTATATTTTTGTATTTGCTTTTTGAAGGTTTTATAATTTTGTATTTTGTTTTTCAAATAAATATTTACAAGAGATAGATGAAGGAAAACCTTTTACTCCTCTTCTTCCTCTTGAAGATGTTTGAGTGTTTCTGGTTGAAGGCTTTTAAGACCGAGTCGTGGAACGATAAACTCAAAACGTTCTCTAGGAAGAGCTTTGGTGAAGATGTCTGCTAACTGGTATTCAGTCCTCACAAAGTATAGTTCCACCACACCGTTTTCAACTTGCTCCCTGATGAAATGATGTCGAATGTCGATGTGCTTTGCTCTTGAGTGTTGTACATTGTTGCATGAGAGAGCAATAGCACTTTTATTATCACAGTATAGATGGATTTTGTTGAATTCAAAGCCATGGTCAGATAATTAGGATCTCATCCAAAGGATTTGAGCACAACAAGATGACATGGCTATGTATTCAGCCTCTGTAGAGGAAATAGAAGTACTCATTTGCTTCTTTGAAGACCAGCTCACAAGCTTATCACCCAAAAACTGAGCACCTCCAGACGTACTTCGACGAGTATCTTGACATCCTGCATGATCAGCATCTGCTTAGGCTGTTAGTGACATGCCGGTGTCCTTCGGGTACCAAAGTCCCATATTGATGGTTCCTTGGAGATACCGAAAGACCCGTTTAACCGCTTCAAGGTGCTTTTTAGTAGGCTTAGCCTGGTATCTAGCACACATGCAAACAGCGAACAAGATGTCTGGTCTACTAGTTGTGAGGTACATCAGGGATCCAATCATACTACGATATTTCGTTTGGTCTACCATGATCCCTGAGTGGTCCTCATCTAGTTAAGTACGTTCAATCATGGGAGTGTCAACAGGGTCACTAGAATCAAATCCAAATTTCTTTAAAATTTCATTTGCATATTTAGATTGATTTATAAAAATGCCTCCGGGACTTTGTGAAATTTTTAGACCCAAGAAAAACGACATTTGTCTCATCATTGACATTTGAAATTTAGAACCCATTTCATTTGAAAAACGGTCACACTCATTGGGGTCAGTCGAGGCAAAGATGATATCATCAACATAAATTTGAACGTGAATTAAATGTTTGCCTGACTTCCTGGTGAACAATGTTGGATCAACTGCTCCTTTGCTGAATCCGGTAAATAGAAGAAACTTTGATAGCGTATCATACCATGCCCTTGGAGCTTGCTTTAAACCGTAAAGAGCCTTCTTCAAACGATAAACGTGAGTAGGATGCTCTGGATTCACAAATCCTTCAGGTTGGCTGACGTAGACGACTTCTTTAAGATCTCCGTTCAGAAATGTCGTCTTTACATCCATCTGATAGACTACCATGTTCTTACTAGCAGCATTAGCCAAAAAGATTCTGATTGCCTCGATACGAGCAACAAGAGCAAATGATTCTTCAAAGTCAATACCCTCCTCTTGACGGTATCCTTTAGCAACCAATCGAGCCTTGTTCTTTAAGACATCACCATGCTCATCAAGTTTCACTTTGAAGATCCATTTTAGAGCAATGATCATAGCACAGTCTGGTGCCGGTGCTAATTCCCATACATCAAGTCGATCAAACTCATGAATTTCTTCTTGCATAGCATTGAACCAGCTATCTACATTCATAGCGGTTTTAACATCTTTTGGTTCGATCTTAGAGAGTACGGAGTTGAAGAAGCACCATAAGGCATCGGTTTCAAGTTGTTTTCGTGTGGATACTGGACGAGAGAGGTTTCCAATGATGTTGTCCAACGGATGATCATGTGTCCATTTTCTGAGGTGTTCATGTGGTTGTTGTTGAGGGACTGAAGTAGCAGAGTCGATGTCTCCTGAAGAAGATGGTTCTGATGATGATTCAGGAGCAAATATGTTTTCAAATAGAGCATCTTCGGGAGTAGCAAAGGGATTAACTTCATTATTGATGCCAGAAACAGTTCCATGATGTACATTCGAAGATTGATGATTTGTTGATGAGACCGAGTGATCAGCAGCAGACGCTTCTTGACTTAATGATATTGAGACTGAAGGGTTGACTTCATTCTCATGGATAGGAGCAGCCTCTGTTGTTGGAATTGACATATCATTGGTACTTGGCTCATAATGTTCATCAAACATAGGATCAAACAATTTCTTTAAATCATCTTCAGTTAGAGGTACATATGGAGTTGTTGGAGAGGAATTTGGTACAAGGGATGAACCAATGGGACTGTTTTGGAGTGCGGGTCCAGAACTGGATTGTCCAGGAGCCATTTGACCGGTCAGCTCATCAAACGTAACGTGAATTGTTTCCATGATATCTCGGGTTCTCTTGTTGTAGATTCGGTAACCTTTTCTGTTTGGTGCATATCCAACAAATAGTCCAATATCCGCTTTAGCTTTCAATTTACCTAAATCTTGTCCGTCATTCGTTGGATAGCATAAAGCACCAAACACACGAAGATATGATAGATCAGGTTTTTGATTATGGACAAGTTCGTATGGAGTCTTTCCATGAGATGTGTGAATAAGAGATCTATTTTGAGTGTAACAAGCAGTGGCAATAGCTTCACCCCATAAAAACATTGGAACCTTTGAGTAAATCAGCATTCTTCTTGCAGCTTCTACAAGAGTTCGATTTCGTCTTTCAACTACACTGTTCTGTTGAGGAGTTCGAGGAACACTTCTTTGTGGACTGATTCCAAAATTTTCATAAAATTCATTGAGTACTTTATTAACAAACTCAGTTCCATTGTCAGTTCGGACGATTTGAAATGTTTTGTTGAGTCTGATCTGAAGTTGTTTAATGAGTTTAATGATGACATCTGGAGTTTCATCCTTTGTCCTCAAAAACTTAACCCAAGTGAATCGGGAGTAGTCATCAACCACTACTAACACATATCTCTTCCCATTAATAGTTCGCACTCTCATTGGGCCGCACAGATCCATATGAAGGGTATGAAGAACTTCCATTACAGAGTTTGTGGGTTTTGGTTTGTGAGTATATTTCGTACTTTTTCCTAATTGGCAAGCTGAACAGGGATGATCTTTTTCATATTTTAATCTGGGTAAGCCTCTGACAAGATCCTTTCTGGAGAGGTTGTTTATGGTGCCGAAGTTCAAGTGATTGAGACGACGATGCCATAACCAAGACTTTGTTTTAGAAGCCTTTGACAGCAAGCAGATTGGAGAAGACTTCATCATGTCATCGATAGAGATGGTGTATAGGTTTGAACCTCGAGTACCTCTTAATAATTCTACACCATCAAGTTCTCTAACGAAACAAGTATGTTTTCTAAAAGCCACTTCTAGATCGGAATCACAGAATTGACCAACAGAGAGCAAATTGTGACCAAGACCTTCCACATAATATACCCTGGAAATTACACTTTTACCAACCACATAATCTCCATAACCCATAATAGCTCCAAAATGGTCGTTCCCGAATCTAACTGTCCCGATGAATTTACTCAAGAAGTTCATTAGCCGCGACCGGTCTCCAGTCATATGCTTGGAACAGCCTGAGTCCAGGTACCACAGAACGATTTGAACGATCTGCAGTTGAACACAGACAAGAATGGATAACTGGATAATTGGGATCCCCATGCAAGAATGGGTTCCATTTGGTTAGTAACAGTGATTGGAACAGCCACATCAGAAATAGAAACATTCATATCAGAGCTTGTTTGATGTTGGCTCCAGAAGGCTTTCCATCTTCATTGTGAATATGTTTACATATCACTCAGATGTTCTGGAAATACCACAAGGATAATGCGAAGGACTCAAGATATAATCTCTCTTTCCACATAGTGTGAAACAGAGAGTCTTCATTGAACGTGTCCTAATGAGATTTATTGATGATCTCGTGGCTCTAGACTCAATTTGTGCATATTTGGATCCTATATCGGAGACTAGGGAGAGGGTATCCTTCTTCAATATCAACAATCTGTAAGAGAAAGTCGATAGATAATGTTGGTTCCCCATGAGAATGAAACAAGTCCTTTTAAGAGGAACTTGAGTGGTTTGGGAAGTTGAAGTGCAGTGCGTCACTGGGTCCATGACGTCTTGTCTTCAATACCGATGTTACCTTGGTAAACACCAGTAGCATATGAATTGAACTCGGTATCTGCCCTAAGGTTGAATAATTGGAGGGCTATTTGTTTTCACCCTTTTCTCATTCAATTCTTTTTCATTCTTCAAACTCAGTTCCATTGTCAGTTCCATTGTCAGTTCGGATGATTCGAACTGTTTTGTTGAGTCTGATCTGAAGTTGTTTAATGAGTTTAATGATGACATCTGGAGTTTCATCCTTTGTCCTCAAAAACTTAACTCAAGTGAATCGGGAGTAGTCATCAACCACTACTAACACATATCTCTTCCCATTAATAGTTCGCACTCTCATTGGGCCGCACAGATCCATATGAAGGGTATGAAGAACTTCCATTACAGAGTTTGTGGGTTTTGGTTTGTGGGCATATTTCGTACTTTTTCCTAATTGGCAAGCTGAACAGAGATGATCTTTTTCATATTTTAATCTGGGTAAGCCTCTGACAAGATCCTTTCTGGAGAGGTTGTTTATGGTTCCGAAGTTCAAGTGATTGAGACGACGATGCCATAACCAAGACTTTGTTTTAGAAGCCTTTGACAGCAAGCAGATTGGAGAAGACTTCATCATGTCATCGATAGAGATGGTGTATAGGTTTGAACCTCGAGTACCTCTTAATAATTCTACACCATCAAGTTCTCTAACGAAACAAGTATGTTTTCTAAAAGCCACTTCTAGATCGGAATCACAGAATTGACCAACAGAGAACAAATTGTGACCAAGACCTTCCACATAATATACCCTGGAAATTACACTTTTACCAACCACATAATCTCCATAACCCATAATAGCTCCAAAATGGTCGTTCCCGAATCTAACTGTCCCGATGAATTTACTCAAGAAGTTCATGAGCCGCGACCGGTCTCCAGTCATATGCTTGGAACAGCCTTAGTCCAGGTACCACATAACGATTTGAATGATCTGCAGTTGAACACAGACAAGAATGGATAACTGGATAAATGGGATCCCCATGCAAGAATGGGTTCCATTTGGTTAGTAACAGTGATTGGAACAGCCACATCAGAAATAGAAACATTCATATCAGAAATTGAGGCAATGGAATCATTATGAATAGATGCAGTACTAGTATCCGTATTTGCCCTATTCAAAGTATGTTCACTTCTTAAGGGAATAGTTCTACCAGTAGGCATCCATTTTCTAGTGGGCATTGCCTGATTATCCTTATGGCCAACATGTATCCATTGATAACCTATCTTACTAAACGTTCTTCCTGTGGGCTTCCACTATTTTCTAACTTTCTTTCGCCTTTGCCTTTTTGCCTTCTTAGCATGATATTTTGCATTAACAATGTTAACTGGGGATTTGACAGCAGTAGACAAAGCATTCACACCACATTCATGATTAGTAACAGAATTCAAGCAGACATCATTACAAGGTTTGCAAATAGTATCAGAATTCGAATTAATTACAGTACGCCTATGGCTAATACTAGAATCAACACGATTCGTTTTATTCGACTCAAGCTTAAAGTTCCTAGGTTGGTCTTCTACTTTCTTCCAATGCACATTCTTAGCTTGCGAGGTCCTATCATTCCTTGTATTGTCTTGAGACTTTGACCTGCTCGCTTTAATGTCACTGATTACTCCTGTAGAGGGAATGGGAACATTAGTTGGTTTTACTACTTTTTGTATTTTCTGTTTAGATGTGCTGGGATGTGAACTAATTGAAGGCGCACTGAAGTTCACCTTTTTGACACTAGAGGTGCTGGGGTCTGAACTACTTGAAGGTAAACTACAGTTCACATTCATAACATTGGGCATCGAATGGATTTCATACTTGGCACTAGGCATAGAACACAGAATCAAAGGATTAACTCTCTCACCTAAAGACTTAGGGCATATTGTGATTAAGCATTCTAGAAGTTCTTGAGATCGTTTGGCATATAAGCATGCATGCCCAATTGCATTATCAAGTGGTTTCTCTAACTTATCCTCTTCAACAATCTCACGGAAACATTCTAGACAATCCTTAAGGGATGAGAAATATGTTTGAATTGCAAGTTTATTATTCCTAAGATGAGGAGGAACATATTTCACAGACAAAGCATATTTATTACAAACAGGTACCTTTGATCCATCATTCTCCCCATTGGTCATTGGCATTTTCCCTTTTACCTGGCTCTTCAGATTCTCAATTTCCTTTTGCAATGAAGTTATTTGTTCATTATTTTTGTTACGAGTGACCTTTATTGATTCAAATAACTCATTGAAATGACGTTTAACCTTTTCATTTTCTTCTAGAAAACTCTTGTTTTCCTTTTGTAATGCATTTACTAAGTTTTGGAGATGAAACGTTTGAGAATTCTGAGAATCTAAAGGAGGAGGCATTTGGGAGCCAGTCACATTGTTCTTTTCACCCTTTAATTGAGAGATTTGGGCTTTCAACTTTCTGATCATTTTGCAATGAGCTTGAATCTGTTCGTCACGTTTGTTTATTTGAAAAACTGTATCAAACTCTGGAGCATCTGAGGATGTCTTGATATTTGAGGTTTTGACATTTTCTTTAAGATGTTGATATTTTAGTTGTAAATTAAAATGATCAACTTCTAGTTTAGAAAAGTGTTTTACCAGATTATCGTGATCATCCAGATCAATTTTCTCATTTAGTTTAGAATTAATCTTTTCAAGCTCAATGACATGATCATGGGAGACTTTCAGAGCAGCAGATAATTCATGAAATTGAGAAGCATTAATGGAACAATTTGTAGCAGTGAAAAACACATCTTGAGCAATACATTCAGAAATCAGATTCTCATTCAGTGTATGCAAGTTCTTCCTCTCAATCTCATTATATTTTAATTCTCGCTCATAGTCACTAACCTCAACGATCATTGCATCAAATTCCTTTTCCATTTCTTTAATGTCTAAATTCATCCCCTTTTTAAGACTTTTAAATTGATCTTTTAGTTGTTTAAAGAAAGGCATGACTTCAGTTAAATAGCATTCTTTCGTTTGCTCAAAACCCCTTTCCCCTTCAGTTATACCAGTGGGTGTGATCCTTTTCTTACAAGTTTTCTCAAAATCAACAAATAGTTGAAAAATAACATATTGACTGATTAAGGTCTTGCTTTTAGTGGCAATAGTCCTAGGAACTAAATGCATTGGTGTATTGGGAGGATACACAGTCGTTGAAGGCATTTTCCTAAAGGGGGGTTTGTTACAACAAGATTCTCTGCTTTTTGCTTATCTAAATCCCTTTTCCAGAACACTTGTTCGGGTGTTAACAACGTCTGAGGCTTAAACTTGTTCAAAGAAATCCAATTCTCCTTTTTGTAATCATGGGGTGTGATAGTTATTTTCTTCTCTTTACATTTAGGATCATCTAGTTTTTTGTTCATCTTCTCCCTAGTGACTTCATCTGATTTCTTATCTTCCTCAGTGCACTCAGCGCAACTAGGTTTCTGTCTAGGCTTAAGGATTTCATTGCCATCATAAAGTACCTTATGAGCATTTCTAGCCTTTTTAATGACTTCTGAATTTGGTTCCTCAACAAGGGGAATGCTATGCTTATCGCTTAAGACTCTATGCTTAGTGATCATGTGAGCAGTTTGAATGGTGTTCCCTTGTACGTACAACTTATTTTCAAGCTTGTTTTTCAAAGTTTTCAGATTAAAAAAATCCTTCAAAAGTTTTGATTCCTTAGCATTGGATTCTTGCTTAAGCATTTTCACATTTTCTTGAAGTTCTTGTTTTTGCTTAGCAGTTTTAAAAAGCTTTTCTTGTAAGGAGTTTAACTCTTGTTCTAATACTTCTTCTCTAAAATTACTTTTTCTAATGATTGTACGCATTTGGTCATCCATTTCCTGCTCACGTGTGGTCAACTTAAATTTAGCACGTTGTTCATAAATAGCAACACGTTCTTTATAGGCATTCAGTTCAGAGACAACAGAATCATCAGGGGTACATGCAGTGAATTCATCAAAAACATAGTCATTATTGACTGCAGAAGATGCATTACTTGGTACAGTCTCTCTTTCACTTTGTTTCACATATTGATCATATGTGACAATATTGCTATTATCCACACCATCAATATCTGATTCATAAGTCTCAAGAGATTGTACTTCATTATGCATCTTTCGCTCATCAACATCATCATATAGTTTTAATACCTCTGAGATGATCTTGTCTTTGGATGGACCAGTTTGTTGTGGAGGAGAGACCTTTGGAGAGACCATAGGAGAGATGTTGGCCATGAAGATTGTTTGAGCAGTAGGTTCATCATCTACATCAGAATCAAATGCATCACAATCAGCTACTTGAAAGGCATTCTGATGATTATGACCTATCTCCTGGATTGGCTGTTCATCAATGTAACACCCCCAAAAATGACTCAGCGGAAGCATACGTGTATTGAGGTGCTACTAAATTGGAATCACAACATAAGCATAGAACAACGGATTTTTATAAATAACTTTTATTCATTTCTTAAAAACAATGTTTACATTTTTGATTTGGTGCGGAAGATGGCCCAGTATAAAAAGGTGGTCCCAATACATAAATCAGAGTCATCTATGACCATGCCATGCCTTTGCCTTGCGCCTCCAAAGATAAGTTATCACTTCGAAACCTGAAGATACATGCTAAAAGGGGTCAGCTTACGCTGGTGAGTTCATAGGTTTATTTAAAAAGGAATTCAGTACACTGTTTCAATGTTGGTTTTTGATGATCATTACGTCTTGCATAATGTCATAAAGTTTATGATTTCAAGTCATAAAAGGATTTCATAAAAGAGATTTCATTAGTGGACCATAAGTAGGGTATATGTACATTACAACGAATATAATGTCATATATTGAATCTATTACGCTAGCACTAAGTTCATGCAACCGAAACTACGACAGTTCTTGTATGCACAAAGAAGTCATACAAATAAGTAGCCCATGGCGAGTGTTTATCCCAATACACTCGGTCCCGACATGTTATATGTTTCGCCTTGACCCAAGCGGGGTCAACCGAACAGAGGAGTCACCCTCAATAGATCTATTTATAACATTCGCGCTTCCCAGCAGGAATTGACGGTTCATGAAGAGGGCAATTTGGGATCTGAGGACTTAGGCTAAGCTGCGTAATATTCTAGGTCAAACATTTTGGTATGCTCTATAAAACATCTATGTATGATGAAAACTTTAAACATGTAAAAGCATAGTATGCATGGAATGCACAGGTAAAATGATTTAAGTAAAATGAGCATGTATCTTCCCCCAAAACAAGTATAAAGCAGTTAAGAGTAGGGGCTATGAAACTCACCTTGGCAAAGTGCAATAGGAAGTCTAAAGGGAATTAAATCAATGAGTGATAGTGCACGGCTCCGACACGCAACCTAATTAATACGGCAATTTAGTCTTTATGTTTAAGACTCGATAAAGTTTAACTAACTTTATAGGTTTTAAATGTTTTTGTTGTTGTTGTTGTTGTTGTTGTTGATGTGGCATTATTTATCTTAGAACAATTTACAAAGACTTGGGTGGATCTCGGCTTAGGAAGGATGACATGGAAGGAATCTCAAGGAAAGAATTCCGACTTTGGTTCAATGATGACCGAATGACAATACATAGAAGGGTACACGCAGAAAAGATATCAAGGTTGAACAAGACTTTGGTTTGATAATAAATGGGTGATGATGTACGAAACGTTTGTACATTTATTTGGACATTATCGGGCTATGAGGATATCATGAATGAAGGAGTTATATATATATATATATATATATATATATATATATATATATATATATATATATATATATATATATATATATATTTATGCATGTTTACTTCGTTACTAATAAATATGTGAAAAGAAGTTTTAACTACAATTTAACTTGTACGTATTTGCAAGTTTTCAAAATACACAACATGTGTCAAATGTATACATTTTAAAAGAAATAATCATGCTTGTAAGTGTTGATATAATTATTTCAAATTGTTATAGAATATATATAATATATTTGTAGAAGAATTGGGCATGTCCCGGATGTATAACCTATATTGTATACATATTTGGAATTTGAAAAATTAGTGTAAGTTTCATAATACTCACATGTATCACAAATACTTATCTAAATCAATAGTTTTCATTTAAGAAAATCAAGTTTTAACTTAATTTATATTCAAGTTGTACTAGTAAAAATACAATGTAAATTTCAATATTTCGTAAAATTTATTATATTTATCAAAGATATGATATGACATAAGTGCATATTTGGTTTGCTTAATGAGACTTAATGTCATAGTATATTTTACTAGGTCTTGCACGTGTAAGCAATTGTTATAAGTTTTGCCTAAAAGCTTCTTATATGAGTTACACAAAAATTATAGCTCACATGTTATGCGCATCTTGTTTTATAGTATGTTTTTCAAGTTTCATCCAACCATTACATTCTTGCTATATGGCTTCATGTCATCCGTTTTTAATAATGCTAATGATTTATTGCAAGATGTTTCAAAAGTCGTGGATCACGGATGAGTAAATGCATGACGAGAGATGGTGTCGTGGGTGATGGATCGAGGCAAAAACGGACTGAAACGAGTAATAGCTTGAGTCGACCAAACTGACACCCCCTGGTGACTTATTAAAACGAATTGGGCCTACAGATAATTCCTAGTTCAGTAATTGTATCCTTGGTGATACTTCAGTAGAAAACAAAAAGAAAAGAGAACATTTTAAGAAAATACCAAAAGTAAGGACCTAATCACTGCTCTCGTGAGTATAGGTTGACACAAGGACTTGGCGATCTTTTCAGTTTGAATGGACCAAGGCACGAGACCCATTTGACCACACTCGTGGTCTTGAGGCAGTCATGGTAACACGCTCTTCGTGTGTCTATGTTAAACTGACCAGAATCAATACTCATGAACTATATCTTATGCCGAAATCAAATGGTTTAAAGTCAAGGATCTAGAGACTAAGACAAGCCAAGACCACCTTGGCCTAAGGAATGTCTAGCAACTACCGAAATAAACCGAAGGCATAATGGCCCGAGTAAGATGGAAAGATTTAGCCGAGGATACTAACTAGCCGAAACACAAGTTTTTAAGTTTTAAATTCCCGTTTCTTTTTCTACACAGATTCAACAACAACAACAATTCGACACACCATTTTAACTAATCATATCACTACCAACTCTTTAATCAAATTCAATTTTTGCCAATATTCAACAATATGACTTCAAATCCCTTACTAACATAAAAATTTATTTATAATTCAAATTTTACAACTGAGATTACAATTAAACAAGAAAACCATTGAATATCCTTACATTGGATTTTCGTGGGTCGAACTAGATGAAAACCGAAAACCGACGAGCTCAATTGGAGGAGACTAGGATGAATTAGAACAATCAACTTCTTGGAATAGCTTCCCTATGCATCAACTAACAAAACCCCTCTAACGATTTTCAAAAGCCCTTTGATTCGTGAAACCCTAGTTTCTCGAATTTTATTTATGTGGAAAGATGAATGAAGCTGTGATTGCTTACTCCCATATGTAGAAGAATAAAAAGAGATGAAGACACTAGCCCTCTTGGTCTCATGTAAGTAGCACACCTTTCTTTGGCTCGAGTCACATCCCACAGCCGCGCTAGTGTCTCTTTGTCATGCTAGAGAAGAGGTGTAGGGTGGCTGGAAATTTGTGGTGATGGATTATGATGACTGAAGTGGAAGGGGAGCAAACTCCTTTCTTGTTCCTGGTTTTGTTTAGAAGCGAAAAATGGAAACAAGTGAAGAAGAAGAGATATAAGGGTGGGACAGATGAAGATTTGTTTTGTTTTATTATAATTACTGTATTGACTGTACCCCGTGTTTTGTCGAATTCTCGAGTAAACGTACCTTCCCGGTACCCGAATAATATAGAAATTATATTTTCGGAAACGATTTTATAAGCGTAATAATATGACATTCTTATTACGTTGAAATTTGATTATAATTGTTTGCCGTTATTAATTTGGTGTCGGTCTGCGTGCGGTGTCGTGGCTTCCTAAATTCACGAGATAACCTTTTGTTTTCTTTCGTAAATTATCATTAAATGTTAAAATGTGTATATTTCACTTATGTAAGTATTTGTTTTTAGTTTTGTATGCTAAAGCACTGCAGTATACGGAATAACTTTTTGGAACAATGGATTAAGCTTCCGTATGCTTTCATTTTAGCTTGGAAAATAATAAATTTCGCATATACTTTGTGGGCAAGTATTGTATGTGCGGTGTCTTATTTCTAAAGGAACGAAATGACCTCTCGTTTTTATATTTTAGATATTGGCATCTTGTCGGAAAATAATTGATTTAAACTTTCTGACGCGATAAATATTATTAAAATAATCCGAAATTTTACGGGTTGTTATAATCAACATCAGCATCATAAGTCTTGGCATTCCCTTCAGCAAGAAACAGTAACTCTTCTTCATCCAAAGCTGCTCCATTGTCCTGAGCTTGCACTAGCAACATCTTATCCCTGAAGTACTCGGAATTCTGTGGACGTTTTGGATATGTGCAGTTCCTTGCAATGTGTCCCTCACCACCACAGTTGTAGCATTTGATAGGTTTTGCTTGTCCTTGATTTCCAATCCTTCCTCTATTCTAATTTCCACCATAGCCTCCACCTACTCCACCCCTTCTCTGATCGAACTGCCTTTCTTGAACTGGCTGCACCATAACCTTCCCATCTCTGACCGTGGCTTGATTGTGTAGATTGGATGCTGTTCTGAGGTTGTTGTTGGTGTGTGGGAGAGTGTTCATGTTTTGACTGATCATGAGAGCTAGTTGATTAATGAAGTTTCCCACGGATGTATCAGCATTAGCTTGTTTGAACATTGGATCAGGAATGAGTTTGTGATTACCATTACCCATGGGTACAACTTGAGAAGCTTTGGTAGTAATCCCAACATTTGTGTAAAAAGCAGTTGAATCATTTGTTGAGCTTGTTTCACCCTGAGCTTTGAACTGATCAAGAATCCTTTTTTCAAACATGGCATGTCTCTCATTTTGAAGAAGGAAGGCATAGAGTTTCTCATAGTTTGTATTCTTCAATCCTTTGGTAAGCTTCACAGAGGTGACAAACTTGTGCCATTCGGGATTCATGTTGTTAACAAACTTTGAGTTCAGCTGAATGTTAGGCATGGTCATTCTAATGTTCCTCATGTCATTCACAAGCTTATGGAATCTCACGTAGTACTCATAGATACCTTCTTCTGGTTTCATTTTAAAGTGCTCAAATTCATCATACAATTGTGATTCTCTGTCTTCAACAGTTAATTCAGAACCTGAGAGAAGCATCTTGACGTTATCCCATACAGCCTTTGCTTCAGTGTTGTGATTGATAAGCTTGTATATGTCTTTTGGAAGACCTTGCAGTATAATGTTAGAAGCCCTGATATATGCATCAAATCTCTTCTTCTCCTTATCATTGAGCTCATCATACGTCTTTGGTCTATCAATTCCATAGATCATTGTTCCATCTTCAGCTGTATCAATTATGTCTCTAGTGGTCTCAACCCGATAAGGTCCTTCATCAATGGATTGGAGAATGTTGACCCCATTTTCCTTTCCAAGACAGTACAATCTGATTCGTTGAGCCCAAGAGTCGTAGTCAGTTCTGTCAAGCATGGGTGGACGAGTATCTGAACCAGCAGCTTGAACATCCTCGGCAACAGTGGAGATGATTGAAGGTACGTTGGTAGACATGATAACTGATTAAACGGGATTATACTAAATCAAGAGAAAACCGTATTACAGACAAAAGTCAACCAAGTCGCTAAGAAATCTTGAAACAAGTTGCTAAGCACCAAGTCGCTATAATACCAAGTTGCTAAGACACAATCAAGTCGCTAAACAACAACTTGCTAAGATCCAAGTCGCTAGCAAATTTTGACAGCAAGTCGCTAAGCACCTAAGTCGCTAAGTTGTTAAGTCGCTAAATAGCAACTCGCTAAGCACCAAGTCGCCAACACCAAGTCGCTAAGAAACTTAAGAACAAATCGCTATCAAAATTGAAAGCAAGTCGCTACCTTACCAAGTCGCTACCCGTAGTGGAGAATCCACTAACAATACTATTTGTCGGCTTGTCTCAAAAGACAAGTCGCTAGGACCAAATCGCCACCAAATAACACTGCAACTCGCTAATTTTCTCTGAAGCAAGTCGCTATGATAAATATCACAACGAGAACCAAGTCGCTAACATGAAAAACTTTCAAAAACACACTTTTCAATCCAAAACAAATCCAACCACGATGAATCAAGCTTACCAAATCAAAACCCAAGCACATATAATGATTCTAAACACAAAACAACACCCAAGATTCAAACTTTAACACTAGAAATGATCCAAATGATGCAAAAACCACTAAACTCTTTCAAACTCTAAAACCACCTAAAAGTCACTAGAAAGCCAAAGATATGTAATAGATGATCAAACCATGGCTCTTGATACCATTTGTAACATATTGGATTTCATAAACACACTACACCAAAGATCAAAGTAGGCGTATAATATGTTTTAGAGAGAGAAAGTTAGAGGTTTGGGAACTTTAGTGAGAGAAAGAAAAATCTTATTATGAGCTCCAACTCTCTACCTTGGGAGGTAGAGAGTATTTATAGTCATTACATAAAACGCCACCTATCGGGCTGTGGATCAGGCATGCAGTGGGTAAAGACCCGTCCGTCCTCCACGGTGTTACTTAAACTAAATACTACTTAAATTATAATAATCTACGACTACGAGCTTTCTAACGATTACATATACTTGAGGTGACCGACTCTTCAATAACTGGATTTACTAAATCCTAATATGAAAGAACTTAGAATTCTCATCTCCTTCTACATCCCACCTTATTCTTGCTTTTTTCCGAAGCATATTACCATATTCGTTCTCTTTTTCCTCCCATTGTTTTCTTGTTTCCAATCACCTGCTTCGTTCTTCTTCATTCAAAGTTCTCATTTTTGCTTCAAGTTCCCACCTTGTAGCTTCCTTTTTTAGTAGCTCAATCTTCTCCTTGTTACCACCAAACCTATCCTTACTTCACTCCCTTAGGCTTGCCTTGACGTTTTCTTAATCTATCACGAAAAACACAATCCGGACGAAAGCTTCTCACCTCTTTATTCCACTCCGCCTCAATGACATGTATAAAGTCCGTTTCATCCATCCAAATATTAAAGATTCGAAATGGTTTTGGGCCAAAGTCTAAGTCCACATCCTTCAATACTATCGGGAAATGATCCGATAATTTACGATCCAAAGCAATGACTGACAGATTACCCCATAAGTTGTAAAAATAATCATTCAACAAAAAATTATCTAGTTTACTCACTCTAGTAAATCTCCTTCCACCCATCGAAATATCAACTAATCTAGTGTCATTAATGAACTCGATGTTCACCTGAGAATTAAACTTATCATTGCTACTTCTAACCACGTTTAAATCCCCAAAGATACACCAAGCCCCTCGCCACCTGACCATCAATCCCGCTAATCTATCCCATAACGACGCTTTTTGTTGACTCACGTGTGGCCCATAAACGCAAACTAAAAAAATATCCTCCGCTTTCCTTTTCCACGAGCCCTTTATTGCTATGAATCTCTCATCTCCCACAGCCTCCTTGCAT
Source organism: Chrysanthemum seticuspe (assembly GCA_019973895.1). Classification (NCBI taxonomy): domain Eukaryota; kingdom Viridiplantae; phylum Streptophyta; class Magnoliopsida; order Asterales; family Asteraceae; genus Chrysanthemum; species Chrysanthemum seticuspe. Next base: position 102,656 of record BPTQ01000003.1, read on the forward strand.
GTAAATATCCTTGTGTCCCAAATTACAATTACACCCCTCGAGCTCCCGTTTGCCGGCAACTGCAAATATCCATATCCTTTCTTGCTCAAATTATCTTCAATCCAAAAATCATCAACAATACCACTTTTTGTTTCTTGTATCCCAATGATGTCTGGTTGCTCATCCTTAATAATAGATCTAACCCATGCTTTTTTCCCAACCTCACCCATAACCCTTACATTAATAGAAATCAACTTCATTAAAAAAGATAAACGACCGAAATATCATACCAAGAGATCAGCTACTGCTGCTCAACAGCAGCCACTTTATCCATGTCACCCATACGATCACCCATCTTTCTCTCACACTCTTTTTCGGCTAAAGCCCACGACACTCCAATCATCTCCCCCACTTCCTTCACACATTCCATATTTAACTCACACCTACGGCTTTCAGCTTCTCCTTCTTTTGTGCTCCCGAACCTAAAGATCTCATTATTGCCACCTTCTTCGTCGTAATACTCCTTATAAATATCCGAAATCCCTTTTCTCATCTCCACTAATCCTTCCACCCAGGTTTGCCTCACGACCCTCATAGATTTAGTTATACTCCTCCTTCCTACCTTCTTTATGTTACTTACACATTCCTCATTTGCCTTACCTGTATTGAAAGCCTTCTCAATCTTGACTCCTCCAAATACCGCTACGTTGCATGATTTCATCTTTTTTCTTGACCTATTTCCTCCACTCCCCACCGAGCTAGAAGGTGACACTTCTCTCTTTTCCTTTCTTACTGTCGACAATTCTTGTTCTTCATCTTCATTCTTATTATGCGATTCATGGATCCCACAATTCTCATTCATTTGACCTCTATTATTTTTTGTCATTCTAATACTTACCCCTTTCCTGTAACTTCTACTGGTATTACTTTTGTTAATATTTCCTTGGTGTTTACTAGGTTGCGTCTGATCCACAATCTCATCAGGCCCAATATGTTGTCCATCATTCAGGTCCAATACAAAATCTCCTACTGGCCCTTGTTCACATACCACCCGATCAGTAACATTTAAATTCATACTATCACATAAATTGTTGCTTGTGGTCCCACCCCCAACATAATTATTATTTTCAACTAATATTGTATTTTCCCCATACGTCTGTTCTTTAGAGTTAGCCGCCATAATCTTGGAAACCTCGTTTTCCCCTCGAAACTATCCTTAACTAACGTTTCACTTGAAATCCTTGACGCTACATCTTTCTCATTATTCCGATTACCGGAATCCAATGACGGAATGTAACCGTCACCTTTACCCGACGTCTTCCCTATCTCCCCCACTTCTTCATCACTGGATTCACTATCTTCACTGTTAGCCTCCTCCTCGCCATCACCATCGTCTTCGCCAATCTCCATATCGTCCTCATCCTGATTGTATTCTTCCTCTTTCAAGTTCGAATCTTCATGGTTACTCTTAACTGCTTCAAGTATCTCCGTGACAGTAATGTCTCTGACCTCTTCCACCACATTTACCTTATAGCTTTTTCCTTTCACTCTGACAACAAGATATTCCTTTATCAGGCCCTTGTTTATCGTATGTAAGTGTACCCTGCCGCAGACAATATTTTGGTTCCCATCTAGTCTACAATTATGCAACCCCAAGATGGTGCCATGCAAAGCCGCAATCTTTCGAAACATCGCCTCTCCCCAACACGCTACAGGGACACCCATAATGTTTATCCATGTCGTCCTCCCCGCAGTCCTTTGTAAATTATCCCCTCTCCTCAACTTATGTACCCATCTTCTTATACCGTGTTCAGTATCCTTTAAGACGTTATTCGCCGTTTCATTGTTCTCTAACACTACTAGAACTTACAACACTCCTAAAAGCTTAATTTCAATGTTACACAACCCTTTTTCATTGTAAAGAATCGGTAACCTTGCGATATCGGTAGTGAATCATCTGTACAAATTTAATGAATCATTACATAACTCGATTCTTACAAAGATTTGTGAATCAAATTTGTGATTTGTAGATTTGATTCACTATTAATTGATATATACTTGTGAATCAAATAAAAAAATATGGATCCATAGCTCAAACAAAGATTTCTTAATCTTCTCAATCTAAAAACCTTCTCAATAAAACCAAAGCATATATATATATATATATATATATATATATATATATATATATATATATATATATATATATATATATATATATTGCCTTAAAATGTTTTCTCAAAAATGTTTTCATAATAAAAAGTTTTTTAAATAACTAATCACATTATGAATGCTTATAGATAGTCGTGTATTTGTGATGTTTAACTCTTAGAGTAAACGGTATCATGAAGAGGGGAGCTCTTCACTCTCATGTGGCACCTTTTCGTTTGCTATTCGTTTGGTGCTCGCCGTTCAAACGAAGCAGAGAAATATAAATGAGTTTGCGCCTGTTTTTTTTCTTTTCTTTTTCTTTTTTTTAGTATATGTATAAACAAAAATAGAGTAAGAAATAAATAAAATTAGAGTTGAGTGAAGCCTAAATGAAGAGTTTGTTTGGTGTTATAATTGAGAAGGTATTTTAAAGTGGGAGTATTGAAATGATGTGACATCCGGTAAGACTAAAATGAAGAGGAAGAGCTCTTCATGATAACACGAAAGCATTATGACAAAGAAATCAATATGCATTTATTTGTATATGTTGGCAGGAGAGCTAAATAATGACGAGTTAAAGAATATGCTTGCAAGAGGAAGAGCAAGCAAACACTGAAACAAAACTAAAAAATTGTTTTAGTTAAAACTAGCAGGGTATCCGCGCGTTACAACGGCGGATACCCTGTAATCAAAACTTTTAGCAAACAAATATTATCCAGTTATATATTTTTCGTCAAAAGTTTATGATTTTTTTAATAGGATAATATATTATCCAATTAAAATTATCCGATTATATTGATCATGTGCAGATATAATTATACATTTGAGTGAGAGGGTGTAAAAAGAGTATTAATTATATGTGTAATATTGATTTATTTGTGCATTAATTAGTTGTAAACATAGCTTTATAATAATGTATTGCTGAAATTTAAGGGTTTCCGATTATATTGATCATGTGGAGATATCTTTACTACCTTATAATGCATTTAGGACATTTCTTTATATAGAAAGGCTTAAAATTCAGACATTCTAACTTACTTAATATGGAAATCAATAGTCAATAGTCAATAGCCAAAAATTTAAATGTCTTAAATTATGTAAACATGCAACACCCTTAATATTAATATACCATTATACCTTATTTCAAAAACTTATAACAGCCCATTTAAAATTTTTTGTAACAGCCCATTTTAAACCCATTTTAAAACATACCCACGCACCTCACCCCACAAATAAAAATCCGCACACAACACCTGCACTTCCATTTTCTATCCATCTCTCTCTCTCTTTAAAACACACAATCACATATCCATATCTGCTCACTTTAGAAACATACAAACCCACAAAACAGAGCCACACACCCCAACCCCACACATAAAAACTAACTGCACTTTCATTTTGGTTGTTTTTGTGTTCGCTTTTTTGTGGCAGATCTGGTCGTTGGTGCTTATAATGGTTTTAGCTGTGTATGTATTCGGTGGTTTTGGTAGTGGCGATTTTGTGTGTTTTTGTGGTAGCTCTAGAGGTGGCAATTGTTGCCCAATATGTAAAAAACGGGCTCATGTGGGCATTTTTGTAGAGCTTACGAATTAGTTTCGGCGACTGCTTATTTAGAAATTGTCGGAACAGGCGGAGTTCCAGTCTCTCAGATCTTGAATGGGCGATTTGGGCAGACTTCTTTGAAATTGAATGGGCGACGTGGGCGGATGTTGTGTACAAAACAGAGACCAATGAAGTTTACCACTACCATTAATTAAAGATGAAAAATTAACTAATAATGTTTGTTATAGATTTAGTTAAGAAAGAAGACCGGTGATGATGTTAAGAAAGAAAGATGTTTGTTATAGATTTAGTTAAGAAAAAAAGATGAAAAATAAATTCTGACCGGTGATGATGTTAAAAAAGAAGACGATAAAACCTAAGAAAGAGAGAAGAAAACGGATGGAATCTTAAGCTAGCTGGCACCCATATAGCAACTATAAATTTTATTTTTGTTTGCTAGCTAAAATGTTTTTTTTTTTTTTTTTTTTTTTTTTTTTTTTTTTTTTTAACAAAAAGGATAATATAGTTATTTAGTGATTTTTAGATTACTTAACAACGTTTTGTTTTTATATCGATTTGGTTTATTTTGGCGTTTGGATGTACAAATTTGAGAAACATTTTATTTATTTGCTTATCGTATGATACTAAACAATTATTTGCGCATAAGGGTGGTGGTATATATTAGTGTTAATTCGTATGTGATTCATTTTATTTTTTATTTATTTTTTATTTCTTATTTATGTATATATGATTGTAGAGTAAGTGAGGGAGAGAAAAAAATTATGGCTTGTAAAAAGTTTTAATGATCAAGTAAGTAATGTAACCTTTCAAAAGTTTTGAAGTTTACCTTTCAAAAAAAAAGTAAGTAATGTAACCTCAAATCATGTAACCGTCATAAATAGATCAAGTAAGTATCTTTTTATTTTTATAATAGCTTTCACTTATTAAACTTGTAACCTCCCATTTTTCTTTATTTTCATAATAACTTTTTATTTTATAATACATTTCACTTAATTAAAATATTTTATTTTATTTGCGTTAACTTTCTCAAGTCATATGCTCACTTATAACAATTTATGTTGTTCTATTTATTTTCGGATCTTACATTTATTTAGGATATAAAATTGTTTTGTCTTACTATTGTTTAAAATTAATCTAACTTAAATTATCATCATTTGTAAAGTTATAGTTACAAAATACTCGTACACTGAAAAGCATATGCTCGTCGGAAAATTTAGTTACAAGGTACCCGCCGCCGCATTGCGTGGGTAACCTGCTAGTAATTATACATTTGAGTGAGAAGGTGTAGAAAGAGTATAAATTATATGTGTAATATTGATTTATTTGTGCATTAATTAGTTGTAAACATAGCTTTGTAATAATGTATTGCTGAAATTTAAGTTTCTAATGTATTTAATGTTAGGTAATTATGCTTAAATTGTTTATACCTTTAGTAAAAATACTTGTATTGCTAAATTTTAAGCCATTAAATGCTCAATTGTGTTTAAATTAATTGTATATTTAGTAAAAATACTTGTAATACTGAATTTTAAAGCATTAAATGCCCAAAAATGTCTTAATGCTTAATAAGATAGTATGGTAGATAGAGAATTTTAATAGAAATAAATAGAGCTTAATAATGACGAATTAAAGAATGTCCTTTTTTGTTTGGAATTTGTTGTATGGTTATCTATACTCTCTTATAAAGGGGGGTTTAGGACATTTTAAATAAAGAAGACTTAAAATTTATAAGACCAAAAACATTTTTATAAAAAGAAAGTTACGCATAAAAAGGTTTCAATGTATTAATTTTGCTATTAAAAAATCAGACTTGTAACATCCTGGAACTTAAATGTATTATAATAGCCCAAAATTGTAACAACCTATTTACTCACTTCAATCACCCCTAACAGAAATAATACAGAGTATAAATGAAACAATAATAATAATAATAATAAATAAAATAAATAAAAAAAAAAAAAAAAAAATCTATCTTCTTTCCTCCATATTTACTTCCCCCCCCCCCCCCCCCACATCACTAAAAAACACCCGCCTCTACCACAATAACCTCTATCACTACCCTATTTTCCGAAATTTCCACCATCTCTGTGTGTAATATCTCTAAAAACACAATATCTCTATTCCTCCAAAAACACACAAACACCACAAATCTATCTTCTTTCCTCCATAGTTTATATATTTTGAGATCGGAATCATTTTGAGTTGACTCATATTTACAAAAGGCTATGATTTAATACAAGTAAAAACAATACCAATGATCTAAAAATCATTTTTTGTAATCAAACAAGAATTGATGGATCTATTGACTAAAGGATAGTAACCAAGTATGTTAATATTTAGATATTAAAAGATTAGACATATCTTACTCGATTTAGTTGTTCACCATATAATATACAAAAAGTAAAAGATGTTAGCTATTGTGATTTCTGAGGTTGAAAATTTTGAGTTTAGACATAATTTCGGTGATGACAAAAAAAAATCAATACTATAAAATAAAATAAAAAATCGTGTGTATTATGTTAATCGAGGAAAATCAAAGTTTTGCATGCAAAATTATGCGTATAATCATTTGCATTGCTATTTCTTATCATTATATTAATTAAAAGTAATCATTTATTCATTAAGTTATTGGTAGAAAAAATATATAAATGAAACACATTTGTTCACCGCAAAATAAGTTATCGGATATCCGCCGCCGCATAATGCAGGTATCCTGCTAGTCCTAAATTAAATGTTTACTATTTAAAATAGATAGAATTTTAATTGAAATTGCTATATTACCATCACTTGAAGTTATTTTACAAAATTTAAATAATCATTTATTAGTTAATTAAGATTATTAGCATTATGCAAAACGTAAAAACAGTTCATGATTTTTGTTGGTGGTTATTCGTCCCAAAACAGGGTTAAGACAATCAATGACAGTAGCAATACCACTAGGTGGTTACCGGATATCACTTGGAATCGTGTGATCACTTTCCAAAGTAAACTATTCGACCCTAATGCCTGGGTATCACGAATATCTACTTGGGATAAGACCAAATGCAGTTAGAGAATTAGGCACAATTCTATAACCCTTTCGCTTATAAGTATTTAGTGTTTTATGTGTCTCTTTCATGCATGTTCAGATCTCCTATATATAGGAGGTTACTCTTGAGCTATTCCAATGGAATTATGAGTATTAATCGGCCCATTAATAGCCTCATAATTATCCCCATTATAGCCGTTAGTGGTTACATGACCAATTAAACGTGGTCATAAAGAATTTGTAACTGCCATTTAGCAGTACTTTCCATAAGCAGTACTTTCCACTAGCAGTACTTTCACTTACAGTGGAAATACAGCCTATCAGTGGAAACACTGCTTATCAGTACTTTCATAGCATCAGTAATTTCACAGTGCTATTAGTGGAAACACTGCCTATCAGTGGAAACACTGCCTATCAGTGGAAACACTGCCTATCAGTGGAAGCACTGCTTATCAGTGGAAACCACAAGCAGTACTTTCCACAAGCAGTACTTTCACCAGCAGTACTTTCACCAAGCAGTACTTTCACCAACAGTACTTTCACCTATACAAACCACTATAAGAGTCAGGGTGTTCATGGACCTTATGGGTGTACACTCCGTACCTCCTAACCCATTACAAGGTGTGAACTAATCCCACAAGTGCACTAAATTTTCCAACAATCCTCCCCAAATTTAGTTCACTTCCTTTGCATGAAAAATAAACATTAATCAAAACATGTGCATAAACGAAAATGTCCTGAGGATTGAATTTCCATCTTAGTAAATTACACGTTCAAATATTCGAGAATCAGGGTGTTCTAAGAATTGAACCCTTCAACCCATTTGAATACCTGAAGATAAAATACACACAAGTTTTCAAACACTTAAAAGCTCCTGACACTATACAAGCCATGTGTCCATATCCAAATTCATAAATATTGTAAAAGCTAAAAGCCCAAAGCTTCCTGAAGCGGCAAAACTTCAACATTTACATAGGTGGTTCCTCTTTAGTCATGCTCCTGCCAAGCACTTTTTCAAAGAAAATTAACCATTAAGAAGTAAAGACTTCATCCTCCTTTCAGCAGGTTCTGAGCACAACCTTGGGATGTAAATAAAACATGTGCTCCAGTCCACTGAATGTTCAGCTTTCCACATTGAACTCAGCTCCTAAGTTTCCTCAGGAGGGAGTTGGGTGTCCTAGCATTCAGTGACTAAGTTGGACTTAAACCCATCCCTTTAGCAGACTTTATAACCAAGTCTCTAGCCAGACTCTTCGTCAAGTGATCAGCTAAGTTCTGTTGAGATCTCACAAACTCTATAGATACCACCCCATTCATGATAAGCTCACGAATCATGCTATGCCTGACACCTAAGTGTCTAGACTTACCATTGTACATCTGGCTATAAGCCTTAGCCAATGTAGCTGCACTATCACACCGGATAGAAATAGGTGCTATAGGTTTAGGCCACAATGGAATCTCAAGAAGCAAGTTTTTCAACCATTCAGCTTCTTTACCAACAGCTGCTAAAGCCACAAATTCAGATTCCATTGTTGAACTGGTGATGCAAGTTTGCTTCTTGGATGCCCAAGAAATTGCACCTCCACCAAGTAGGAATACCCAGCCACTGGTAGACGAGTTGTCTTCAGTGTTACTGATCCAACTTGCATCAGTGTAACCTTCCAACACTGATGGGTAACCAGTATATGAGAGACTATAATCCATAGTTCTCTTCAAATACTTCAGTACCCTTTGAACTGCTTGCCAGTGATGAGCACTAGGATTACTAGTATACCTGCTCAATTTTCCCACTGCAAAACCAATATCAGGTCTTGTACAAGTCATGGCATACATCAGGCAGCCAATTACCCTAGAATACTCAAGTTGAGATACAGCCTTGCCATGATTAGGCATCAGCTTCTCACAAGTATCCATAGGTGTACTCACTGGAGTACAATCAAAGTAATTGAATTTCCTTAGTACCTTCTCAATATAATGAGACTGAGAGATAGAAATTCTATTACTTTCATGTTTAATCCTTATACCAAGGATAACATCAGCCTCCCCCATGTCTTTCATGGAGAACCTTGATGACAAAAATTCCTTTGTCAGGTCAACCTGATTTTGGTCAGTGCCAAAGATCAACATGTCATCAACATATAGACAAATGATGACTCCTTTACCAGATTCATCAAATTTGCTATATACACATTTGTCAGCTTGGTTAAGAACATAACCACTATACAAAACCACTTCATCAAATTTTTGATGCCATTGCTTAGGTGCCTGCTTAAGTCCATAAAGAGACTTAATCAGTTTACACACCTTGTTTTCATTACCTGGCATGATGAAGCCCTGAGGTTGGTTCATATAAACCTCCTCTTCCAATTCACCATTCAAGAAAGCTGTTTTCACATCCATCTGATGAATAACCAGATTGTGAATAGTTGCCATAGCAATCAGCAGTCTTATGGTACTGATACGAGCCACAGGGGCATAAGTATCAAAATAGTCTATTCCTGACTTTTGTTTAAAGCCCTGAATGACTAGTCTAGCCTTGAACTTTTCAATAGTTCCATCTACCTTCATTTTCCTTTTGAAAATCCATTTGCAACCCAGAGGTTTGCAACCAGGAGGTAGATCAACCAACACCCAAGTGTTGTTGCCCATGATGGAATCCATCTCATCATTGATTGCTTCTTTCCAGAAAGCAATGTCCTGGGACTTCATTGCTTCTTCAAATGTTTTGGGGTCATCCTCAACAATGAAGCAATAGGAGTATTGGTCTGAGACCTCATCCCTAGTACCTTCAACTAAGTATAGTTGAAACTCAGGTCCAAATGACTTTGGAGTCCTGACCCTTTTGCTCTTCCTGAGCACAGGTTCAGGTTGCTGAACCACAACCTCATCAGGGACCACTGATGGTTCATCATCAGGGACCTCTGATACACCAGTGTCATGAGTTCCATTAGGAATCCTCTGACTTGGTCTAGGGACTGATGAGAATCTATTCTCATCAAAGTCTGCATCCCTTGATTCAATTATTGAGTTAACTGAAACATGTTCATTAGGTTCAATAACATAGAACCTAAAAGCCTTGGAATGCTCAGCATATCCAACAAAGATGCAGTCAATGCCTCTTTCACCCAAAGTCTTTTGCTTTGGATCAGGGAGTCTTACAACAGCCCTACAACCCCAAACCTTGAGATAGTTCAGGTTGGGTTTCCTTTTAGTCCAGAGTTCATAAGGGGTAACCTTGTTCCTTTTGTTTGGAACCCTATTTAATAAATAGCAAGCTGTTAACATAGCTTCACCCCAGAACCCTTGACTCAGTCCTGAATAGGACAACATGGAATTAACCATCTCCTTCAGCACCCTGTTTTTCCTTTCAGAAATACCATTTTGCTGAGGAGTATAAGGGGCAGTCGTTTCATGGATTATTCCAACAGACTGAAAGTACTGAGTATCCATGTACTCACCTCCCCTATCAGTCCTTAATCTTTTGATCAAAGACCCAAGTTGTAATTCAACTTCAGTTTTAAACACTTTGAATTTATCTAATGCTTCATCCTTGGTATGTAATAGATAGACATAACAAAATCTAGAAGCATCATCAATAAATGTCACAAAGTACTTCTTATTCCCCAAAGAAGGAGTGGCATGCAAATCACACAGGTCACTGTGAATAAGCTCCAAGATCTTAGTCTCACGACTAACACCCTGAAAGGGTTTCTTGGTTATCTTGGTCAACATGCAAGTTTTACACTTTTTAGTGTCCATGTCAAAAGCAGGGATTAAACCATCCCTAGACATATCTTGCATTCTTTTATAGTGAACATGACCAAGTCTAGCATGCCAAATGGTAGAATTAGTCTGGTCATATGTGGTCACAAAAGCTGAAATAACACTATCAGTGGTAACATTAAGCCTGAACATTTGATTGCATAAATAACCAAAACCAATAAAAACACCATGCTTAGAAAGCACAAATTTATCAGATTCAATAACTTGTTTATATCCATGATTATTCAAAACACTACTTGAAACCAAGTTTTTCCTTATATCAGGAACATGAATAACATTAAACAAAGTTACAATCTTTCCTGAACTAAACTTAAGATCTACACAACCACGACCATGCACCAAGGCTGTTGACTCATTTCCCATGTGAAGAATAGAACCATCATTCAGTGACTCATAAGTCTTGAACCAGCTTCTATCTTTACACACATGAACTGTTGCACCAGAGTCAACCCACCACGCAATATCATCATCCTGCACATAAAAAGATTCAGATACATATGTAACATAATAAATCTGAAAAGATTTATTAAACATATTCTGACCTTTCAGTGAGTTGGCTGAACCACCACTCCCTGAACCATCGTTGTTCTGACACAGATGACCCGGCTGTACACTCGAAACTTTGACCTACTATAGATAACAGGCATACATATCCAAAAGCAAGTGGTATTTTATCTATCTCACGGTAACTTGCTTTTCGTTCTTCGTATGATATTTGTGACCAGTAAATGCTAAATGAATGCCTTTTCCTTGGTACAGGTCAGCAGGCCGAGTTACATGGTCAGGCTTCTATTGCCCGTGACACTTGGACAGAGGCAACAAATAGAGGTACGTGTCACCCTACCTGCCTATATATCTTTGGAAGTGCATGAGCTTGGGATACTCAACAAAGAAGAGTGAAAACATAATCATGCAATGTAATTATTAAGAACCATCTCCATCTTAATATATTTTTAGCTCTTCAACGTGATAAATGAGCAAACACATAAAATGAAACAAATTGTAGACCAGTTAATAGTATTGATACAGAAAATAATGAAAATAATGTATTTATATGTGTTTATTTTATGAAAATAGATTATGGTTTTAGCTTATTTTGTCACAATATTTGCAGATGGATCATTAGAGTTTGAAGAAATCACTGAACAATTCACGTTCATCTGAATTCACATCAAGAGTATCGACCACAAACAGAAGGTAACAACAGTTTTAAATTCATAAATTTATGCTATTTCACAAGTATATATGCCGTTTCAAGAGTCAAGGAGCAAGTAAATATTGAAGGTTTCATTTTGCGAGAAACACAAAAACTAGACAAACATTGCAACAGTAGATTCGAACTCCTTTTTCCCTCAAATTAACCAGCACAGTATGTTGACTTCTGTTACTAAATCCGGTACACCTTCGCAATCTGTAAACTCACCATTTATTGTGTCATCACCATCCACTCTATCTACATACCATATGCAAGGAGACTCTGGGAAAGCTGATTCTAGGGCTCCACTACGTTCTAATTGCTCGGAATATTGGAAATCAACCACTGCTACACTTGGCATATCAACCTCACCTTTACTTTCAAAGTTCACAAGTACAGATGGAAATCATGGCAATGGTGCATCAATTGTTTCCGAGAAGTCAACTACTGTGGAAGATCCTATGGAGCGGTTACTCAAAGTGGTTAGTAATTTGTACAATAAAAGTTGACATATTTGTTTGCATTAGGTATCTCTTATGATAAATATAAATGAACCAAGTGCAGAAAAAAGTTTAACCAACTATGGTCAAGTTTCTATTTTAGTTAATCAACACATTTTAGGATTGAAACACTATCATAGTTACAAAATTGTAATTCAAGCTAACCAGCTTTTAGATATTTCCATTTAGGTAATTTTTCCTGGTTACAAGGTCAAAATAATGGTCGATCAGTAACTATATGGCAATCTTGACTTTTTCTAACATGGTTTTAAAATTGGAAATTAACTTTGACAAGTTTTTCAAGGGTAAAAAAACTTAGTACATCAAATAGAAATGTGGCCTCCTGAATTGCTTCTTTAGCAACAACTGCAAGATCTTTCTCATAACCCTTTTCAAATACAGTGATCTACAAGGAGAATATATGTTAGCATCAGTATTAAGAATAGACATTTCAAAATGGGTTGAAGTACAGTAGGGATGAAAAATGGGTCACAACGGGTAATAATGGTGTATTGTAAAAAAAAGTCAATTTGGAATGTAAGTTATAGTAGTGTCTCAAGTTCCTGATTTTGTTTGTTTAATTGATGCATTAAAGTGTTTATTACGTTGTTTAGTATGTATGCACACCAAGTGTTTTTTTATTAGACATGGAAAGGAGGCAAAAGCAAAGTGTAGAAGAAATCTTGGGAACTCAAAATAAGGTTTGTAGAATTTTTTCAGTGCTCCTCTCAAGACATATGAACTTTTCACAATTATAGCCTTTAAAAAATACGATTTTAACTACTATATGATTATAATTCTTATGCAATATATATTGCTGTTATTGGATGAGGTAAATATAACTGAAAGAGAGAATATTGCGGTGAAGAGACGGGGGCTTAAGGAGCTCAAAAACACATGTTTTTATATGGCTTTTGTTGCATGGTTTAGGGATCATGGAATGTCATGTTCCCTTATCACACGAGGGTAGTTCCATAGTTCTTCAGTTCTAATCTGATCCACACAAACCAAAAAATCACTGTCTCTTTTGTGGCAGTGTACTATGAGACCTTTATCTTGAATTGTGCTAAATTTGATGTGTTTATTCTAAATTGCAGTGTGTAGGAGAAAGTTGTTGTTTTGATGATGGGAGACAATCATAATAGTAGCTACCATTCACAGGTTAGGTAAGTTTTCAGAGTTTTATTCTTAATTTTGATTACCATTATACCTTAATTATGTAAAGTTTAAATATTTTTAAAATATTGGTAAGCCCATCTTATGATATATAACCAGAGAGTAATTTTGACATGATAAGAAGTGAATTGGTCAAAATGGGGTTTCTTTTATTTCAAACGGGTCAAATAAATTTCTTTTAGCAAAATGAGGAATGGGTAATGACTGAAAGTTGTCCTAAGTTTAGTCGGGTTAATCAAGATATAGATTGTAATTTGAACAATATTGTCTTTGTAATCATAAATGATGTTTTCTGTATTTATAAATTTCATACAGGAAAAGGGAAATTCCATCTACTATGAGCGAACAATTACGTAGAAATGGTAAGGTTTGGGTAACAGTTCTTGCATATCTCCCATATATAAGAAAAACTATCTTATTAAGAGCATTGCTTAAGTCAAGTTATGATTTATAAAATCGCCACGAAAAGTGTTTCACCTTTAGTTTGATAAACACCACTTTGTCGAGTTGAGATAATCAAGGGTTGTTTGGATAACTACCTCTCTTATTATGGGCTGCTGAAAATCTGTTTGTAATATTGACATAATAGCTTGATTAGGAGATGTTTAAATAGCTTATTGCAGCAGCTAATTATCCTTGATTCGTGCTTATTAGGGGCTTTTTGGATAGCTTATATCAGTAGTTATTTTAACCTTGACAAGTTATTAGGGGCTGTTTGGATAACTTATTTTAGCAGCTAATAAACCTTGGGCATGCTCATTCCAACCTCTCTAAATAATGTGTTTAATTAGGGGTTGTTTGGGTAGCCTATTCCAGCATCTTATCAACCATGCCATGTTGTTCCAAACTAAGGTATTTGTCACCAGGACCTCATTGCATTAATTATTACAGGGCTACAGTGATTAAAAGTTTCATTCTTGAGACATTTTAACAATTGTGGGCATAGTGGTTAGTCACATATGGTGCTAAAAGGATGGTTGAATGAGTTTCAGGAAGAAGAGCTGCATGCAACAAGATGCGTAAAGTATTAGGAGGTAAAAAATTTTAACATGAATTGTTTCTTATAGAGCAAACAGTTCATGGTTATACGTTTGTTAGTAATTTTCATATTATTCACACTTTAAAAAAAGTTTTATTCTTTCAGGCTAATCAAGGAGAAAAATGATGATGCGAACAAGGCGATAACGACTGCACAAAAATTTTATATCTTTTTACATACTCATGCAATATGAAAATTGGATTCAAATATTCAATTGTATTTAATAGAGTATCAGTTATATTATTCTTCTATATATGTCTTTTCCATCTATTTAAATTGAATCCTTGTCATGTTGTACTTTACACCGTTATGTTAATTTGCTCTTGGATTGGATACACGATTTAACAAGAGAGGCCTTATTCCAAGTACAGTCACATTCGACAGCTAATTTTTGGTTTTAGTAGTAAACTATTAATGCAATTTAGTACTTATAATCTAACAATTAAGCCCTCGACTTGCAGTATACCTTTTATTGGGTCGAATATATTACATTCAGAATACCTTCACTATCGAGCATATGATTAATGCAAAGTAATTTGAGCAAAATAGGAAACAATGGTGTTAATACGCAGTAAAAAAAAATTGTTAAAACTCCGTGCGTGCACGGGTATTATAACTAGTAATATTAATAGTGAAATTTAAATAGGAACATCAACATCTATATCAGCTAAATATAGTTGAATCTTGAGTTATCTAAAAAAAAATTACAAAGTTTGATTATACAAATTTCTAATGGATATAATGAATAATGAAAAACTCGTGCACAAACAGTTAAGGTCAACAATCTTAAAAACTCTATGAAAGGTGTTTGGGTATCTGAAATAAGCAGCTGAAACAGGCAAATATCTTGTGAACTACTCTGATATAAGCATATATAGTTTTTAGCAACAAAAACTAAAAACATCCAATACTAAAGGCAAAATAACACACAACAATATAAATTCTTGATCCATTTACAAATATGTGGACGCGATTTAACAAGGAAAACAATATTCCCACACATATGAACCAAAATTCCAAATGCAAGGCAAGTTAGGATCCAGATAACATGTGGCAAACTAGCAGCAGCTTCATCTAAAAAGACTTTTACCAAACCTAGGCTTAAGTTTCACATTCAAGGGCCTAGTAACAAAGGCGCATCCTTCTTTTTAGATTTATCATCACCATTAGCCGGTCGGCTTGCACCTCTAAGAGGAGACTCAAACATCTTGGATGCGACATCTGGTGGTGCATCATCTGTATCGTCACCAGGAAGAACCACGAGGCCCTTTTCCCGAAGGGATGATGGTTCATTGTAATGTGCCGTCCATAGGGAGTCCACAAGTTTTCGTTCATCCCTAACAGCAGCAAGATCTTCAGCAGACATAATGCTAATACTGTTAATTCTTTCTTGGAGGACTTGTTTTAGTTTTTCCTCATCTTCATGTGTGCTAACATTTGTTTTTCCTGATTCGTCTTTGGAAAGTTCGTAAAGACCCCTTAATGCACCTTCACGTACTTCTGGATCTTCACTACCAACAAGATGTGTCAAGATGCGTGGAAACCCGAGCTCGGTAACAACATTGCAGTCACTTGGATTTTCTTGAATCAAGTATTGGATCAAGTTTAGTGCTTTCCTGCATCATGATTATTTACACTCTTGTTAGTTACAAACCTAGACGAGTTTATGCAAATTATAGGCCACCTTTTTGGTTAGAGGCGGCAAAACGGTCTTAGTAGGTTGGTCTGAGTAATGAGTTAAATCGCACAATTTAGACCACACATTTTTATGTTTAGTTGCTCCCCTTTAGGTGCCCTTTTATATTATCATTGTGTTGTCTACAGAATTTACAACAGCTAAAAATGGGTTCAGCTAGTTTTTTGGATTGAACTACGCGTTTTTGTCCCTTTAATTTGAGCAATAAAAGAGCAAAACACAATTATGAAACAGATTATTACAATTATCTGATTTTTATTTTTTATTTTAAATAAAGCAGGACGTGGCATACATTAAAAACAGACTTTAGGTGACTTTCAACATGTTTGACCCATTCCCTTTTAAGGTAATATTTAATTTGGCCTGTTCAAGATACAACACGATCCATTTCCACTCACTCATAAGTAATTAAGTGGATAATTCTTTGATAGACCAAAGAAGTTGGTTTAGACTCATAAAATTTCATGACATACAAGTTATCACAAATGATGGTAGGTTACAGAAAAGTTTTAATACCTCTGGAATCTGACATTTTCAGAACTTAGGGCATCTCTCAGACCAGCATAACCATTTGCAAGACGGAATGCTGCAATCCCTGGCTTATTGTGTCTGATTAAAGCTGAAATTCACCATTAGAGAAACAGTATAAGTTACAACTGTAAACCACGTATAAGAAGGGAAGCAAAGGAACTTGACTTCCACACAAACACGCGAGGATGGGTAAGACAAGGGGATGTTTGGATATGCTGTTGAGAAGTGATTATGGGATGTTTGATCATCTATCACAAGCAGGTAGTGTTTGGATGTACTTATGTAAATATGTTATTTAAAGTCATAATAACTAGATAATCAGATGTTTGACTTTGCTGTAAAAAGTATCATTCATACTTTTGTGGAATCAGAGTAAAATCTGTGAAACTCGTTTTAGCAGACTAAATGTGAATTAAGTTTAGCCTTAGATAACGCTGGAGTGGCCACACCAACCTCCTAAAAAGGGAGGGCTTTTACCCGGTTTGAGTTTGTGTGGCAGTGGGTTCAAACCCTGTGTTTATAAAAATAATATAAACACCCTGTGGTTTTGTTAGACTAGCATGACACTGTAGTTAACTCTAAGCCTCTAACCATGTTTGACCATTTAAAACACAGTATTGCAACCTTAAGTCCCGATGATGACAAAGTCAGTTCGAAAACATCAATAAACACACCCCCATCGTATCCAAAGAAAAATAATTACAATTCTAGACTCAAAGGGCTACTTACAGGATATTGCACCAAGCGCCTTGGTCCGAACAGTAACATCATTATCAGAAGTGAAATTTGTAAGCAAAGGCTCCATGCCATTTGCGTCCATAACCAATTGCTGACTCTTTGGATTGTTTTGAACAATAGTACTTACAACCTCGGCAGCCTTGGCTCGTATGTTAGCGCGGGAGTTGCTCAGATATTTTAGAAGAGGCGCCAAACCACCAATAGTGTGGAGATCTGACAAAACATTTACATATAAAACACATCAGACATGTTTTCAACAAGGTGAGAAAAGAAGAGATGTTGGTAGCAAAAGAGGTTGAATTGAAGAATTCACGAAAATGAATCTTGTTCAACCACCCAGCATACCACAGCAAAAAACACAAAATCTTATATTACAATCATGAAAAGTCATTGGTTTACTATTGACAAACAGCATTAACAAGAAAAGATGGTAGGAAAAACTCACCATTGGCCATATCAATAGACTCCACATGTTCCTGAAGCTCATCCAACATGCCTGTAAAGAAACATAGAATCAAACATACCTTAGCAATGCCAAAAAGTATACATATATTACACATAGATGTTACATGCTGATAATACCTTCAATATCTGTTGCACTTACACCTTGCTCCTCCAACACGCTGTCAGGAGTTTGCATAACAAGAGTTATCTCTTTCATGCGCTTGACCACATCAATAGTTTGAGCTTGCATAGCTTCCATGAACCATTTGCGATCCTCCTCACTAAACACAAATAAAATAAACATATCAAACACCACAACTTTGCCAAATTATATAAACTCAAAGATGAAGAGGAAGGAAAAAATATCACTCAGTCTTTATTATTGATTTATAACGCAACTTTGACAAAATCTATAAACTCAAAGATGAAGAGGAAGGAAAATATATTCACTCAATCTTTATTATTGATTTAAAAATAAAACATTCAAAATTTATATACATGTTGATTGAAGAAATTTATATACATGTTGATTGAAGTCAAACATTTAACCTCTAGCAGAATATACAATAGCAGTTTATGGCTCAAATATAATCATGGAGAAGTTAAAAGACTGACGCTTCTGTTATAACATCAAATCAACCTAAAAATAAAACATTCAAAATTTATATACATGTTGATTGATGTCAAACATTTAACCTCTAGCAGAATATACAATAGCAGTTTATGGCTCAAATATAATCATGGAGAAGTTAAAAGACTGACACTTGTGTTATAACATCAAATCAACCTAAAGTTAGAAATCTCTCAGTCCACACTTCACATTGGAGTCAACCTAATAATTTACCTAATGTTATAGAGTCATAAGATGAAATCAATTTTCCACAACTCAGTCAACACTTGTATAGTCAAATCTTTATTGACAATATCAGTTTATGCTCACAATGTAACCACTGATACTTGATTCAATCTTCATAACCAAATATATACCACACAAATGTTTAGATGCGGACAGCTTATATAAGGTGTCTGCATACAATTTCTTTTCATTATCAGATATCTTAAATACCCATATAAACTAGTACCAACATTTGTTCAGTGCAACTATCTTGTTTGGCATATGCAGATCATAATTATCTACAACACATATGCAAGGCAAAAAAGGTGACCTATATGCGTGTTCTAATCTAGGTGGTCCAAAACCATTGCCGATTATCTATAACTACAAGACCTGTGTATGATAATCTAATCTTACGTGTTTGTTATTGCTTATTTTTCCTGCTAGCACTTAAAACATATACATAAGCACTAATATTTGCTTAAAAAAAAGAAAATAAGCACTTGAACAAATAGTGTTTAAATTTCAAATCATAAGAGTTTTAGGTTTAATGTTAAGAAATTTATAACCACCTGCTTATCGAAAAACTAAGTTGGGATTGGTTTGCAAGAAGAAATTTTCTACTTATCTTGAGGTGAAAACAAGCAGTTATAAGTGCTTATTTAACCTATAACAAACTTTTTAAAATATGAAGCCGATTGAAATCTATGATTGGTAGCGTATACAAAATAAGAAAACCCCTATTTTATCTGTTTGTTTACTACTAGTAGTATATTAAATTAAACAAGAATAAGGACTAGTAGTATATTGGATGAAAAGCAAACCTTAAGTTTGTGGGTTTAGCAGTGCCATCGGAATTAGCAATACTCCATTTAAGCAAACCATCCCAGTTCGGTCCTTCTTTTGCCATATCTCTGCAAACATATTCGAATCTCAAATGAAATAAAATCAAATCGAAATAAGCACCAATCTATCATAGATCGTTTTTACTTGTTTTTTAATATACGAACCATAAAGGTTGGAACAAGACCAAAACTGGCTTTGTTGGATCAAAACAAAACTTCAATTAAAACGATTCAACTAATCATTAATAATTTAATACCTACCCGTGATTTCTGTTGAAGCGAAAAGTAGAAAACTCAGACGGGGTTTGATGATTTTCAATGATGATGATATTTGAGATTCGAGATGGTAGTAGTATGTATATATAGGGGATGGGAAGGGTGGTATTTGGAATCTTAGAGGGTTCTAGAACCTGCTTCAGCTTCAGGGAGTTGAATTTCTCGACTCTACCACACACATCAACTAATTAGGGTCCGGTTAACCTTTGCTATATTAAGGGTATGTTAGCTGGGGCTAGGGTTAAGGTTGGGCTAGAGCTTTTATTATAAGCCGAAATTAAAACTTGTATTTTTGTAGACTTGTTTGGCAAATGGGTTGGGCTGAGGTTTATTATTGCAAAATTATTAAAAAGGATATAAGTAATTGAGTTTTATGGTATAAGTTAAATATTTTTGTGAGTAAATATGTAATTTATGGTTCATAAACCTCGGGCTAAAGCTTTTAGCTCCTTTTATGGGGCTAAAGTTTTAAGCCCATTTTAGGGGCTTATGATTTCATAAGCCCGCATGACAAACGAGACTTATTTTATAAACCGGCTTATTTTAAAAACCCAAGCCCAATATGCCTCCCATACCCTCCCCAAACACACCTATGGCTTTTGCTAACCCATCGGTTGTTTATACATTGTTAAAAATATTATACATTATTCATTATGTATTATTATGCATTTAATATATATGAAATTTATAAATATAATAATACACGAATCATACGACGCCGTTTTATTGAATAAAATATTATTTTCTTTTGGGCTATGTTTGGGCTAAGGTGTGTTGGTATTATTCAGCCACGGTTGGCTTCTAAAGGCCTAAATAGTTTACCGGTGTTTTCCGTTTTGTACACGTGAGGTTTTACCAGGTACCTTTGCCTATATACAATGTATCTTATCAAGATTGTTACACGTATCCTTCTTTCTAGAACAATTATTTGTACGGGAGAAGAGTAGTTGATCTACTAGGGTTTCAATCTGGAATTGTAAGTTACGTGTATTTTTTTTGTTTTATGTTGTTGTTCTTGCATTTTCTTAATGCATGTAATTTTTGTAATTTGTTAGCCTAAAGGCATTGCATGGAATGGGTGTTATTTGTTGTCGTTTGAGTTATTTTGCATGTCAATGTTGTATGTTTCATGGTCCATGTGTTTCCAATTCTTTGATGTTAATATTGTTAACTGACTTGAGGTTGATCAGATAAGTTTGTTTGTGTCTTGCTGATGCCCAACAATTCTTGCCATATTTTACATTTGCATATCATTATGATAGTAATTAAGCTTTGCTTTCTGTGCTATTTGCAAAAAAATATGAAAACCAAGAGGAGATTAGCTCCATCAATTGTCAATGCTTTTGCGCCGACGGACCATGTACAATAATAGAGTTGTTCAAGTCAAGAACAACCCCCTATTGATGCGTCTGGTAGCCACAATATTGACCTTTTAACAAACCCCAACTACATGGCCGACTCGATATCCATGTCACCTGCTAATAGTCACTCATCGGCGGGCTTTAACAAAGTCTCGGGTAATACTGGACCGTGTGTTATGGACTTCAATTTTGCAAGCGGTAGTGTCAGTTGTACCGGTCACCACCTTATGGATTCTTCGTTTGTAAACACCAATGTCACCATTGTTGCAAATGAGCATGTTAATTGTCCAACGCCGCATGACAATGTTCGTCATTTGCGAAATACACATGCGCTACCGGCTTAGCAAAATAAGCATGCTACTCCAAATGTTACTCTCTTAGATTTTGATTGAGGGATCGTCAGGGTTGAATCAGAAAATTATGGTGCGCAAATTCGAAAGCATGCATAACTGCCGCATTTAAGTTGGTAGGTAATTTGCATATCCCATATCTTGCTATTTAGTGTGCATACTCAGTGAGTTGTATTCTCTCTGGCAACCTTTATTCGCGTTTTTTTGTCTAGAGGCAAGTGCCCGGTCGAACGTGCAGTGCAGCAGGCCGCTTTCAAACAGTGATAGGCCGGTTCGCCGCAGGTTAAACTTTAGCCAAACCCATCATGTACATACCGCAGTACAATCACATTTACACTGAAATGTAACACGTGGATCTGTAAATGAAATGCCGTATGGCGGGCCCGAGGAAGACAGTGTCTCAGGTATTGGTTACATGAATATTTTAAATAATGTTCAATCATCATAAACAATTTAAAATTACATTTTCAATATTTACAGGAACAAGTACTGATTCATCAATGTTCAATCCTGATCAACACACCAACCATGGAAATGTTAGAAACCGAGGTACATTGCTTATTGTGCTGAAATAAATCCAGTAACCTGTTATGGTTCTCCCTATTGGGTAAACATTCTTACATTTTTTTTATATTCACTTGATAGGGCCTCCGTTTGAGTATGCACGAATGGGTGATTGCAACCAAATTTGTAGATGGTGCAATGCAATGTTTTGGTATGAGGAAAGGCTTACGAGTTCTACGATGGCTGGAGGGCCAGTGTATAGTAGATGTTGCCTATCGGGGAAGGTGAAGTTACCTCAAACTCGCGAACCTCCAACGTATATCCGCCAATTTCATTTCATGGAGAATATCCGTGCATATAACTAGATGTTTGCAATGACATCCTTGGGAGCTCAGATAGACGAAACCATTAACAGAAGCCGTAGCCCATATGTGTTCAAAGTTTCAGGCCAGATCTATCACTGGATAGGTGGCCTTTGCCCAAAAAATGACCGTGAACCAAGATTCTTGCAGCTAGACATTTATGATACTCAGCATGAAGTTGAGAACCGAATGGCACACTTCAATACTGATTCTGCATGTAACTTAGACCGAAACATTGTTGAAGGTCTTATTGAATTCTTAGACAACAACAACGCATTGGTCTAGTTATTCAGAACAGCTCGCAATAAACTGGAAGACAATGACGTGCCAGAATTTAAGGTCACGCTCTTTGGAGTTGTACGCGACCGAAAATACGACTTACCTTCAGGTGACACCATTGGTGCAATTATTTTCGATGCTGGCCCAGAAACACAATCAGACTATGATGTCATTATTGAAGAACATATGTCTGGTCCGAAACATATAAACAAGCTACATCCATGTTACATGTCACTACAATACCCATTGTTGTTCATTTATGGAGAAGAATGGTATCACTTAGGATTACGCCTGGATGAAGACTCGGCAAGTGGCAATGTAGAAGCAAGAAGATTGTCTATGTTTTTGTATTATTCGTACCAAATACATGACCGTGTAGGATGGTACAACTTAATTACTAGAAGTGGCCGTCTATTTCAACAATATGTGGTGACTGCATATTGCAGCATAGAACAAAGCAGGCTAGACTACATCCGTGAAAAACAAAATAATATAAGAACTGAATACCTTTCAGGCCTCTAAGATGCAATTGTTCGTGGTGATAGAGATGGGTCCGATGCGGGTTCTAGAATTACACTCCCAACATCATTCACTAGAGGCCCAAGATACATCTATAGCCATTATCTTGACACACTAGCGATCTGCAGAGTTCATGGGAATTTTTCATTCTTTATTACATTTACCTGCAATGTAAACTGGCCGAAGATACAAGCTTATATGGAATCATTCCCAGAGCTAACAATTGCAGATAGGCAAGATATTGTCGTAAGGGTATTTCAGCAAAAAGTCCACGATTTAGTTCATTACTTGCAACACGCAACACCTCTGGGCTACACATCAGCATGTATATTTTCACACTTTATGTTTTAACATTTCTATTACGTTATAACTTCACATATCTAAATTATTTGGTATAATGTATGTCACAGTTTTATACACAATTGAGTTTCAAAAACGAGGACTCCCATACTGTCATTTGTTGTTATGGAATAGAGATAATTCCAGAATAAGGTATGATAGAGACGTTGACAGATATATAAGTGCGGAATTACCGAACCCAGCAGCGGATCCAGAATGCTACCGTATTGCGTCAGAGCTGATGATGGACGGACCTTGCGGCAATGCAAACAGGTCGGCTCCATGTATGCAAGGCCAATCTACATGCAAGAAGCTATTTCCAAAATAATATTGCAATGAAACTTTCATAGACAAAAAAGGTTACGTTCATTACCTTAGAAGGGACACGCCAACGTATACAATAAAACAAAATGTGAGATTAGGTAACCCATATATTGTGCCTTACAACAAGGAACTATGTATGCGGTTCTATGCCCACATCAACGTGGAATACTGTGGTCAAGTACCTATTAGAATATATATCAGAGGGAACGGATAGGATTCTTGCTCGCATTACTAGACCAATAGGTGACACCTCTAACCGACAAGCATCAACGTCTGATCCAGGGCCTTCAACAAGCAGATCTGCAGCACATATTGACAAAATCAAGAACTATATTGACGCCAGATACATTGGCCCCCACGAAGCATGTTGGATAATCTTTAGGTTCGATATCCATTTTAGAGAGACTGTAGTTCAGATACTTGTCGTGTATTTGGAAAACATGCAAAGAGTGTCTTTTAGAAATGATGCTCTCCTTGACAACGTAATAGACCATTCAAAAAGAAAAAAAACTACACTTATAGAATGGCTTGATTTCAATGAACATTACACAATAGGTCATCATTTAACATACTTGGATTTCTCTTCTGAGTTTGTTTGGTACAATGTAGACAGGTTCTAGCTTCCACGTCAGAGCAGGACAAAGGGATCAATAGGCAGGTTAACATACGTACACCCAAGTTGTGGGGATCTCTTTTATCAAAGAATGTTGCTATGCCATCAGAAAGGTTGCAAGTCATTTAGAGATATACGGACAGTCGATGACACGGTCTATGCTACAAACAGAGCTGCTTGTGAGGCATTAGGCCTTGATACGCTTACGCAGCGCGTTCGGGGTCAAATGAACTTCCTTTTCGTCGAGCAAGTTTTTCAACACCCTAGGCAGTGAACCTAATCGTTGTAGTGTAGTATTAGGGTAAGCCACGGGTATTGATATCGTTCTCTAGGGGAATAGGAATGCTAGTGAGAAGTTACTACGCTAAGGTTAAGGTTGAGGAAGATTATTTTTTATCTTTTTTATGTTTTTTAAGAAATTGAAAGGTACAAATCTCGGGTATTGGATTGGGGGGGTTTGTATTTCTACCGATTACTCTACTATTATCTAATTATCTAAACTAAGGTGGTGGTAGTCTATGTCTAATTAATGTGTGCTCGTATGATAGTTTAAAGATGTGTTTACTTAGGTTTTACTACTCCTTAATTATCTCCTATTGATGGTTGAGTTGTCACGTCCTTATTCTTAGTTGCGTTGTGTGTCTAAAGTTGTAGGGTATGCGTTTCTCCCTAACTCTTTGAACTTACCAAAGGGTCTCGTCTACAAAACCCACTAGGGATAATAAACTCTTACTCTAAGGCACTCTTTGGATGGTTTAGCTTACAACTACTCAGGTAATTATATTCTAAGGTTCACAAAGATGAATCAAGCATTAAGTACACAACGAATGACCTATCGCATTACTAGATCATTAATCAACTAAGATAAGAAACAACCAATCAATATTCAATAATTAAGTTTCATACTCCCTAAGCAAACACACAAATAAATTAGCCGGACATGGAGAACATGCAAGCATACACACAAATAATCAAAGACATAATTGAATTGATGAAGTAAATACTTATCTTGATGTAAGATAGGGTTTGGAACCCTAAAATACTGTACAAGACACCCTTGGTTCGGTTTTAGGTTTTTACTCCAAAAAGACTCCCTAAAACTAAAAAATTCGGATTCTATATATAATACTACATATGCGACGGCGTCACCTTATGTTTTGTGACGTCGTCGTGTCGCCGTCATTAGGGTTTCGTCTTGGCCACGTTAACCTTGCGACGGCGTCACCTTATGTCTGTGACGCCGTCCTCTTCAGCTTCTGACGTCGTCTGGGTCGTATCTAGGCCGTCTGAGTTGCGACGGTCTACTCCTTTAAAGGCCGACGCCGTCCTTCAGAACTAGCATTTTCTCTTCTGAGTCGTCACAAATTCCTCCGACGGCGTCGCAGTTAAGCAGTGACGCCGTCGCCTTCTGTTTTCAGCAGCTTTGAGTGTCTCGATTCTGACTTTGGCCATTTTCTTCGTATATTCGCGCCTTTTCGTCCAAATAAGTGCCATTCCAGCATTTTGCCTTCAAGAGACCTAAAAAAGTGAAAAGGAACGATATTAAGCAATAACGGATACAAAAGTGATCAAATAAGGGTTAAAACGACCCCTCAAAATGGTACCTTTTAAAACCTTATCAAATATCCCTACACTTGTTATTTGCTTGTCCTTAAGCAAATGTGCTTTTAGCCAATTAATTTATAAATTAGGGGTCATGAAGCATTGATTTAAAACGGTTCACAACACATATAAGCCCCGCAAAAGTCATAACAAACACGGAAATTACATACTAGCACCTCACATGGGGTGTTTGGATACTCACATCTCTCTCGGGTGTATATATGAAATATAACAAATAGGAAATGGAAGATAAACACTCATTAACCGGTCCTAGTACATAGATTACCATAGGCTTGAGAATAGATCAAACCTCCATCGCTTTGGCGTAAGCACCTAGGAAAGACTATCAAAGAGGTCTTTTAAAGGGTTGTAATGTTAGGCTTACAGGGTTTGGTGGGATAGGCTATTTAGTGGTGGCAAGTCAAAAATCTCTATGTTAAATGCATACGAAGAATGACGTTGCTAAGCCAAGACTCGACACTCTAAAACTCTAGGTAACAGAAATAAACAAACATAAATTTAAAGGATAGATGTAGGATGGTAGCCCGTATGTTTTTTTTTTTTTTTTTTTTTTTTTTTTTTTTTTTACACTCTATTTTTTCTTTTTCTCTTTTTCTATTTTTTTTTCGATTTTTTTTTCATACACTTTTACTCTACCATCCTCTACGGTAACATCAAAATGATAGGGATTTATAGGCACATCCCTACACTTGAGTTTTTATTACTCTAACACTAATTTGACCCGAATTGAAAAGATCAAAACACTTGGGGTACATTATTACGCAAACAAAGGGAATTTAAATTTAACGTTCCCTTCCCGTCATTTCATAAACTTTAACTTTTCCCATGAATCCCAATCGTCCCAAAACTTTATACAAAGGATATGACTCGACTTAGCAACTCATGCAAGCAACTAGATAATTGAACTAAGGGTTTAGGGTGATAACAAACATTTGCACTAAAAGTGAGTGCATAAGGGGTAGGCTAAGGCGATTTGGGTGTATATTTGGGGGTGGGGTGTAAACAATGCTCTTCATTGATATTCCGGAAAACCGAAACATCACGAGAACCGCGAAAAGGATAGGCTCTGAGGGGTTAACTAGGGGTATCGTGTACT
Source organism: Chrysanthemum seticuspe (assembly GCA_019973895.1). NCBI lineage: Eukaryota > Viridiplantae > Streptophyta > Magnoliopsida > Asterales > Asteraceae > Chrysanthemum > Chrysanthemum seticuspe. The sequence goes on from BPTQ01000003.1 coordinate 129,805, forward strand.
AAAGATGAGTACAACGCAAAGGGTGTGGGGGAATTACTCAACCGATGTGGAAGGAGTAATCATATTACGGGTATCAAACAAGGGTTATCCTAATGCCTCTTATCATTTAGTTATTCCTAACTACACAAGTGTAGTCTCACTTGCGATCTCGGAATGCATCACAAAACAAGTTCTAGAATCTAATATACTACCGGTTCACACTCTAAGCATTGAAGATGAATGCTTTTAATTCCTACTAATCTAAGGGCGATCCTCACATTTTGGGTGGAATTTGGGTGGTAAAGGGTTTTTGTGCTAGTCATGCAACTTCCTATCCGTGAGACGCTTTTGTTAAGACTAATGACCCACTCCTATATGTCATGAAAAATTTTAAATTTGGTGCCAAAATTACCCTAACCGAAATTTTCTCATGGTTTATTACAAAAGTGCAATTGGACAAAGCAAATAATCAAGGATAAGCATAGTTTCAAAGTTCCCGTTTTATTTTCCCTCCCTACACTTAAACTGAACATTGTCCCCAATGTTCCCCGAAAGTATCAAAGTAATGATAAAAGAAGGTAATCAAAAACGAAAGAAACTAATACTCCCCTGATTAGCTCGGTAGGATCCGTGTAAAGTGGTGGTTAAATCCTTTCCAAGAAGAATTATTGCGTGAAAAGCTCCTTCCAATCTTGTGTAACTTCTTCTTGACAAACTAAACCTGCACACTTGAACAAAACAAACGAAACCTTCGCGTAAAATCGGCGGTATTAATATATATAAGACTCGATTTAAACTAGGATATAATGCTTGTGGAATAGATGTTTACAGAATTTCTAAGAAAATTAAGACCTGGAAAATTCCAAAAATTTATAAGTAGCTCAGAAAACGAGAAAAAGTTATCTGATGTTTTTACTCCTTCCTGACGCCGTCAGGTTGCAATCCTGACGCCGTCAGGTTATCCTGACAAAAACTGTTCTGCGATTTTCTGAAAAAAAATTCTGGAAAATTTACATCTTTAGAATCTGGAAAAATTTCTGCAAAAACATCCATTATGACTCGATACAAGCATTTGACTCGAACAAACATACATATCTTTTAGTTAATTGTTATTCTCATGTTTACGTTTCTTTTGAAAACGTGTGTAATCCTCCCTACATTTATCCCTTATGTAAAATACCTTTATATGCAATTAAGACGAGGTTAAAGACAAAATAAAGCATTTTTACAAATTCAAACATGGGAATAAACAATTAATAAAAGATATACGACACACAAATGAAAATGAAAAAAAAATACACATGGGTTGCCTCCCAAGAAGCGCTTGTTTTTGTTCGAGTCACGAGCCTGACTCTACCCTTATTTAACGGATAAAGGGGAGGTTTTCCCTACACTTAAGTTTAAGTGCGGGTGATAGTAGCGATACACACCCTTAGGGTGGAAATTTGCTACGTGAGGAGAGGGTGATGGGTGATTTATGTGCTCAAAGGAGTGTGCTCCATTCATTATAACCTTACCTAATTCAATTGGTGTAGCGGGTGAATCAAATCTCTCTCCTAAAAATGGATCATCTTCTATCAACTTCAAAAGATTCTTAGTTAAGGATTCATCTTGACCTAATAAACCCGGTTTAAACCCATAATGTTTCTTGTTATCAACCCTGAATGGGTGATATAAGTGTGTAAGGTCATGGGTTACTCCTATATTAGCTTCCACTCTACATGGCCTAGAATCTACCACCTTTATCAAGCAACTACCCGGACTATCTGTTTTGATGGGTGGATTAGGGCCTAATTCAATTCCAAGATTCACATCTAAAGACGAAACATTGGGTAAGGTTTTTGGTTGAGGCTCTGGTTCATCAAAATTAGGAACTTCCCTAGGACTAAGAGAGAGGTCATGACAACAAGCATCTAAACCTACATTCGCTAGTGGCGTTTGGTCCAAAGGTTCTCTATCAATCGGGGCTCCTATAGTCTCTTCTACTTCTTCCGGGTAAGTTATAGGTGATGTGTGTTCCTCAAGTGATGGTAGGGCTTGTGGGCTTGGAGTTTCCACCTTTTTCTCCATTATATCTAGATCTCCTAAATGTTTGAAATCTATCCCACACATGCAACTAGGTATTTTAGCTTCAACCATCTCACAATCTTGTTTGGGTTTAGGTTTCATGTTCTTAAAAACTAGGTCTTTTTGATCATGATGCCTAAGGTTAGATAAATCCTTCTTATCCATTTCCTCAAGTTGTAACAACTGAAGGTTTATGCATAGGAGGCTTTTCTGAAAAATTCTAAAGATGGTGTCACTAAAAGGAGTTGATCTTGACAACGATCGTTGAATAGAAGCCACACAAACACAAAATATATCAAATCCATCCAATCTTACACCCTTCTTCTTTTGGATATCTTTAAGATCACTCACAAATTTATCAGAACAATGAAAACGAACCCGACTTGCGAAATTCAATTGTTCCTCATTTGTTAATGATTCAAATGCAACTTCACTTGCCATAACGACAAATGAAAGGGGTTTTACGAACACAAACACAAAGAAGGGGGATAGACTACAAGGAAGCTAATAAAAAGAAAAAAAATCTCACTTGATAGGAATCTTGTGAGTAGACCTAAACGAGGTAGACTACTAACTAGCTATTCTATTCCCCGGCAGCGGCGCCAAAAACTTGATACGCTTACGCAGCGCGTTCGGGGTCAAAGGAACTTCCTTTTCGTCGAGCAAGTTTTTCAACACCCTAGGCAGTGAACCTAATCGTTCTAGTGTAGTATTAGGGTAAGCCACGGGTATTGATATCGTTCTCTAGGGGAATAGGAATGCTAGTGAGAAGTTACTACGCTAAGGTTAAGGTTGAGGAAGATTATTTTTTATCTTTTTTATGTTTTTTAGGAAATTGAAAGGTACAAATCTCGGGTATTGGATTGGGGGGGTTTGTATTTCTACCGATTACTCTACTATTATCTAATTATCTAAACTAAGGTGGTGGTAGTCTATGTCTAATTAATGTGTGCTCGTATGATAGTTTAAAGATGTGTTTACTTAGGTTTTACTACTCCTTAATTATCTCCTATTGATGGTTGAGTTGTCACGTCCTTATTCTTAGTTGCGTTGTGTGTCTAAAGTTGTAGGGTATGCGTTTCTCCCTAACTCTTTGAACTTACCAAAGGGTCTCGTCTACAAAACCCACTAGGGATAATAAACTCTTACTCTAAGGCACTCTTTGGATGGTTTAGCTTACAACTACTCAGGTAATTATATTCTAAGGTTCACAAAGATGAATCAAGCATTAAGTACACAACGAATGACCTATCGCATTACTAGATCATTAATCAACTAAGATAAGAAACAACCAATCAATATTCAATAATTAAGTTTCATACTCCCTAAGCAAACACACAAATAAATTAGCCGGACATGGAGAACATGCAAGCATACACACAAATAATCAAAGACATAATTGAATTGATGAAGTAAATACTTATCTTGATGTAAGATAGGGTTTGGAACCCTAAAATACTGTACAAGACACCCTTGGTTCGGTTTTAGGTTTTTACTCCAAAAAGACTCCCTAAAACTAAAAAATTCGGATTCTATATATAATATTACATATGCGACGGCGTCACCTTATGTTTTGTGACGCCATCGTGTCGCCGTCATTAGGGTTTCATCTTGGCCACGTTAACCTTGCGACGGCGTCACCTTATGTCTGTGACGCCGTCCTCTTCAGCTTCTGACATCGTCTGGGTCGCATCTAGGCCGTCTGAGTTACGACGGTCTACTCCTTTAAAGCCCGACGCCGTCCTTTAGAACTAGCATTTTCTCTTCTGAGTCGTCACAAATTCCTCCGACGGCGTCGCAGTTAAGCAGTGACGCCGTCGCCTTCTGTTTTCAGCAGCTTTGAGTGTCTCGATTCTGACTTTGGCCATTTTCTTCGTATATTCGCGCCTTTTCGTCCAAATAAGTGCCATTCCAGCATTTTTCCTTCAAGAGACCTAAAAAGTTAAAAGGAACGATATTAAGCAATAACGGATACAAAAGTGATCAAATAAGAGTTAAAACGACCCCTCAAAATGGTACCTTTTAAAACCTTATCAGGCCTACTAGGAAATGATCGAGAATGGGAAACAGCAATACAAGAATCTGCAATGTCGGCAAAAACTAGCCAAATACGTGCCCTTTTTGTCCAAATGCTTATAATTTGTGATGTCTCACATCCGGTACGTCTATGGTCAACCTATTGGGAGCTAATGTCACACGACATACTAATCAGATTGTCAGAACTCTTAAACAACCAAACCTCTACCTAAACCATGAAGAGCTTTAAGGTGGAGTCCTTTTTGAACTTGAAGCTGAACTTTCTTTCTATGACAAGTCACTTATAAATTACGGCCTCCCAAAACTACCACAATGTTTGCTAGAAAATATTAGAGAATCGCGCAGTCATGGAAGAAAGAAGCTACAACCGTGAAGAGTTGGCAAGACAAGAAGGAATGATGGTACCGAGGTTAAACCAGAGACAACGAATCATGTATGACCTCATAATTCAAGCAGTCGAGCATAATAATCAAGAATTGGTTTTTGTCTATGGTCATTGAGGAACAGGGAAGACATTCATGTGGAAAACCATAATCAACACTTTAAGATCCCAAGGTAAATTTTTTTTGGAAATTGCATCATCATGGATAGCATCGCTATTGCTTCCTGCAGGCAGAACTGCACACTCAAGATTCAAGTTACCGTTAGACTTGACCGACGAATCAATGTGTAATGTCAATAAAAAAACACAACTCACAAATTTATTTGATGAAACATATCTTATAATATGGGATGAGCCTCTAATGAATGATCGGCGATGTTTTGAGGCTCTTGACCCAACATTGAACGATTTATTACAAGTACCAGACAAACCATTTGCTAATAAACCAATCATGCTTGGTGGTGATTTCCGACAAACCTTGCCTGTAAAAAAAAGGCTTCCATTGGTGAAATCATAGGGTCATCAATATCACAATCTTACCTTTGGCCCCATTTCAAAGTCCACACCCTTTACGAAAACATGCGCCTAAACTGTCCAGTATATGTGAAACTGAACGTTCAGGAGTACAAGCTTCTTTCAGATTGGTTACTAGCTATAGGAAACAGTATTTGTGGTGTACCTGATGAAGAAGACCCTGATAATACATCTTGGGTTAATATACTCGACTAATATTGTCTCCCAGATACGGAACAAGGATTGACATATTTGATAAATTTCATATATGATGATACTACATTGCAACAACCATCTGCAGAAACACTACAACATAAAGCCATCATATGTTCCAAGAATGAGACGGCAGATAGTATAAACATGCAAGTATTGAGTTTGCTACGCAGCCACAACCATTTTTACTAGAGCCAATATGAAGCGACACCGCATGGGAACGATGGCGTGGCAACTGAACTGCTCTATCCAACTGAATATCTAAATACTCTGTCTTTCTCAGGTATACTGCCACATATATTAGAATTAAAGGAAAGGGAACCTGTCATGCTATTGCATAACATTAACTTGAAGGGTGGTTTATGCAATGGCACAAGAATTATAGTAAGTCAGCTGCTGACAAAAGTAATTGAAGCTCAAATCATTACCAGAACAAGGATATATCAGAAGGTGTTTTTGCCTCGCATATTTCTCACGTACAAAGACGAGAAGCTGCCCTTTGTATTCAAGAGGAAGCAATTACCGATAAAAGTTTGCTACGCTATGACCATCAACAAAAGTCAAGGACAATCATTAAACAAAATTTGGAGCCTACTTACCATAACCAGTTTTTTTACACGATCTACTATATGTTGCCCTATCACGAGCAACATCGCCTGCAGGTTTAAAAGTCATTATTAATCAGAATAGCGAAAGACCACCAAATACAACCAAAAACATAGTTTATAAAGATTTCCTTGCACATATAAACAGCACACAGGTTTTCTCTATATTCTTTAGGCACAAGTAGATAATCATTAAGCATGCGTGTAACAATAACATCGACCACTGCAATGTCTTTCATATTGCCTTTGTGTGCCCATAGCTAACATATATTAACATATGAAACATATGCATGTAACATTTCAATATATATTGTGTTATTTTATTTGTGCAAGATGTTCTATGCACCGCATATTAAACAATTATGTAACATGTTAATTACCGAAAAATGTTAACTTACGACTACATTGGTATTTGTTAGGAAAATGGCTATGACAACTAGCACAAATGCATTAGCAAAGTCATCAGGCAAACAACCTATGATAGAAGCAGAGCTTACAAGTGTCGAAAGCATAAAACCAACAAACATCAACAAGGTCATAGAAGTCAAAGTGTATCGCAAACGGCCTGCCCATGGGTTCAACGACACATCACCTACAGGGTTATGTTGCATTCTTCTAGATAAACAGGTACAACTATTTCCAGAAAATGTACTGATTCATATAACTTGGCACAGTATAAAAAACAATACAAATATTAAGATAACGGAAACGTATCCTGCAGGGTTGCACTATACAAGCTAACATACAGTTGCAAGAAATGTGCGACATTGACAAGAAGCTACAGTTAAACAAGGCATACCGAATTTCATGCTTTGGGTACCTCGAAACAGATAATTAGCAACGAAATTTGAAAAACAAGACAACACTTGAATTTGGCAAGTATACACAGATCGATCCTATCAATGATGACAGCTTCCTAGAACACTACTTTGACTTTGCTGACTACAATGATGTTCAATAAAGAGCTGATTACGGGAGCACAATACTTACAGGTAAATAACAACTGCACTAAAACATACCAACTCTTATCACCAATACTAACAGCTAGATTGAATGCAAACCACATTGGATACGTAGAAAGGCTTGATGATGAAAGAACAACAGGTCAAACAACAAGGAGAGACATTGAAATATACAATCTTCAGTAAGTTTACAATACATACACCAGAATACTATGTAAATATATGCAGAAATACTATGTTAATTGCCAACCTTTAACCAAATGCATGTCCAAATTGTGGGGGCCAAAGGGTTCGATTTACTCTATGGAATATTATGGCGAAAGCATTCAGGATTGAAGAATATCTACAAGCCACTCCACCTGTCGTGCTTGCTGTAAGCTCCTGCTGGGCAAAACATTTCAAAGGTAAATAAAACCAAAAAGGAAACAATCAAACTACAAAAGCCATTGCATCTGACAAAAGTCACTATCTATGAAATTTTCAGGATTACAACTATCAGCAACACCAGCTACTAATTACTATTTCAATCCACGAATACCAGAAATTTGAGCATATTCATGAAGTGTAAGGAGTGTTACAAAATAATTAGAGGGGTAATTCTAAGAATGCATGTTTTGCTCAAGGTGTCATCACTTTTTAGGAAAAAAGTTTGGGTATTTCCAAAATAAACCTTGAGACTTGCGACTTTTTTCTTCCAATCTAAGAGTGCCAAGTGTCCTGACACTTTTCAGAACCCAATCATTGAAATTACCTTTTCGTACCTATGATTTATAATCGACTTATATCCAGCGACTTTTTAAGATTCGAGCGACTTTATTTTTTTATATTTTCGAGGAAAAAGTCAAACTTGGGAAAGTATTATTTTGTTCCTTTTGCTCCTTCCCAATGCTGAGCGACTTAAGCGAATTACTTTGAGCGCCTTTTTTAACTTTGTACTTTTGTACTTTTATATTTTTGTTACATAACTTTTAAATACTTTTTAAATTAAAATGACTATTGTACCCTTAACTATTTTTACATGTTGAGCATCTTCTTTCCTTTAACAAAACCAAAATTAGCCTACTACTACTACCAATTCACTTTTTAAACTAAAAACTATGAAACTAAAACTCTAAAACTGTTATTGGCAACTGCTACCGATTCACACTACAAGAGAAATTCCATTTAATGACTGAAACTTTGACTGAAGAATAAAAACGTAAATAAAAAGTCGAACAAAAACAATAACTCCTCACATTATTTCTCATTTCAATTAAAAACCCGGAAGTTTTATCTCTCTCTCAAGCTGCCATCAACTCCGGCTATCAACACCTTCACCTCCGGCCACCATCACCGCATTCGGTATCAACACCTTCACCTCCGGCTATCAACACCTTTATCTCTGGTTATCTCACCATCTCTAGTCAATTCACCGTCGCCGAAGGTATTATTTCTCTAACTTTAATAAACATATAATAATTAGTGTTTCATTTACAACGATTGTTGTGTAAATGAACTTCGATTATCACCAATTGTTGTGTGGACTTAGTATGCAATAGTGCGAGTCCCATATTGATTAGAATCAAAACAAGCTAGCAGTGGTAGCGACAAGAAACTAGCAGTGGTTAGCAGTGGTTACCTAAATATACTAGCAGTGGTTTAGTAACACTAGCAGTGGAATAAAATAAAGTAGCAGTGGTTACCTAAATATACTAGGAGTGGTTTAGTAACACTAGCAGTGGAATAAAATAAAGTAGCAGTGGTTACCTAAATATACTAGCAGTGGTTTAGTAACACTAGCAGTGGAATAAAATAAAGTAGCAGTGGTTACCTAAATATACTAGCAGTGGTTTGGTCAGTGTCTGTTTTTCCATCTTTATGCCACTAACCTTGATCTTTTACGAAATATATGTAAAGTAAGTCTTCTTTAGTAGTTTAATCGTTTCGAGTTATTTAAAAGTTTTGGCTTTCAGTTATACATTTGAAAATGATAGCTATTTTAGTGGTTGTAATCCACATGTTGCGCCCACACAAGTCATGTATCTAGAAAAATATTCTTTCACACCCAAAGTGCAAAAATGCTGACAAAAGTTTTTGTAGGATTGCTGATATGTTTTGTCGGTATTTGATTGATATAATAATATATAGATTCAAACTGAGATCACATATGTTTTGAATTTCATGTAATAGCAACAGTTTTTATTTTGCATATATTATGGAGTCTACGAGAAAGAACAGAATGTTATGTTTTATCTCAAGTTGTTTTCTTTGGATGTTCTGTATTCAGAGACTAGCATTCATGTTGATGCAAATAATATGGTTACTAGAGTGGTTCCCATTGTGATAGTGGTTCCCACGCTAGTAATGAGGCTTTGGAAATGGGTTTGGATCCGGATTTTAAAAGGTTCTTGCTTGAACCAAGAAACCTTAAGTCTTTGCAGAGCTTGGTGATGTTTCATGTTGTTCCGGGTCGGGTCGGAAAGCTGGCCCGGGGAATCCGCGAATTCTCTCAATTAAAAGTAATGCCGCGAATTCTCTCAATTAAAAGTAATGCCTTCAATAACAAGTAACATTTACTTAGCGTACATAGAAGTGAGACAGACCTCTGATGGCCCGGGATAGTATAATTCCCTTAAACGTGGAATGAAAGTGGACTTGGAAAAGCCAATGTCAGCACATTTCTCAATTATCAATGTGGCTCTTAGTAACTAATGGCACTTGAATAACTAGATATCAAACTTCCACTCTTATTTATATTTGTGAAATCTGTTGACAATGGCTCTTAGTAAATAGTGATCAATATAACTTACCTGACAATTAAGTGCAGACTTTGGCTGCTGCCCATTTAACTGTATTTGATTGGGCCGTTTGATAATTGAATCCGTATTGCCACAGTATGGCTCCAGAATCTGTTGTGTTTGAATTCCATCTATGCACTACAGCAACTTCTTCAGTTTCTATGGTTAGCATATATAGAGGATGATATGATTTCAGTAAAATTCAATGTAAGAAAAGTAAATTAACCTCTTGGTACTGCTCAATATTTTGCAGACATTCTTGGTTGTTAGGATTAATATATACCAACCAATATTCTCCATGACGACTGTGCAGTAATGACTATGATGGCATCCGGAAAATGTATGCAACTACATTTACATTCCCCTTTGTCTCGGTGTATCTTATAGTCTAATCTATGCAGGATCCTCGGGATTACTATGATTTTCAACGAGTTAATGCAGCGAAACAGGAAGCTAAAATAAAACAGATCATCAATCTCATGCAAAGAACGATTTGCAGGTAAATGCTCCTTTTAGTGTCTTTTATTTTCGTGGCTCGGAAACTTATAGTACTTAAGCGGTGTTTGGCTAAGCATATTTGAAGTGCTTAATGACTTATATTTTTCTGAAGAAATGACCACTTTAAAAATGGCGTTAATCTTCGATTGCACCCAAATTTCTTTGCGTATTTCATTTAATCTGTTCAAATTTGTAGATTGGTACTATACAACAACTTTAAGAATAAAAATAGCCTCTGCCCTGTTGCCATGTTTTAATTAACAGGTGTCAGAGTCAAAACTTATATACTCTGAGGTATTGTAGTTCATGTTTGTAGTATTAGCAATGTCATTCAGTTACTAATTAGCAACTACTTTTTTGTTGCCCTGCTGTAATTTGGTTATGTGCATCTTTTTAGAAATGAATAATATTTATAATGAACTGAAGATTATTATTTATGATCTTCCTTTGTGTGTTATTGATATACACCTTCTATGAAACAGAATGTATTGGACAAAACAGATCCTTGAGTGGACAGGTTGCTAGCAAGAAGATCTACAAATAGCCGTGTATTTGAACTACAAGGTACGTAATCCTTTATTTAAAGATCTTTTGAAATCGTTGCTTATGAACGGGTCACTTTGGCTATCGTCTACCTCTGACGGTTTGACTAGAAGAAAAAGTTCAAAGAAAGAAACTTGAAATTGAACTATTATTATTTCTAACGTTGTTTTAAATTATGCCACTGGTATATTCCAGACTTCAATTTTCCTTTTATGTTTACTTCACTGCCATGGTAATTATTTTTAAATTTATTCTCCAGGTACTCAAAAGGGTCTATTCCACCTAATGCTGCTCCATGTATCCTTTTCTTATTCAATTGTCAATGTGTATTTTTTTTCGGGTACAACTTTTCATTGTTTTTGATTTACAGAATTTGAATTTCTTAAGATCAAATTCATAACAGTTATGGAAGGAGAGGCTGATGAACGAACTTAAGGTATTTACTTTCACCCTCTTATTTTTCACCATTACTGAATGCTTAATTTTTTAAGAGGGGGTATTTCGGTTCGCGTTTTGAAACTGGTCAGTATGGCAATAACCAATGCATATTGAGCATTTGATTATTTTAGGGGCCAAACATTTGGATTCTGAAAATCAGTTTCGGACCAGTTACACACAACTGATCAAAACATAAAGTAAATACCTAATTACCCATTTTTTTTGTCTTAAAAGCTTGCTACTTGAGGTCGCACTATCGATAGGAGTTATACACGGTATAGATAGAGAGCAATATAGCATAATGATGGTTATGGTGTCGAGATACGGGCTAAAGGAAGTCATTGTAGAGGGCAGTATAGACAGTGGTTAAGCCATGGTTATGGGATTTATCGGTTAAGGTTGGTCATAAATTTGTAGTTAATAAGTTATTACATTCAGTAATCCCAAGCATCCCATAACCATAGACTATGCATGCTATGTTTCAAAAATCATAGATTATCTTTGTTCATTAAGTAAGATGATTAGTTCATACTTTTTTTTTTTTTTTTTTTTTTATTTTTATTTTTTTTTATTGCAGCTATATTAGATCGCCCACATACTTCTCCTGCTCTGGACATTCCAACTTCAGAAGATAAAAATGTTCGCTTGCACGTGTTTTTGGGACAATGGTGCCACAAGCTTAGCTGATCAGGTTAGTCACAATTTTTCATAGATTATATGTCTTCCCACTCACGAGATTTTATAGCCCCCGCATTGTTGTGGGTCGTCTGTAGGCTCACAGTTTTGTTGATCCATATACGTCAGAATGACCTTTTAGGTAACTATACGTTTTGCCAAAATTTTACTTATTGCCCAATTGCCCATGAAATGCTGAAACATGCAGTAAAATTTCACTCAAGTGCAAGCATGTAAGTAAAACTTTTTATATTCTTTTGTAATAAGCATGTAAGTAGTTTTAGGACGTGTTTATGTCTGCTTACTGAATGTGCTTGTTGCGTTTTGAATCAAGCTATTCTAAAGTTAAAGGCGTATTTTATATTTCGCGGTGATTTGCTTTTGATTCTTTGTGAAAAGTTGTCATAATGATTGCGTGTATATATGATTACCAATAAACTTAGAACTTATACGATATAATAATGATTGCCAGATTTCTAAAAGGATTGAAGGTGTTGAGGTATATCAGAGATAAAATATGGGTTAGCGGACGGATGCTGCAGTTTGCATTCAAGGATGTTTCCCTCAAAGTTTTCTTTTACTTCAGTTTCTTGATTATTTTTTGGTATCGTCACTATGAGTAATGTAATTACTGTTAGTAGAAGCGAATTTTTTTGGGGTATTTGGTTTTGGAAACACATTATTATGCATAAATACATATATCATTTTGTACAACGACTATCAAATTTTTTATAAACAACCATTCTTACTCTCTCATGTGACAGAACCATTTGCTATTTATGCAATAACTGTTAACTATCTCAAGAAAGCATTCATAATTTGTAATTACCACAAGAACCATTTACCATTTATGCAAATGACATCTTTCAATTCAGTAAACGAAACAGAACCATTTTTCGACAGTAAAAATCTGAAACATAATACTTGCAAAAGTTTCAAACCAAAGAAAAATCACCCCTATTACATACACTTGTAAAGAAACTTTTCAACAGCCAACGGCAGTGTCACCAGGTGTCATGTCCTCATTTGGTGAACTCGAACCGGCATTTGGGACTAAGCTTTCGTGCCCTTCTTCTTTGCCTTCTGGTTTTTTGACTTCGCTTGCATATTAGTCTTTTCTTCTTCTTTTGCTTGAACCCTCTCCTCAACCTTTGAATTAAACTAGTACACAATATTAAGAAAAAACATTAATGTTACTGATATGGTTATCGCTTGAACAAAGGCTATATAATTTCAAATATGCACCTGTTTTCGCCTTTCGGCTCGCTCCTCCAACCTGGAAGTAAAACCCGACCCCGAGGTGCTGTTCCTGCGGCTCCCACCCGGGGTAGCATTCCTATAAAGAAAAAACAGATCCATCTAAAGTTAAAACAATTGAGGAGAATTAATATGAACAATGTCACGTTAAGAACAATACGGTGAAGCAGTTGAACTAGCAGCATCATCATCTTTAACTCGCAGAGCAGTTTTGATTGGTTTCAATCCACTTGAAACTCTTCTAATTGCAGATGCTGAAGCGGACAATGTAGGCCCTGCAACTCGTGGTTTTGTGTGTGCATCAATGCTAGCTCTCATGGAATCAGGAGTTCGGCTTTTATCAGGGAAAGATAAGCTTTGCGTCTTTCAGAACCTAACACCAATTTAGAAAATGTAACTTTGTACTAAACAAAGATATCAGATTCGAAGCACACTAAGAAAGAAACCTTTGAGAGAAACGGCAAGGCATCAAGAGCATTTTGAGAACAATAATGCTCGATATCAGAACCTGGCTCTTTCTACCATTATCAATGCCCAAGACTTCATTGGTAACTTTCTTTGGCTTGAAGCAGAAGTGACAGAGGACCCTGTCTGCATGAATATGAAGTATATCATTTAAACCAATTGACAAGTAAGTTTATCTGCTTCATAGGTTTCTAATGCGTGCACTAACCAATTTCTTTTGGAAACTTGCGGAGAGCCTGTGACAGCCCAAAAAAGAGCTGCTCGTTGGTCATTAATTCATCCTAGAGTTAAGCAGTTAATACGTTATTATCCGGACAATAAGAACGAATACGAAGCTAACTGCATGAAGAATAAGAAGCACTGACCAAGCAATCAAGTCGAGCATTTATGGTTTGTATATCTTTCAAAGGTTGCAAGAGATTGGCACGAAGAAGTCTAGTCCTGCAACAATTTTATGAGAACTTTTATATGAACTCACAGTAGAGGATTATATGATGTGAATGAATCATTATCATACCCTCCAGTCGTTCTTGTGGACTTGAGAATCTGGAATAGACTTCTCTTTTTGTTGCTTGTGCCGAGAAGCGTAGAATGCAGGGGCTCTATAAGCTCCAAGTTAAGGACACTAGTTGCATCTATGCTCACATGATCTAATGACCCATTAAATGTCACCTGAGGAATGAAAAAGGATTGAATCAAATACCGGACAGTAAGAGGGGTGTTTGGGATTGCTGCAGTTTAACTTGTTATTGGCTAATTATTCAGAGAAATAGGCAGTTCTAAGGAAGTAGTTAAGCAATGCCAAACAAAGTAGTAGTGAAAGAAAGAAGGACGTACTAATAATGAATGATTGGTTATGACGACTCCTTTGTCGGCTTCGACCCTGCGTCGAGGAAAACAGTTATTTATAAACAAGGAATTGACGATGAAACATAAAAAAAGCATATTATGATTATTACTCCCTCCGCCCCAAAATAATGGGGGTGTTTGTTTAAGCTTATATGTGGCTTATGAGCTTATTTGTGTTTCGGCTTATATTTCATAAGCCTTAAATTTCCGATTGTGAGCTTATATAAGTTTATTATGATATCTTGAAAATTTTCTCACGTTGTAATTACTCACGTAGCAGTGGTTACCAAAATATACTAGCAGTGGTTTAGTAACACTAGCAGTGGAATGAAATATACTAGCAGTGGTTTAGTAACACTAGCAGTGGAATGAAATATACTAGCAGTGGTTTAACCAATTTGTCATGATGTTACCAGTTTGACCCGTTAGATAATAATGGATCAAAATAGCCCACATATACAGGGGTAATATAAAGCAACCCAATGTGGGTCAATATGTCATCTCAATGGTCTCTTTAGCTATATCTATTCTTTAACCATTGGCAGAGGCAACTAAGTTTGAGCCTGCTACCAGTATATGATGATTCCATTGGTACTATTTCCAGTCTAAATGAACAAAGCTACTAGAATGTACTACTTCACAGTTAAGATATCACTCTCAAATAAGCATCCGCATACTTGGGGGGGGGGGGGGGCGTTTGATTAAGCTTATTTTTAGATTTACGAGCTTTTGTGGTATCGGCGCTCGTAAGCCCAAAAATAAGATTATAACAAACGCGCCCTTAAATAAATATTCTACTTAGCTAATGAAGTATCGATTTCATTTTGGGCTAATCTCTTTTAATATCACATTCTACACTATCTTATAAAGCACATTGCCATGTCTCTCTTACTAATAGATTCTTCTCTCTTACTAATAAAAAAACCCCGCAAGAAACTAGTTACGCATCCTGCCCTGGATAATCATCTAAAAGTACCTCAAGCAAAGTCATGGCATACGCATATGTGATATAGTTACGCATCCTGCCCTGGCTAGTAATTCGTATCTCGTTCTCTTGACTTGGTTGCTCAGCTCGTGGCTTTTCCACCCTCTGGTACCGATCCATATCCTATAAATCAAAACCAAAAATCATTGAACATCATAAAGATACATTATACGCAACAAAATGGAAAACTACAGTGATGAACCAAATAGCCAATATCACTGTCGAATTCATAACAGACCAGCATCATAAAACAAGGATTCATAAGGAACATCATAAAGATACATTATACGCAACAAAATGGAAAACTACAGTGCAGATCAGAATGTATATGAATATCCAATATTAGAGCATTAGTTTACAGCTTCGTAGCACTACAACTGATGAACCAACTAAAGTCAAGCCATCTCAAAAACAACAAAACCACATATTCAACAACTAGCAAAACAGATATTAATAGCTTAACATAAAGCCACAAACATAGAAATTAAGATCAATTTAGCAAAAGGTAGACCAATAAATCAGCTTAACACAACTTAAACATATATCACTAAACCTACTTTTACCAAGTTAGTAATCTAAGTTTTATATTATCAGAGTGGCCTAATGGCCTAGTGGTAAGTCACCCCTGGTGTCCTCACAAGAGGATACGGTTCAAACCTCGCTATGTATACATCTGAGGGTGGCCAGAAAAAGAGTCGGAAATGATCAAAGGGATCCCATTTAGGTCGTGACATTCGAGTCAAAGACACCCTCATGGGCTAACCTCACCCGTTTACCCGTTTTTATATCATCACAACTGATGAAATAACTATTATAATTGATTCTCTCAAAACTCGATAAATCAAAACAATCAACTGATTGGTGGTGTACATGCTACTAAAGCTACTCATGAGTTATGACAAAGAGTTTACCTCAAACTTTTCAAAGGAGTCCATGGCAGTGGTACCAACACCGTTCTCTTAGGTAGTGCCTTTTACTATCATAACAGCGGTACATTGTTGGAGCAGTAGTTACTTACACTTCCCAAAAACATCCTGCGTTTAGAGGAAAGGTCGATTATGTTTAGCGCAACAAATCTCTAAATCCGTGTAAGACAGTACCAAAAACGACATCTCACTTTTTAGAGCTTATTGATTTGAGCTTATTGGCGTACGCCAGTAACCTCAGCTTGACACACGCTCATAAGCTTCAAAAATTAAGCTTATTGGGTTTACCAAAATCAAATAAGCTTAAAAATAAGCTAGTCCAAACACCCCCTAACAATAATCCAAAAAATATTCACAAAATCCTAATAATCAAAACAAAAGTTAAAAAATACAACCTTTCAATCCGGACCGCCCACAAATCGAATTAATGCAAATAATGGCATC
Source organism: Chrysanthemum seticuspe (assembly GCA_019973895.1). Lineage (NCBI taxonomy): Eukaryota > Viridiplantae > Streptophyta > Magnoliopsida > Asterales > Asteraceae > Chrysanthemum > Chrysanthemum seticuspe. The sequence goes on from BPTQ01000003.1 coordinate 146,420, forward strand.
GGGACTGGCTTGTCATCACTAGGAGGTGTTTGAATGTGTGTTTTGAAAGTGATTATGTCATTTTTAAATAAGTAAAATGGGGCTTTTAGTTTCTGGCAAGATTCTTACTTATTATTTATAAATGGAAGAGACAAGGGTATAATAGACAATTTAGTTAAAATTAAAATTTTGAAAAGTGTAAAAAAGGTACAAAAGTATAAAGTAAAAAAAGTAGCTAATATTATTTCGCTTAAGTCGCTCAGCATTGGGAAGGAACTAAAAGTATAAAAAAATATTTTCTTAACTTTGACTTTTTTTACTAAAGGACAAAAAAAAAATTTCGCAAGATTCTTAAAAAAGTCGCTTAGATTCGGTCGCTGTACAATCATAGCTGTAAAAGTCAGAAATAATGATTGGGTACACAAACTTCGAAGGACACTTGTCAAGCTTATATGAAAAGTAGAAAAGTCGCAAGTCTCAAAGTCTATTTTGGAAATACCCCAACTTTTTTCCTAAAAAGTGTTGACACCTTGAGCAAAACATGCATTCTTAGAATTACCCCATAATTAGAAATCTATTATTTAATTTTTTTTGTCTCTACAAATAAATAACATAGTTAACAAACCATTTGCTTATCTGTTACAATTTTGCAGCAACAGTAGAACCATCACCAGTGCTACAAGTGCAAACACAAAGGCGGAGTAACATAGATGAAGAGAAACTCAGGAACATAATACAGTTGTCGACTGCAACTGAGATTAATCCAGAGCACTATGTGGTATTAAAAAAAGTTACCTAAAACACTTACACGTTATTTGACTACAAGGTTAAAGATAAGTCAATTCCAATTGCAAGATGTTAGATTTACAGTTGAAGCAGATATAATAAGAATCGATCCTACAAAACCCTGATACTTCGTCAAATGCAAGACATGTGGCAGAAAGATGACAACTCAGTCCACTCATCAATAATGCAAGCAGACAGCCGGTGACCAAAACCCGCTGTATAGGTACAATACTCAAACCTAAACTTTAAACTACAAAATAATATTATCCAAACATATGTCAAATAACAAGTCTAATGGTAAAATTCATTGAACTGTAACATAACTATTCCTTCAAAGCAATAATCAACGATGGCACATCTATGGTTACACTAACATGCTTCAGTCCTGAGGCGTATTCAATGACAACATCAATTGCCAAAGTGTTGCCCAAGCTAAATAACAAAGACCCACGCATATTGCCAGAATTCCTGACCAATTTTCAAAACACAAGGCATGAATTTCAGTTCCACTTTGCTTCGGGAAGTAATATACAGAAAAGGGCATTCATCTTAGACAAAACCTTCAGCCAAACCCCACTGCTACTTCCGGGTCCAACAGAAGCCTCAGCATCTGAGCAAACATCCCAAAGTACAAAACCCTTAGAACCTAATACACACACGCCTCCAGTGAATAAGAAACCGTTACCACAGATGGCAAACCTGCACCCGCCATGCTAACAACAACACCTCCCGCCACAGACTTTCACTCTACAGACCAACAAACAGAACCACAAACAACTGTACCAACCATGAAACCATCAGTTAAACACTCTCCAGCTACAGCCACACCACCACAATGCACACCACAAGACGCTACCCCTGGCCTCAACACAGAACGTACCATTCAAGAGGCACAAAAAGAAACTGGCGAGCCACAAGTCAAAGACAAGATGCCAAAGCCTCAGGAATTAGCAAAGGGCGACGAAACATCAGGACACATCCCAATGCGTAGGGCAATGTTTCAAGGAAAGTCATAGAACTAACCGGAAACAGCTGGAAAGAAAAGCAGGCGTAAGTGATCAAGAGAGTGAATGGTCATACTAGGACATTTCGGTAGGCATAAGGCCACTAGTATAGTTTTCAGATATGTAATATAAGTACATCTAACTACTTTGTATATATATCTACGACATGACCCAGTGGTAGAAAACCGCAAAAGACAATTGGCCACAACATTTGCCACACATTTTTGTATGAAACATGCAATGTGAATAGCAGTTCAGCCGCTTAAGTTTATTGATAAATAATATTTAATGTTTGTACGTTGCAAATTATTACCAAATCTACTTAGATAGCAAACAACAAGCTACATCATATAAATTACAAGTGAAAAAACAAACATAAAAATAGCAAATGGATCATAATAGTGATTTACATTCATTAAACCATTGCGCTTGCATATAACAAAGTTCCTAACATTGGCACCCAACCATTTTAATTACATAAACTACCCAACCACGTATACGCTAAACCATACCAACCACCAAACACTGCCATAACGTTTCACCTATACAAAAAACCATACCAACAAGCCACCAACATCAAGGGATCAAAAGATTCGCCAAGCTTAACTACATGCTAACATGACCTAAACAGAAACATAAACAACTAACCCTACATCTAAAAAACAGGGGCTTCCCAAGACATCCCACAAGCTTCAAAAGACACCATTACACCACAAGATAATACTCCATAGCTTCAAGCTTTTCAATGAAGAGGTAGAGATCATGGAGACGGACATACAAATGGGTCACAACAGTCAACAACCTGGCCACCTCTGCAAGGTCCTCAGTCTGCATGCGCATCATATCTATGATTGCCTTCAAAGAAGAATCAGACCCACAAAGCATCTGGAATTCTTCAATAGTTTTCTCCCTGGCATCCACCCTAGCACTAATCTCATGCACCTTTGCCCTAATATCTGATTCATCTTGGAATGTTAGCTGCAACTGACCACGATAATAGACTAAAAGCACGTCCTTAGGTAGCCTGGACCTTGCAATCACTGCTAGATTATCATAAACACTAATGTGAGTAGGCATTTTTGGTTATGCAGTGGTTATGGATAGCAATTGAGTTTTAGTGTATTTAGGTGAGAGTTTGAGTTTAGGTAAAAAAAAAATGATTATGTGTAGATTTGCAAGATAAATATCTTGATATTTTTACACTAAAAAGGACAATGCTTTAAATAAGCCCAATACCACGACAAATTGTAGCAAACAAAACAATACATTAACCCACCAGGCCCAAACCTAAATGTTAGGTCACCATAATATGATAACACAAGTATGTTTAGATGTAAATAAGAAGAGAGAAAGGGAAAGAGTGACATATTCTTTCACACACAAGAATAATGAAACGATATGTATAAAATGAAAGAACCAACACCCTCCTAAGAGGGATACGTGTATTTATATAGGAAATGGAGCTAGGGAAACACTTCTAGTCCCTTCCCTTATTCGTTTGGGCCTTTGCATAGGCCTATGGGCTTACAACATAAGCCTAGCACTAATTACAAACATATAAGCCTAATAAGCAACCTATTACATATCTAATGACCGACACTTGAATATTAGTTACACATAATCCCAATAATCTCCCCCTAAGGGTTGGTCATCTAGGTTGCTTTACGTCATTCCAGCATTCTCCTTTCTTGTGAGTAGAGATGCCTTAGATTCTTTGACTTTATCAGCTTGAAGTCTTGTGTGTCTTTGTTCTTTGTGGTTGGGGTGGTCATATGTTGTTGTTTGTCATTCGTCAACTTCTGTGGTTTAGGTGTATCTACGTCTTTCTTCACTATGCTCACACTTCTTTTGACTTTGAATTTCCAATGTGATGTAGTTCTCGAGTCTTTAAACTTTGTAGATTCTTTGATTTTGACAAAGAATCATATTTAATGTTGTGTTGCCTTTGATTTTGATGAGAACTTTAATGTGTGATGATGTTGGTATGAGCATGGGGAGATGGTGCGGTCTTTTCCTCCAAGTACAATCATCAGTACCTGCATGAATATGTTAGTGAAAAATACCAATCAATCACGGTGGACTTTTATCAAAGAATTGACCACTACAATTGTTTTACTGATGAATGTCTTGATTCCATTCACCTTGGTTGGGCAAATCAGTCGTCCAAATCCCGTTGAGGGACTGATCTGCGCAAAACAGTCAAGTCTAAACAGACTTAAAACTGTTCAGACACAAATGCAATGAAGATCAGAGAATACAGGGGATTCTCGGGTCGTTATGTCCCACGGAGACTCAATGGTGTGCAAACACTGATTCAGACGATAGAATGATCACTAATGATAGCGATCAGAAAGGATTAGGATTGAACAATTATAACTAAGGAAAAAGGAAATAAATAAAAGCGACTTAAATGCAAATTAAGAAAATTAAAAAGATAAAATCTATTAAATAAACGCTATCACTATATTTAAAATGATGAACGTTTAAAACTTAAAACTAAAAACTTACGTTTAAATTAAAATTACGTAAACGTACAAATAAAAACGTGAAAATTATTCAATATTAACCCTAAAAATATGAAAAATACATTTTTACAAACCTAATGATATGAGAAAATTTATAGAAAAGGAAAATTATTTTTATAACTATTTATGTAATTATTATTAATTAAAAACTAATTTAAACTATTTAATAATACTCTAAAATAAAAGAAAATATGAAATAAGACTAGAAAAATAAAGTTAAGACTTAGAAAAATCTAAAATATGATAAAACTAATTTTAAAACTGAAAATATATTTTTTAGACTTTTTATGTATTTATTATTAATTTAAAACTATTTAAAACTAATTTAAATTATTAAAAATACCAAATAAAAGGAGAAAAATATGGAAAAATACTTTTTAAGCTTTTTACATTTATCTAAACTTAAGAAAAATGAAAAATTATTTTTTAGAACCTTTTCTTAATTATTTGTATTTAAAGCTAATTAAAAGTGCTTAAAAACTAATTTAAATTAAGAAAAATAGCAAAACAACTTGGAAAATCTGAAAATTTCAGGAAAAGCCTAAAATAATATAAGGAATCTATGAAAAATGGAAAAACATGGGGTTGTTAAGAGGAATAAGCAACTGAAGTGGAAGTGCTTATTGAAATAAGCACTTTATTAAGCAAATGGAGTCCAAAAGCTACCCAACTGATAAACAAGCTATAATAAGCTAAGATAACTGAAATGCAACAAGAATCAACAAGTTCCAACCACTGAATAGCTAGATGCAAAGATTTGGAGATTTGAGATTTAAGCTAAAAACAGGCAATAGGTAGTCTACTTTGGGCTTAGAAATAAGCCAACCAATAAGCTAATTGTGAAAACCAACTAATGAAACCTAAAGATGACCTGGGTGAGAGCCTCTAAACCAAAATGGAGACCTAGGGGAGCTAAAATGAAATCAGTGCAGGCTCTGCAAATTTTGCATAACCCCTGTGCAGGCAACAGTGCCCTGCACAGGGCAGTTAACACAATTTGGACAAGCTCTTTTGAGCTTGTAGAAAAAATCACAAAATTCTACTAAAATGGTCATAAGATACTAGACCTGGGGAAGTTTTAAAAACAACTAGAATCACTGGAATTGGCCAATAAATGAGATCATTAAAATTCCTGCTAGAATGGCCAAAACTGAGTTTTTGAACTTTTGACTTTTTAAGAAACAATGAAACTTTGACTTTCTTGAGGTTTGATCTTGATTTATGAACTGGAAATGATATATATGAATGAAATAACACTGATGCAAGCTTTGTTATAGAAATCTAAACACAAAACAAGGATTAGCCAATCCTAAAATTCACAACAGTGGCAGTTGAGATGGATTAGTTGCAAATTTGACTTTGTGCTTGTATATACTCAAAATGTGGACAGATGTGATCACAATAGAACTCAATCAACTTGAAACAACCAAAAACCACCACTGATCTAGGCTCTAAACCAGTCAATACAGCAGAACCAAACACCCCTAAATACTACTGTCATGACCTCAAACTGACCAAAAACTCTTAACCATCTTAGTAATAATGATCCAACTGAGTCCAAATGACCTAAATATAATTATCTAAACAGGTTTTACCCATTGGTGACAACAATTACTTAAACAAGCATGAAAAACAAAAATGGCATGAAAAGTGAAAATTGAGAAATAACTAACCACTTGTCCAACTGTTATGAAAGCTAAAACCGAACAAAGGACCACTATACTAAACCATTTTTAACCCAACTCCAAGCCTGCATCAACCCATTATCCATTTATGAACCAAATGAGTGAACCAGTTGACTTTCGTTGACCATTGATCAAATTTTCTAGAAACTGAAATATAAGCTTATGAAAAGCTTTAACAAGCTTAAACAAGCTTGTTTGAACATGAAAAGAGATTATTTGAAGCTTTTGAATGAGACTTTGATATGTAAATTTTCAACAGTAAGCTTTGAACCTTAATTCTTAACAAAACTTGGATTTATAACTGGAAAGAGTTTATAAGGATACAATACACTTAATTTGATACAAGGAAACAAGAAATAACAGATTTTACACTAATTTGAAGACTTTAAATTAAAAACGACATTTGAAAATAAAAATAAAACTAGCTACTCTTTGAAACTGCTCCTTCTTCTCTTTTTATACTCCCACTAGCTTTCTCTCACATCCTTGATTGAATCCCACCACAAATCCTGGCCCTTGGATGATTTTGAGATGATCTTGGCCATTGAGCATTTTTGGCGGGAAACATGGTTTTAACAGGTGGAGATGTTGAGTGATATGAGGAAGGGGTAATAAATGCATCTTGTCTTGTGTTGAAGAAGAGGGGACATGGGGGGTGATATGGTGAGGAGGGGGGTTGGATTGGTTGAGTGATTTCAGGGATATGGTGGGGAAGAAGAAAGGCGCCAACAGGTGTGTTTGTTTGACTTGGTTGACTGACCAAGTGGTATTAATAACCAAGGGGTTCAAAAGGATATTGGCTGGGGTTCAAAAAGAATGGCAGGGGGTCATATGGGTTTAAGACAAGGGTCAAAATGGTTTAAAGGCTTATTAATGACAAGGACTCTTGTGTAATTTCTGAAAACTCAAGGACCATTCCTGCCAATTCTGTAAAGTTGATCCAAGGACTAAAAATGACAAAGTTTAATAATGCAAGGACCAAAGTTGCCATTTTCAGATTTTCCGGGGGCCATTTCTGCCAATTTTCAAAGTTGAAGGACTAAACTTGTAATTTTCTCAAACTTTTGACATTTTTCACCAAAGGACTAAATTTGACAAGTTATGATTTAAAAAGGACCTTTGGTGACTTTTCTTTTGAAATTCTGTGCTCAGGGACTGTTTTTGACAACTTTTGAAACTTGGGGGACTAAAACTGCAATTTTTGCAAATTTGATACGTTTTTCATCTGATTTTGATATTTTTGCATTTAAAACACATAAAACACTGATTTGTGATATTTTGATCATTTTGATGTGTTTCTGAGTGTTTTCAGATGATTTTGCAGTTTATTTTATACAAAAATGATGAGTATTTGGATACTCATCAATCCCCCACACTGAGATATTGCTAGTCCCTAGCAATGATTTGAGAAAACATAATGGATTTTAAACTCTTTACCAAAAGCCATTACTTCTGGAGTAGCCAAATGTTTCAGTTCAAGTAAGAACCATGGTACACCGATAACCATGTGATTTTGAGCAAACCACCAGCTTTCAACGGATTTGATTTTGTCTTTACCAGAAGCCGTACCCTTCTGGACTAGCCAACTCTTAGATAAATTATCAATATTATCTTTGGTGAGCTGATTACCAATTATGGTTTTTCCACTGCCTTTACCACAAGCCATAACCTTGCGGGCTAGCCAACTCTTCACTTTTTAGGATATGGTGAGCTGAATACCATACAATTTTGGGCAAATTGCAAGCCATATAAACGGATTTGATATATCTTTACCAAGAGCCGTTTGCTCCTGGATTAGCCAATCCTTTTGTCTTACAGACATGGCGGACTGATAACCAAATGAGAAAGTGTAAAACACTTACTCCACAAAAAATTTTGGCCAAAAACGGGGGAATTGGGCGGATAATACATATGAAATTCGTGAGAATTCCCCCCCCCCCACACTTAGAAATGAATATCGCCCTCGATATTCAAAGTACCGGCGGTTATGCCGAAACAAAGAACGTAAAAGGGAAATATTACGGCAATTATTTAGAAAGATTTTTTTTTTTTTTTTTTTTTTTTTTTTTTTTTTTTTAGATAATATATATATATATATAACATGTGGGGTATCACCCCCACACTTAGGTGGTAGAAGGAGGTAAGAAGACAGAAATATGGGTGAAAACCCATATGGTGAGTGCTACTGTTTTTTGATTTCCGAGTCGCTAGCTTGACTCGACCCCGAATTCATTGGTTCATGGGGAAACTGAGTGGAAGAAACAATCTCCATCGGACTTTCATTCAAGATGTTTGGATAAACATTGAAGCACGTGAAAGTTCCACACCGATGAGATATAGAGAAACAGAGACAGACCCGGCTCACAGATGGTACATGAAAATGCCGGGGTCAAAGATAGTGTCCTCACTCCCGAAGGAGTGAAGAAGAGAGGAAGACACATCATAAGTGAGGAATGGAAGGAAGATGTTTATAACAATTAGGATCCATTCTTCATCCTCAAATGTAGACATGTCGGGAGGAAGGGTGAAGGTAGTATCATCAATAAGCAAACTCTTATGATAGAGTATACCTTCCTCCGAGCCAATATCATCCTCAAGATCAAAATGGAAATGATCATATTCCGGAGGAGATATGTCATGAGAGAGTTCACCGGAGAACTCTTCATGAAGAGAATCATTGGAAAAAGCCTCAAGCTCGGGCTTGTCCAATGTAGAGTCACTATCCACAACGGGGATAGGAGATGAAGCTGACTTAGCACAAAATGATTCGATCTTAGAAACGAGGAGATTTATATTGAACAATTGTTCACGAAGTATCTCGTCCTCAATTTCCAGATCATCAGAATTTCTCACTTCTTCTAAGCTAACTAGCTCAGAAGGTAGCTCCTCGACATAATCGATGTCTCCATAGGATAAAGAATCGTCAAACGAAGTACAATCGTTATCAGAATCGGAGTACATCTCGACATGATCATATGGAATGTCAAGAGGAGGAGAAGAATCATCATTAAGAGGCTCATCACACATATTACCGGAGATAACCTCGGACTCACTTGGGGTTGGAACAAGGCTCTCAACACTAGATGGTTCCATTTCTGGAATAGTGCTAGAAGGCTCGTCCCCCATTATAAGAGAGTCTTTGGAAGTAATAAAAGGTAAGATAGGTGTGATAGCAATAGACTGAGGGAGTTGAGAAATTATATCTTTCCAAGGAATAACACTCTCCTCGTCACAATCATAGTATTCCCTCATTTGAATACTATCCTCATCATCATCGTCATCATATCTGATTCTGATATTCATCTGCTGAAGCTTACACACCATTCTTTTCATTTGTAGTTTCTTTAGAATGCGTATTTCTTCAGAACTTTGAGGAAGATTACACTCCTCGTAATCATTGAAATGCTGTGAAGGCTCAGAAGTCTGATGACTGATGGAATACTGTGGGGGTTGAAAATTGTCAAAACCGAGAGAATTGGAATTTTGAAAATTTTGATTCATCGGCTGACATTCAAAAGTCGCATGAGGACCCCCGCAATTCTCACAACAGAGATAATTGGGAGAATAACTTTCACCAAAGTTCTGATTGTAACATGGTTCCGGCTCATAGACAAGCGGGACCTGTGGTGGACAATCAAAACCGTAATGAGAATCATTCCCACAATACTCGCATGAGTAGGATTCGTACTGGGGCTGTGGAGGTAGGCAAGAAAAATCGGGTGTTTCATTTGAAATGGGATCGGGATTACCGACAAACTTGTCTCCGAAACCCACATTGGTACATCGCCGACAATTTCCACCGTTAAATGGACCTCCACACCAGGAACATGTCAAATACCATGACATAGAGAATTAAACAGATAAGAAGATAAGGAATGAAGAATTAAACAGATATAGAGGATAAAGAATGGAGAATCAAACAGGTTTGAGGATAAAGAAATGTAGAATTAAACAGATTAGAGGATAAAAGATGGATATTTTTGAATTTTTTTTTTTAAAAAAAAATATGCAGCAAAAACAAAGAATGAAAATATTTTTGGCGTTTGTTAACACTTCAGGAAAAGTGTTAATGAACTTTTTGATTTTTGAAAATTTTACAAAAAACTTTTTACAAAAGATGGGGTATGTGCAAGAATGGATCTGAAAATGGCTAAACACACGCTAAAGCCTCCCCGGCAGCGGCGCCAAAATTTTGATCTGCGCAAAACAGTCAAGTCTAAACAGACTTAAAACTGTTCAGACACAAATGCAATGAAGATCAGAGAATACAGGGGATTCTCGGGTCGTTATGTCCCACGGAGACTCAATGGTGTGCAAACACTGATTCAGACGATAGAATGATCACTAATGATAGCGATCAGAAAGGATTAGGATTGAACAATTATAACTAAGGAAAAAGGAAATAAATAAAAGCGACTTAAATGCAAATTAAGAAAATTAAAAAGATAAAATCTATTAAATAAACGCTATCACTATATTTAAAATGATGAACGTTTAAAACTTAAAACTAAAAACTTACGTTTAAATTAAAATTACGTAAACGTACAAATAAAAACGTGAAAATTATTCAATATTAACCCTAAAAATATGAAAAATACATTTTTACAAACCTAATGATATGAGAAAATTTATAGAAAAGGAAAATTATTTTTATAACTATTTATGTAATTATTATTAATTAAAAACTAATTTAAACTATTTAATAATACTCTAAAATAAAAGAAAATATGAAATAAGACTAGAAAAATAAAGTTAAGACTTAGAAAAATCTAAAATATGATAAAACTAATTTTAAAACTGAAAATATATTTTTTAGACTTTTTATGTATTTATTATTAATTTAAAACTATTTAAAACTAATTTAAATTATTAAAAATACCAAATAAAAGGAGAAAAATATGGAAAAATACTTTTTAAGCTTTTTACATTTATCTAAACTTAAGAAAAATGAAAAATTATTTTTTAGAACCTTTTCTTAATTATTTGTATTTAAAGCTAATTAAAAGTGCTTAAAAACTAATTTAAATTAAGAAAAATAGCAAAACAACTTGGAAAAATCTGAAAATTTCAGGAAAAGCCTAAAATAATATAAGGAATCTATGAAAAATGGAAAAACATGGGGTTGTTAAGAGGAATAAGCAACTGAAGTGGAAGTGCTTATTGAAATAAGCACTTTATTAAGCAAATGGAGTCCAAAAGCTACCCAACTGATAAACAAGCTATAATAAGCTAAGATAACTGAAATGCAACAAGAATCAACAAGTTCCAACCACTGAATAGCTAGATGCAAAGATTTGGAGATTTGAGATTTAAGCTAAAAACAGGCAATAGGTAGTCTACTTTGGGCTTAGAAATAAGCCAACCAATAAGCTAATTGTGAAAACCAACTAATGAAACCTAAAGATGACCTGGGTGAGAGCCTCTAAACCAAAATGGAGACCTAGGGGAGCTAAAATGAAATCAGTGCAGGCTCTGCAAATTTTGCATAACCCCTGTGCAGGCAACAGTGCCCTGCACAGGGCAGTTAACACAATTTGGACAAGCTCTTTTGAGCTTGTAGAAAAAATCACAAAATTCTACTAAAATGGTCATAAGATACTAGACCTGGGGAAGTTTTAAAAACAACTAGAATCACTGGAATTGGCCAATAAATGAGATCATTAAAATTCCTGCTAGAATGGCCAAAACTGAGTTTTTGAACTTTTGACTTTTTAAGAAACAATGAAACTTTGACTTTCTTGAGGTTTGATCTTGATTTATGAACTGGAAATGATATATATGAATGAAATAACACTGATGCAAGCTTTGTTATAGAAATCTAAACACAAAACAAGGATTAGCCAATCCTAAAATTCACAACAGTGGCAGTTGAGATGGATTAGTTGCAAATTTGACTTTGTGCTTGTATATACTCAAAATGTGGACAGATGTGATCACAATAGAACTCAATCAACTTGAAACAACCAAAAACCACCACTGATCTAGGCTCTAAACCAGTCAATACAGCAGAACCAAACACCCCTAAATACTACTGTCATGACCTCAAACTGACCAAAAACTCTTAACCATCTTAGTAATAATGATCCAACTGAGTCCAAATGACCTAAATATAATTATCTAAACAGGTTTTACCCATTGGTGACAACAATTACTTAAACAAGCATGAAAAACAAAAATGGCATGAAAAGTGAAAATTGAGAAATAACTAACCACTTGTCCAACTGTTATGAAAGCTAAAACCAGAACAAAGGACCACTATACTAAACCATTTTTAACCCAACTCCAAGCCTGCATCAACCCATTATCCATTTATGAACCAAATGAGTGAACCAGTTGACTTTCGTTGACCATTGATCAAATTTTCTAGAAACTGAAATATAAGCTTATGAAAAGCTTTAACAAGCTTAAACAAGCTTGTTTGAACATGAAAAGAGATTATTTGAAGCTTTTGAATGAGACTTTGATATGTAAATTTTCAACAGTAAGCTTTGAACCTTAATTCTTAACAAAACTTGGATTTATAACTGGAAAGAGTTTATAAGGATACAATACACTTAATTTGATACAAGGAAACAAGAAATAACAGATTTTACACTAATTTGAAGACTTTAAATTAAAAACGACATTTGAAAATAAAAATAAAACTAGCTACTCTTTGAAACTGCTCCTTCTTCTCTTTTTATACTCCCACTAGCTTTCTCTCACATCCTTGATTGAATCCCACCACAAATCCTGGCCCTTGGATGATTTTGAGATGATCTTGGCCATTGAGCATTTTTGGCGGGAAACATGGTTTTAACAGGTGGAGATGTTGAGTGATATGAGGAAGGGGTAATAAATGCATCTTGTCTTGTGTTGAAGAAGAGGGGACATGGGGGGTGATATGGTGAGGAGGGGGGTTGGATTGGTTGAGTGATTTCAGGGATATGGTGGGGAAGAAGAAAGGCGCCAACAGGTGTGTTTGTTTGACTTGGTTGACTGACCAAGTGGTATTAATAACCAAGGGGTTCAAAAGGATATTGGCTGGGGTTCAAAAAGAATGGCAGGGGGTCATATGGGTTTAAGACAAGGGTCAAAATGGTTTAAAGGCTTATTAATGACAAGGACTCTTGTGTAATTTCTGAAAACTCAAGGACCATTCCTGCCAATTCTGTAAAGTTGATCCAAGGACTAAAAATGACAAAGTTTAATAATGCAAGGACCAAAGTTGCCATTTTCAGATTTTCCGGGGGCCATTTCTGCCAATTTTCAAAGTTGAAGGACTAAACTTGTAATTTTCTCAAACTTTTGACATTTTTCACCAAAGGACTAAATTTGACAAGTTATGATTTAAAAAGGACCTTTGGTGACTTTTCTTTTGAAATTCTGTGCTCAGGGACTGTTTTTGACAACTTTTGAAACTTGGGGGACTAAAACTGCAATTTTTGCAAATTTGATACGTTTTTCATCTGATTTTGATATTTTTGCATTTAAAACACATAAAACACTGATTTGTGATATTTTGATCATTTTGATGTGTTTCTGAGTGTTTTCAGATGATTTTGCAGTTTATTTTATACAAAAATGATGAGTATTTGGATACTCATCAGGGACAATTATCATTACTTAGAATAAATTCAAGTAACAACCCACGTCATCAGGACTCGATTCATGAAAGGAATCTCCTTGGTGGGATTTCCAGCACTTATAAGTTCGAATGTCGAGGGTGTTAATAGCATAGCTGTTCCTGAATTGGAGGCCCTCAAGAAGGCTAACACGATATACCGAAGTATATCTACAATTTAGGTGAGTTGCTGAAGTACACCGAAGCATCACTTCACGACTGTAGACCGTTTGAAGCAAGTAACCACACTAAGCATAACCCACAATGGATTACCGAAGTTACCTACTGTCAGGGCTGTTTGATGTTGACCCTGGCAGGAGTTTTCATTTAATCACTGAGGATCACAATTGTGAATCCTCTCATAAATATTCTCGGCAGATTGCTAAGATCTGCGTAGGACTCTAGAATATATCACTTGTGTCCTTATTTTTGAACAACAAGTTATGACATATTAAGTGTTCCTAAGATATCTTTTTTATGAATCTCGTGGCTCTAGACTCGATTAGTGCACTTTGGTTTTAGTAGTCGGAGACTGGAGCGCTGTCTCATGTTTCAATATCAACACATCTCGTAATTAGAGGTCGATAGATTATGCAGGGTTCCCATGAGAATGAAACAAGCTATTTTGAGAGAACTTGAGTAGCCTAGAAGGTTTAGTGCATTGCGTCACTGGGTCCATGATGACTTTGTCTTTAATATCGGTGTCATCTTTGTGACAACCAGTAGCATATGAGTTGAACCCAGTTTCTACCTTAAGTTGAATCATATGGAGGGGTATTTATTTTTACCCTTTTCTTTAACGTTTCTTTTTAATTCTTCAACTCCTTCTTTCTCCATTTCTCATATTCTCCTTTTTTTCAATCACACCTAAGGACTTCTAATTCTCACTATTGGTGATGTCCTTGGGTAGATCCCTCCGGCTCTGGCGGATCTTATAGTACGTTTCTTCCTAAACTTAGTCACCTTATAACTCTATGACTATTCTTATGTTTGCCATAAAACCATTCACTTGAAAATCTCTCAAAGTGTTTATGATTAGAAACATATTTTGTTAACACTTTGAGAGTTTTGTATTTTCAAAAATACTCCCCCTCCACATGTGCTTATGTGTTTTGACTTAAATCTGCACAGTGAGGGTAGAGCTCGCACTTTTGAATTGATCGAATCCTGATAGAAAATTCCCCGCGAGACACGGTTACGTTGTATAGTTAAAAAGTTCCATTGTCAGCTTTTAGGTGACAACTAGCTCTAATAACTACCTTGAAGATGTGAACATACCTTGACTAAGATGTTAAACCAGTCAAAGTTCATGTCTATCAAGAGTTTCTCGAATTGGTACGTTCTACTAAGACAATTCTTGAAAGATAACTCTTTTCGATTACTGACATTTCAAAGCTCATCAATTCATGGGTTAAGTCTTAGTTGAGCACTTTCGAGATTCCATTTACTTTTCAACATATTTTTGATCACATATATTTTTTTCCCCCTCAAAAATGGCATATTGATGTCATTTTTTGATGAAATGTTGATTTAAAATATGATCATTATGAGTTTTGCGGGAAGATTTCCGCAAGAAATTTTCTTTTGAACAAAGTTGTTTTGCAAATGCTCCCCATCAACAAGTGATATTAACTTTGTTTTGAAATACGAGAGGGAATACTTGTTCTTTTGAGCAGAATTATGAAAATTATATAAAGTTTGATTAATTCTACTCAAAAGTAAGAAGCTTTCGCTCCTTATATGAGGATTGTGGCACTGAAGCATACCAAAGGGTCATTTCTTTACAAGATTGGGTTGTCCACTGCTATATGTGCACAAACCATATATCTATACATTATATATAAGAGGAGGCATGCCACGTCATAATGCCACTTGACATCCTATAATGCCACGTCATATTTCCATGTCATCACCTTAATGCCATGTGTACAATTTAATACCACTTCAATGATGAGTCATCACACATACCATGCCAATATTCGGAATTTTCTAAAAAAATTGGCTGAATTCAGATTCGAACCCTGACCTTTGCATCCACAAGCAAGTCCTCAACCACTGGACTAATCCGCTTTTTTGTGATAACCATTGGAAAACAAAAATGTCATGCTTAAAGAATTCAACTAAGCTAAGTAATTTTTGAAATTATCAGATTCTTCATTCTCTCCCTATGATCTCGGTTTGTTTTGAAACCGATTTTCACCTTCCATTATCTACGCCCTAATTTTGATAATCTACCATCATTATCCACGCCCCTAAATCACCCACTCCATCAAATACCCTAATCTCCATCTTCATCGCACAACTTTTGAACCATCATTAACCAAGGTTATTCATCTTAAGTTTCAAATAAATTGTGTAACAAGGTTATTCAGAATAGAAATTTGGATTTAATATTAGCATAAATTCTCCTCAATTTTATTTTTTATTTTTATTTTTATCTTTTTTATTTTTTTATTTTTTTACTTTTTGCAGGTGCATGATTGGTGATCCAAAATCATAAATAAAGATTATAATCAAAGTTCATTAGGTACCTTTGATAAAACAAGATATTCTAACATTGTTTTAGGTTAATTTGATTGATTTTATTTTTTACTGGCATGAATAATTGTGTTTGATTTGCATTTATATGATTTTTATGTTTGATTCATGATGTGGCCACCGGAGTACACCGGCGTCGCTGGAATAAATTGCGATCGATTGAATCAATGATCCACTTAAAATGTACTTTAGTTGGTATAAATGTTATGTTTTTAGGTTAATTTTATTGATCTATAGTTAGTTTTGCAATTTAATTTTATACTAATTCTTATCTTTAGGGGTTTTCGATTGAAGGTAGTTTAACATAATTATGATTGCGTATTGAATTCGAGAGTTTCTAGGTGGATTTGAAGGTGTTCCATTAGCATACTTCAAGCAAGTGAAGGTTGAAATTAATGCTTTACGTTGTTTTTGTATAGGTTTTTATGTCCTAAATTAACACCGACACGTCTAATGAACGACCATCATAGCAGGTTAATATTAGTCATAAAAGATAATGTGCCTAGATATTATTTTTTATCTACTTTTCGATGACATGTTTTTAGTTTTATGATGATAATTTGGTCTCAATGTATGTGATTTTAATCATTGTCGTATATCATGCCTATAAACAAGACGATGTGGTCAATGAACTCTACACATGTATGTGTCTCAAATTGATAAATAGAGGCTGTAATTTATATTAACATAAACTTTGTGGGTGTTTAGATTAGCATACTTAGCCGATTTAGGGAATAGTCCATAAGTGTAGCTTAATAGCCGCAACAAGTTGGTTTATAAGCCGCTACAAGCTGGCTTATAAGCTTTTCCAAATTAACATAAGCCCATACGCTAACTGATTAACCTCATCCAAACACCCCTTTTTACTTTTATAGAAATTATATTACGTTTATTTGTGATTAAAGTTTCAGTTTGATGACAACAACCATCGATAAAGAGTGAATCCATAGCTCAAGGATGTATAGACTTGCGATGGTCAACTTAGTGCAGAACCTGTGGCTATGAACACGGTTGGTTACTAATTTCTTTGAAAAATTGGCATATTGAGTCTTGCATAATAATAAAACTAAAATGTTTTTTTTCAGGGATGGTAGAATGGTTGTGCTGAAGTTTGTTTACTACACTAGGCTCACGCCATTGTTAGACACCAAAATGATAGCATGCATATAATGCATTTTTTGGTTGCATTTTTGCAGGCTTCGGTTGCCATTAGTCTTTAAGTCAAGTTTTGACTAAACTAACAGGTATTCATCAAAATCTGTACGAGGGCCTGGATTAGCCGAAGGTCTGAAGGTAATAATCTGAATTACATTGATTTCGTAAATGTTGTTGATAGCCACGCTGCTTTTTTTCTTGATCCTGAAAAGGCTTCATTCAGAAGCAATATCACCTAATGGTTTGAAAATACTTATCAGAAAACAAGAAAACCAATCACAAAATACCACCAAGAACATAGTATGTAAGTATTTCTTAATAAAGATCGAGAACACACAAGATTCTTTCATTTACATAAATGGAAATCATTTATTTCATCATTGTTATTACAACTAATATTTATTGCTGCCATTTTATGTAACAATTATACATTAATATATACACCCTACTGTATAGTATATCTTTAATACTATAATACTAGATGTGTCTAATCAAGTGGTAACCACAATTGCGCAGAGTAAAGCTACTGATCTAAAGCCAAGGCACAAAACAGGTCGACAGAAATGAAAGTATGCCGTGAGTGGATTACTCAAAAATCAGAATCATATGACCCAACACCAATATGCTCTTCACTGCTGTAAATTTCTAAAACAAGCAGGTAACACTCACAACATCATAATTTTATTTTATACTGTCAAACTTACTTTGTTCCATTTGATTTTGGTTTTGGGCCACATGCCACACTCCATACTTATCTTAGTCTTTTAGGGTCAACATATGTGCTTCATAAAGCAACCATCGCTATAACCCGATGCACACACCTACCATCAGCAGCAAACTAAGCACCCCAACAACTTGTATCATCTTTTCTATGCATGTTCAATATGGTTGAAATTTTAATATAAGGTGGGAGTTTTAACTCACATCTGTGTGTATCTATCCAGATTATATTTCATCTAAACTAAATCAAGTAAGCCGATATTCACCTAAAGCATATATCTAATGCATAGAACCTCCTAAATTCTATTAACTATAACTATATTATAATAAAAGTAACTAGTATCTGTAATCATAGTTGACACACTATTTGTTATAACTCTTTTTAGACGATAAGTCTTTTGGTTATTACCCACTACCCATAAATCTGTAATGACCACACACATGATGGTGCTAACTACTATGATTAATGTCCTAATTATAGTCCTTGCAAGGAAAGAGGATTTTCCATTCATTAGATATTTGTCCATGTTGCCATGCTCTTAACAGACCAAGGAACTCAGGCCCCAATACTCCAAGTACGAGCACCCACGTTATGGGGTGCTTATGCTGACCAGCTGGATGATTACTTGAGCAGAACTGCAGAAGTGCATTGGGTCACGTTGTGCTCATCATTCAGTTTGCTAAGAATAAGATTTAAAAAGGTGACATGTCTCATATAGTTAATATTATTTTGATTTTTGATGTTGAAACTGAATTATATATATAGGGATTATTTGACTGAAATTATATGTATATAAGTAGGGGTGTTATTCGGGTTGACCCGGCCGGGTTCGGGTCAACTCGGGTCGGGTCAAGCTATAAAAAAACATACCCGAACCCGACCTTGTTTAAAACTTGGGTCAACTCGGGTCGGGTCAATTCGGGTTCGGGTCAACTCGGGTCGGGTCAATTCGGGTTTGGGGTCAACCCGAGTATTTTACATTGTAAAAGTGTTGTTGAACCGGGTTAGGGTTCAGGTCGGGTCAAGGCTAAAAAAATATACCCGAACCCGACCTTGTTTAGAACTCGGGTCAATTCGGGTTGACCCGATTGACCCGAATATATTTTTGGACCCGATTGACCAGACCCGAATTGCCTTGGGTCGGGTTCGGGTCGGGTCGGGTTCGGGTCGGGTCAGCCCGAATGACACCCCTATATATAAGTATATAACTCTCTCAGTCACCTGTAAATAGATTGGAATGATTGATATATCATTCAATCCAATTGATTTGTAATTTGGGGGGAAATAGAAAATAAGGGTTTGTTCAAATTAGAATAAAAATATTAAACAACTGAGTTGGAATATTGATTAACCCATGTTAGTTTTGCAATTGTATTTGTATTTGTATTTGTATTTGTCAATTTCAAATATCGTTTCTGACAACTGCTTGCACTTCAACTTCCTGAGCTTTGATTTTACTTCCTCCGCAGTTGATTGATGGTCGGAAGGCAAATTTAATAGAAATACAGGTTGGTTTCCATCGGCTTATTTAGAAAGGCAAGTTATTCAAAAATCTTCTTGAAGCGTCATACTTAGTATGGGTTCATGGAATCTTATGTCGGTTGCTCTCTAATTTGTTATTCACTGTTACAGGTCCTTCCTATTATGCTTGAAGTTGGAACTAACAACGAAAAGCTACTAGAAGATCATTTGTGTAAGTAGCGACACATATGCAGGTTCACCTATGTTAATACAAATAAGCCGTGAAAACGTTTATTTATATTTTACGATCTTATAATGTTTTGTCGATTACAAATATAAAATCATTTTAACGAAACAAATAAAGTACGTAAATAGTTTGAGTTAATAGTTTTCTAAACACACTTACGCTTTCACATAAACACTAAAACAAGTATAAGTGATTTTATGATTTAGATACATATGTACAACAACTAGTGTTTACATATTGGGTTAAACATATACTTAAACTAAGTATACTAAAATGGGTAAAAACTAAGTGTATGCTAAATTGGGTAAATACAAGTATATACTAAATGGGTAAATACTAGCAAATGGTTTTGACCCATAACCCATGGTTTTATATATACCACTTAACCAAGTTCATTGTATCTAGAAAGAAAACCATGGATCAACCCATGACCCTTAACCAAAAATACCCATGGGCAAAGAGGAGCGGACCACGGATCCCTAGCTTTGTGCTAGCCGGATCCCTTGTGGTAGGGATCCGTGGGATCCGGGGAAACAGAAGAGAATTTCCTCTATAAATAGAGAGCCATTTCTTCCTCTCTATGTGTGCTTTTGATATATACTTCCCCAAAGTATTCTAACCCTCTAACCTCAGATTTAAGTGATCTATGTAGTTTGTCTTTTGTTTTAGTGTGATCTACTAGGTTCCTCCTAAAGGAAAGATCACCACCTCTTGAAGACGTGCAAGCTCTAAGTCCATGAGTTGCCATGCTTTGTCATCATCAAGACTACTAAGGTTCTCTTGTTGATAGTTCTTCATTTCTCCATAGATGTTGGGTTGAAGGCATTAGTGAAGAATGCCGAAAGTGTCAAGATGAAAGCATTAGTGAAAGGTGCTCATCATCTGTGTCAAAGCATTAGTGAAGGATGCTAAAGGTGTCAAGACGAAGACATTAGTGAAGGGTGCCAAGCGTTGTGTCAAAGGCATTAGTGAAGGATGCCAAAGAATCAAATATAGCATTAGGGAAGAATTCCTAGGTCGTATAATCGATGAGGATCATCGTTATACATATATGTATTTGTTTATATACAAGGATGGTGATATCCTTGATGGTGTTGTAACAAGGAGTAGATCTCCTTGAGATTAGGTGTTGTGTCGTGAAGGTGTAGTTCACCTAAGGTGTGAAAGAACTAGGTACTTAGCCTAGTACCTAATAAAGGTTAGGCGACGTTGTGAAGGATTTGTTCTCCTAAGGTGTGAAAGAACTCGGTGGTTAGCCTAACACCGTATAAAGGGTAGGCGACGTTGTGTTAGGTGTGGTTCGCCTTGGTGTGAAAGAACTCGGTATTTTGCTTTGTACCGGAAAAAGGTTAAGCGACGTTGTGAAGGCTTCTCCGCCATAAGGAGTTGGTGTAGTGTTTACGAACTCTCGAGTAGGTGACTCGGGGAGTGGAGTAGGGCAAGGAAGGTGGCCTTGTAGCCGAACCACTATAAATACTTGTGTCGTGGTGATGTGCTTCTTACTTTTTTTGTTCACAGTTGCCGAATCCCTCTAGTTGTACTAGCCGGATCCCAAATACAAAGGATCCGAGGGAACCGTGGAACATAACTCAGCTATACGCTTTCAAAATTTCACCACTGATTACTTTCCCTCTATTCACACAACACAAAAACGACCAAGCTACTGAATTAATCCTCATTGGCTTCCATAATCCCAAGTATTCCTTCCTAGAACATCATTGTAAGTAATTACATTAACTTGTTCTATTTTTCATCATCCTAATTCAAGGGTTTATGGTTTCTTAATTTCTAATCAATTAATTAGGGTTTTTCAAAATTAATCATGAAAAGGGGTTTTTTAAATCACATTGTGTTCACAACATTGTTAATACAAATCAAAACCATAAACCCATATCAACCAATTTAACCTAACTGAAAAACTTGTATTTTTAGGACCAACCATGCCCAAAGCCACTCAACAAGATCATCATGACACCGTCCATTACCTTACTCATTACTATCGTAAAAGGGGTATGACCAAAACTAACTGTAAAATTTTCAAAAGCCTCATAAAACGACTTATTCACGAAGGTCGTGTAGTCAAGGAATGTTTCCTTGAAAATACCGACATTCGTCAAGTTTTCTCGACAATCAACTTTGATTGCCTTCTTGACATTGATGAACAAATTTGTCCGGTTTTTATTTTTGAGTTTTACAAAAGCTTTAGGATCATTAGGAACACCGAACAAATCGCCTTTATCATCAACACACAAAACTTTACTCTTCCTCTCAACACTTTTGCTCAAATTCTTCGCATTCCTTGTGAGGGAATTTGTATGTACTCTCAAGATTGGGCAATTGATGAGTGTCTAAATACTCATCATTTTTGTACCGTTTAAACTGCAAAAACATCTGAAAACACTCAGATATGCATCAAAATGATAAAAAAAAAATCACAAATAAGTGTTTTATGTGTTTCAAATGCAAAAATACTAAAATCAGATGAAACACGTATCAAGTTTGCATAATTGGCAGTTTTAGTCCCCCAAGTTTCACAAGTTGTCAAAAATAGTCCCTGGTAATTCAAAACTTGTAAAAAATAATTTAAGGACCATGGGATTCATAAGTTGTCAAAATAAACCCTTCAAAATTTAAAAATCACAAAATTACAACTTAGGTCCCTAAAGTTTGAAAAATGTCATAAATAGTCCTTGGATTTATAAAAATGGAATTCTATGCATAGTGGTCCTTGTACTATTCATAAATGGCAGGATAGGTCCTTGTGATAACTTTGGAATGTTGGCAGTTTTGGTCCCTCATAAAACAGAAAATTACATAAAAGGTCCTTGTGTTAATAAGCCTAAACAAACGGACCCTATATATTAATCCAAATCCAATCCCACAACCCAGCTGGCCCAATATCCAACCCGACCCACTTTATAAAATATAAATACCGCATGTACTGTTCCTCTTCCTCACCACGACTGCAAACCAAAAACCAGGTGGTTTTCACCACCTTTCCACCTCACCACCACCTTTACAGCTCTCTACCCACTCCCTTCCACCTCCACAAACACCCAAATCGCATTAATTACCAAAACCTGCTCAAAACCACTTTTCCCGCCAAAATTGACAAATGGACAAATATGGTGATTTTGAAAGATCCAATGGTTGGATGGAGGTGGGATTTAATCTGAGGTCGACAAGGAAGCTTTTTGGATGTCTATAAAGAAGAAAGAAGGCAGAAGAAATAGGTGTCGCATGTTTTAGACCAACTTTGTAGTGTAAAACTTCTTTATTATCTGTTTTAGCCTAAATTTCAGTTCTTAGTGTAATATTAAGTTTATTTCAAGTTAAATTTCACTTTTGTATTGTAATTATTCCAAGTTAATAAGATTTCAAGTTTTTATGTTTCTTGGTAATTCGTATTAACTCATTTATACTAATTAGAAGTCACAAAAGCTCTTTTACCCTTCATACAAGCTCAGACAAGCTTATTATAGCTTTTCATGAGCCTGTATTAGACTTTAGTATTTTAAATTAGAAAAACCAAAATTGGTCAATGAAAGTCAACTGTGATCACTCTTTGGTTCAGAAATGGATTTGGGTTGATCTTGATGCTGGAGTGGGTTGGTTTTGATTAGTATAGTGGTAGATTGGGTTATGTTTTAAGCTTCTCAATAGCTGGATCACTTGTGAGTACTTATTTTATTTTCATAATTAATATAGTTTGCATAATGTGCTTGTGTTTAAATCTGTGGTATTTGTTAACTTAGATCTGTTCATTTAGTGGATATTAGGATGTTTTTGATCTAGTTTAATTGTTAGTATAGGCTAGTTCAGTAGTTAGTTAAGTGAAATTGCAAAATCAGTTTCATAAACTAGTGTTTGGATCTATGGATAAGTCTGAGATAGAGGTTCAAGCATAAGTAGGTTTAGGTTCCATTAGTCTACTTTAGCCTTATTAATTCAGTTTCAGTCATTAATTTGCACCTTAGAACTCTGTAAGTCAAAATCACTTTAAATCTGTCACAAGTTCATATCTGTTAGGATTTTAGAAATCATAAACTTGCATATAGGTTTAGAATTAGTTAATCTAGCTTATTTTAGTCTTATTTCGTCTTAAAACATAATTCACATTCCATTTCATAAGCTCAAAAGTTCAATAAAGTCAAAGTTCTAAAACTGTTTTCAATAGTCAAATAGTGATAATTGCAGTTTTTGCAAATCTTTCTTGATCTTTCATGGATTCATATGAGGTTTTAATCAAATGATATTTTAGATTTTACAAGTTCAGTTGGTCTAGTTTAATAATCTCAGTATTGTTGAATTTTATCAAGCTCCTATAAGCTCTTAATCAGCTTCCAATAAGTCCCCATATGCCATGTGCACACACTCAGTGATAACTGAGTGTGCACAGGTTTTGTGCAGAGCTCTCAACAAGCTCATGAGAGATTTTCCTGGGCTAATATTTGGTTTATAAGCTCCTTGCTAGGTCCACTTGAGATTGTGATATCTGGTTTTGGGTTCCAACTAGGGTAGATAGCTTATTTTTAAGCTTGAAATAAGCCCCTCGGGACTGAATTCACTTGTTTGATTGTGTACTCATAAGCCTGTAGCTTGTAATCTGGTGGTGTAGGATAGCCGCAGTAAGTTGATTTCACCTAGTTTTAGCTTATTTCAAATATTGGTAGCTTCTGGTACACTCAATTAGCTTATAGCTTATTTGCTTAATAGCTTTTAATCTCAGTTTGCTTAGCAGTAGCTTATCCTGTGTTCAAATCTAGTTTTTCTTAATTTACCTAGCATCATAATAATATTTTAGAATTTTTCTGAATTTTTCATAATGTTTCATCACTGTTTGCTATTTTTCTTATTTTAAATCAGTTTTTAAGACTTTTTAATTAGCTTTTTATTCAAATAATTCAGAAAATGTTCCAAAAAATGAAATTTCAATTTTATTAGTTTTAGAACATTCAAAAAGTCATAAAAAGTATTTTTCCAGAATTTTCTTAGCTTAAATAGATTTTCTAGTATTTTAATTAGTTTTAAATAGTTTTAAATTAATAATAAATACATAAAAAGTCTAAAAATTATATTTTCAGTTTTAAAATTAGTTTTATAATATTTTAGATTTTTTTAAGTTATAATTTCATTTTTCTAGGTTAATTTCCTATTTTCTTGTATTTTAATATATTATTAAATAGTTAAAAATAGTTTTTAATTAATAATAATTAGATAAATAGTTATAAAAATAATTTTAATTTTCCAATAATTTTATTTTATTATTAGGATTGTAAAAATATAATTTCCATATCCGTAGGAATTTTACTTCTTTACTTTTACGTTTTATTCCGTAAGTTACGTAGTTTTTAATTTAAACGTACGTTTTAAGTTTTAAACGTTAATCAATTTTAAAAATAGTGATAACGTTTATTTAATATAATTTATCATTTTAATTTTCTTTAATTTGCATTTAAGCCCCTGTAATTTACAAACTTTTTCTTTAGGTATAATTATTCCAAATCTTCAAACCCCTTTCCCATTCAATATCACTCGATCACAGATTCGTCTTATTACAGTGTTCACACCTCGTTGGGACTTAACGACCCGGGGATACACTAAGCTCCTCTGGACTTAATTGCATTGGTTTCTGAGCTGTTTCAATTTTATTACGGTTAACCATTCACAAGTGGTTGACTTGTGTAATAAACTTGACTGTTTGGGAGCGAATCAAAATTTGGCGCCGCTGCCGGGGAGGTGTGCTGCATTACTACGAATTTGAAGCATCAGTGTTGTTGAATATACACCCATTGTATATTTACCATCTTTGTCCATATTTTCTTGTTTTCATATAAAACCAAAATTATCGTGAAGTTAATTCGTTTGACGGATCGATTACCAAAAACATTTTTTATTCAAGTTTTCAACAAACACAAAAACCCAAAAAGATTTTCTTTCTTATTTTTACAAAATGTTATCCAAAAATCCAAAAATATCCATCTTTACCCTCTCACATCTTTGATTCTTCATCCCAACCCCTCTGTAACCCTTTGATTCTTTCTATGTCTTATCCTCACCCTCTTGGTTGTCAATGGTGTGGTGGTCCTTATATTGCTGGCAATTGCCCCAGTTGTAGCATGGTGGAATCAGGAAACGGGTCTACTATAACCAGGATCCCTATTCCTACCATAACACAACTGATTTATTCCATCAGCTACCACACTGTGAGACTCAGCAGTTTTACTGTTGTGAGTACTGTGGTGGTTCACACTCCAGTTCTGATTGTCAATCGGGAAACACGCTTGTCTATGAGCAGGTTCCTGATAACAATTATGACTACAACACATATGACTCATAGCCACATCAGTTTTACTGTTGTGAGTATTGTGGAGGTCCTCACTTTAGCTCTGATTGTCAAACAAGGAATCCATTTCCTTGTAACAATTACGACTCTTAGTATCATGACCAACCTCTATAGTACCAAGTGAATCAGGCACCACCTCAGCCTGAGCCACTTCCTCAAAATCTTCTCCTTGATCTTTTGGATTTAGTGAAAGATTTGAAGGAATGTAAACATTCCCAATATAATCCAAATGAGAAATCCATGGAAGAATTGTTAGCCGAAGAGCGGGCTGCTAAATTAAATTCCCAAATTGCCTTTGAAAAATCTATTAGGGAATCAATTGCAAAAGAAAAAGCAGCCAAATCTAGCTCTCGATTCCGTTTCATTCCTGATGACGATGATGATGAAGTTACCCTTGATATTCGTCAATTTTGTACAGGTTCATCAAGTTCATCAGTTGAAATTCCTTCCCTGAAAAATCAGGGAGAAAAGACTATGATGGAATTACTAGCAGAAGAACAAATGGAAAGTATAAAACATATGTATGCTAGTCCTTCTCAACTCCCTCAGTCTGTTGTTATCACACCCGATATTCCCACTCACTCTCTAAACATGGGGGATGAGCATCTTGACACTGTTCCTGAAAAGGAATCGGACGAATTCATAAAGTCTAGTGTTGAGAACCTTGTCCCAATCCCGAGAGAGTCACAGGGAACTTCTGATCATATGTGTGATTCTCTTTCCCCTCTCGAGTGTTCAAAAGATCAATTTGAAACTTTCTCTGATCTTAGCGACGATTGTGCTTCCGATGGAAACATCGAGTATGTTGAGGCATCTCTTCCACAGTCTGATCCTCTTCTTGAGGAGTTCACCGATGAACTCGCTCACATCAATCCACTTTCATCAAAAAGTGATGATGGCCTCTTTGATTTCGAAGCCGATCTGGGAGAGCTTGAAAGTCTCCTTTATAATGATCGTTCACTCACTTCTCACCCTAACAGTCCAATAGAGAATGTTGATCACTTTGTTCCTGAATCATTCAAAATAACTCTCACTAATCCTCTATTTGAATTCGACTCTGAATTCACTTTAATTTCTGAGAATCCACTCTTTGATACTCAGATTGAGGATAGTGATGAGTCTACAGTGGAACAAGAATTCACATATTTACATCACGTGAATGATTCTCTTTACGAGGAGTTCTCCTTTGAACTCACTCATATCATATCTCCATCGGAGTATGATAACTTCTACTTTGATCTAGACACACCCGGGATATGTCTAGACCAAATGAGCTTAAATGATGAGATTCATGAACCTGAAATCATGAATTCTCCTTCTAATGATGATGAGTTAGTCATGATTTTTATCATGATTTTCTTTCTTTTCTTCACCTATACGGTGACTTCTCCTGTTCTTCACTCTTTCGGAAATGAAGACGTTATCTTTGACCCCGGCATTTTCATTTATCATTTGTGAGCCGGTTCTATGTATATCTCATCGGTGTGGAACTTTCACGTACTTCAATGTTTATACAAACATTTTGAATGAAAGTCCGATGGAGATTGCCTCTTCCACTTACTTCCCCATGAACCAATGAATGCGGGGATCGAGTCAAGCTAGCGACTCGGTAATCAAAAACAATAGCACACCATATGGGTTTTCACCCGTATTTCTGACTTCTTTCTATTTTCTACCACCCTAGTGTGGGGGAGTTGCCCCCCGCTGTTGTATATAAGTACTATCTATAAAAAAAATGTGTATATATCAAAAATAAAATAATGGCCGTAGTATTTCCCTTTTATATTCTATGTTTAGGCATAACCGCCGGTACTTTGAATATTGAGGACAATATTCATTTCTAAGTGTGGGGGGGAAATTCTGGCGAATTTGATCATAAATGTACCCTTTTAGTCCCTTTTTCCCCCAAAAATGGGCAAATTTTAAATTTTTTTTAGTGGAAGTACTATGTACTAAACACAACAAATGGTAATCAGTCCACCATGTCTAACCCACATAAGGATTGGCTAATCCAGGAGCAAACGGCTCTTGGTAAAGATATCTCAAATCCGTTTATGGCTTGCAATTTGCCCAAAATTGTATGGTGTTCAGCTCACCATATCTTTAATTAGTGAAAAGTTGGCTAGCCCGCAAGTTTATGGCTTGTGGTAAAGTCAGTTGGAAATTCATAATTGGTAATCGACTCACCAAAGATAATACTGATAATTTATCTAAGAGTTGGCTAGTCCAGAAGCAAACGGCTTCTGGTAAAGACAAATCAAAACCGTTTACAGCTGGTGATTTGCTCAAAATCATTTGGTTATCATTGTACCAAAGTTCTTACTTGAACTAAAACAATTGGCTACTCCAGAAGTAATGGCTTTTGGTAAAGAGATGAAATCCATTAATTTTTCTCAAAAGATTGCTAGAGACTAGCAATATCTTAGTGTGGGGGATTGATGAGTGTCTAAATACTCATCATTTTTGTACCGTTTAAACTGCAAAAACATCTGAAAACACTCAGAAATGCATCAAAATGATAAAAAATATCACAAATAAGTGTTTTATGTGTTTCAAATGCAAAAATACTAAAATCAGATGAAAAACGTATCAAGTTTGCATAATTGGCAGTTTTAGTCCCCCAAGTTTCATAAGTTGTCAAAAATAGTCCCTGGTAATTCAAAACTTGTAAAAAATCATTTAAGGACCATGGGATTCATAAGTTGTCAAAATAAACCCTTCAAAATTTAAAAATCACAAAATTACAACTTAGGTCCCTAAAGTTTAAAAAATGTCATAAATAGTCCTTGGATTTATAAAAATGGAATTCTAT
Organism: Chrysanthemum seticuspe; assembly: GCA_019973895.1. Taxonomy (NCBI): domain Eukaryota; kingdom Viridiplantae; phylum Streptophyta; class Magnoliopsida; order Asterales; family Asteraceae; genus Chrysanthemum; species Chrysanthemum seticuspe. Next base: position 175,282 of record BPTQ01000003.1, read on the forward strand.
GCATAGTGGTCCTTGTACTATTCATAAATGGCAGGATAGGTCCTTGTGATAACTTTGGAATGTTGGCAGTTTTGGTCCCTCATAAAACAGAAAATTACATAAAAGGTCCTTGTGTTAATAAGCCTAAACAAACGGACCCTATATATTAATCCAAATCCAATCCCACAACCCAGCTGGCCCAATATCCAACCCGGCCCACTTTTTAAAATATAAATACCGCCTATACTGTTCCTCTTCCTCACCATGACTGCAAACCAAAAACCAGGTGGTTTTCACCACCTTTCCACCTCACCACCACCTTTACAGCTCCCTACCCACTCCCTTCCACCTCCACAAACACCCAAATCGCATTAATTACCAAAACCTGCTCAAAACCACTTTTCCCGCCAAAATTGACAAATGGACGAATATGGTGATTTTGAAAGATCCAATGGTAGGATTGAGGTGGGATTTAATATGAGGTCGACAAGGAAGCTTTTTGGATGTCTATAAAGAAGAAAGAAGGCAGAAGAAATAGGTGTCGCTTGTTTTAGACCAACTTTGTAGTGTAAAAATTCTTTAATATCTGTTTTAGCCTAAATTTCAGTTCTTAGTCTAATATTAAGTTTATTTCAAGTTAAATTTCACTTTTGTATTGTAATTATTCCAAGTTAATAAGATTTCAAGTTTTTATGTTTCTTGGTAATTTGTATTAACTCATTTATACTAATTAGAAGTCACAAAAGCTCTTTTACCCTTCATACAAGCTCAGACGCTTATTATAGCTTTTCATGAGCCTGTATTAGACTTTAGTATTTTAAATTAGAAAAACCAAAATTGGTCAACGAAAGTCAACTATGATCACTCATTGGTTCAGAAATGGATTTGGGTTGATCTTGATGCTGGAGTGGGTTGGTTTTGATTAGTATAGTGGTAGATTAGGTTATGTTTTAAGCTTCTCAATAGCTGGATCACTTGTGAATACTTATTTTATTTTCATAATTAATATAGTTTGCATAATGTGCTTGTGTTTAAATCTGTGGTATTTGTTAACTTAGATCTGTTCATTTAGTGGATATTAGGATGTTTTTGATCCAGTTTAATTGTTAGTATAGGCTGGTTCAGTAGTTAGTTAAGTGAAATTGCAAAATCAGTTTCATAAACTAGTGTTTGGATCTATGGATAAGTCTGAGATAGAGGTTCAAGCATAAGTAGGTTTAGGCTGCATTAGTCTACTTTAGCCTTATTAAGTCAGTTTCAGTCATTAATTTGCACCTTAGAACTCTGTAAGTCAAAATCACTTTAAATCTGTCACAAGTTCATATCTGTTAGGATTTTAGAAATCATAAACTTGCATATAGGTTTAGAATTAGTTAATCTAGCTTATTTTAGTCTTATTTCGTCTTAAAACATAATTCACATTCTATTTCATAAGCTCAAAAGTTCAATAAAGTCAAAGTTCTAAAACTGTTTTCAATAGTCAAATAGTGATAATTGCAGTTTTTGCAAATCTTTCTTGATCTTTCATGGATTCATATGAGGTTTTAATCAAATGATATTTTAGATTTTACAAGTTCAGTTGGTCTAGTTTAATAATCTCAGTATTGTTGAATTTTATCAAGCTCCTATAAGCTCTTAATCAGCTTCCAATAAGTCCCCATATGCCCTGTGCACACACTCAGTGATAATTGAGTGTGCACAGGTTTTGTGCAGAGCTCTCAACAAGCTCATGAGAGATTGTCCTGGGCTAATATTTGGTTTATAAGCTCCTTGCTAGGTCCACTTGAGATTGTGATATCTGGTTTTGGGTTCCAACTTGGGTAGATAGCTTATTTTTAAGCTTGAAATAAGCCCCTCAGGACTGAATTCACTTGTTTGATTGTGTACTCATAAGCCTGTAGCTTGTAATCTGGTGGTGTATGATAGCTGCAGTAAGTTGATTTCACCTAGTTTTAGCTTATTTCAAATATTGGTAGCTTCTGGTACACTCAATTAGCTTATAGCTTATTTGCTTAATAGATTTTAATCTCAGTTTGCTTAGCAGTAGCTTATCCTGTGTTCAAATCTAGTTTTTGTTAATTTACCTAGCATCAGAATAATATTTTAGAGTTTTCCTGAATTTTTCATAATTTTTCATCACTGTTTGCTATTTTTCTTATTTTAAATCAGTTTTTAAGACTTTTTAATTAGCTTTTTATTCAAATAATTCAGAAAATGTTCCGAAAAATGCAATTTCAATTTTATTAGTTTTAGAATATTCAAAAAGTCATAAAAAGTATTTTTCCAGAATTTTCTTAGCTTAAATAGATTTTCTAGTATTTTAATTAGTTTTAAATTAATAATAAATACATAAAAAGTCTAAAAAATATATTTTCAGTTTTAAAATAAGTTTTATTATATTTTAGATTTTTCTAAGTTATAATTTCATTTTTCTAGGTTAATTTCCTATTTTCTTGTATTTTAATATATTATTAAATAGTTAAAAATAGTTTTTAATTAATAATAATTAGATAAATAGTTATAAAAATAATTTTAATTTTCCAATAATTTTATTTTATTATTAGGATTGTAAAAATATAATTTCCATATCCGTAGGAATTTTACTTCTTTACTTTTACGTTTTATTTCGTACGTTACGTAGTTTTTAATTTAAACGTACGTTTTAGGTTTTAAACGTTAATCAATTTTAAAAATAGTGATAGCGTTTATTTAATATAATTTATCATTTTAATTTTCTTTAATTTGCATTTAAGCCCCTGTAATTTATAAACTTTTTCTTTAGGTATAATTATTCCAAATCTTCAAACCCCTTTCCCATTCAATATCACTCGATCACAGATTCGTCTTATTACAGTGTTCACACCTCGTTGTGACTTAACGACCCGGGGATACACTAAGCTCCTCTGGACTTAATTGCATTGGTTTCTGAGCTGTTTCAATTTTATTACGGTTAACCATTCACAAGTGGTTGACTTGTGTAATAAACTTGACTGTTTGGGAGCGAATCAGCAATTAACTCTCAAAACTGTGCACTTGATCCCAAGCCTCGCTATAACACTCCTCTCGACGATCTCGAAACCATTCGTGATACTATCTTTAAAATTAGGACCGACCAATCTCGTTACGATCGTAACAAAAAGCTCATTCACCGTGATCCTTTTAAAATGGAACTTTTCAAAATGCATCCCATGTTTAGAAAATGGGAAGAAATCCTTAGGGAAAACATCATTAGCCTAGTTGGAAACAAAGATCATCCAAACGCATGTCTTGTGCAAATGATCTATTGTCTTACCCACCAAAGGCCATTTAATCTTGCCTACTACATGGTAAGGAGAATGGCTGGGGTATTCAAAGCTTCCAACATGGTACTTCCATATGGTATGCTCCTAACACGACTTTGTAAGTATGTTAGTGCATTGCAACCATCCCCTATCAACGATGATCATTACCTCTCCGATCACGTCATGGTACCTCTTACCAAACAACCCTCTAAACGGTTCATGGTCAATGGAGATAAACCTGAAGCTCTCTCGGACTCCTCGGCCGGAGAAGAAGAAGAAGAAGATGAGGAAGACATCGACCCCGTATCCAACATCAAATTGGAAATCCTTGAATACCACGAACAACTTCCAACCATTCCAAACGAGACCGCGAAATTTAAACAAATAAGAGGCATGATTCAAAACCTCGCTTACAACCTCACTAAGCCATCTAAAAAGAAAAGGAAGAATTGACGAAAGAGACAATAGGAATGTGCTTAGTTTCATTTATTTTATGTCTGAATGACTTCTCTTTAGTATTTTTAGTTTATGGTATTTTGGATATTGTTACTTTACCTTGTAAGTGATGTTTTATGATAACTTGCTTGTTAGGAATTAGAAATTCCAGGTATTAAAGAGTCAGTCACCTCAAGTATATGTAATCATTAGAAAGCTCGTAGTCGTAGTTATTTCAAGCTAAGTAGTATTTAGTTAAGTAACACCGTTGAGGACGGACGAGTCTTTACCCACTGTATGCCTGATCCACAGCCCGTTGTGTGGCGTTTTATGTAAGACTATAAATACTCTCTACCTTGCAAGGTAGAGAGTTGGAGCTCATAATAAGATTTTTCTTTCTCTCACTAAAGTTCCCAACCTCTAACTCTTTCTCTCTCTAAAATATCATCTTATACGCCACCTTGTGCTTATGGTTTGATGTGTTTGTGAAATCCAATATCCATCAATTGGTATCAGAGAGCCATGGTTAGATCATCTCTTACATATCTTTGGATTTCTAGTGGTTTTTAGGTGGTTTTTGAGTTTGAAAAAGTTTAGTGGTTTTTGCATCATTTGGTTGATTTCTAGTGTTAAAGTTTGGATTTTGATAGTACTTTTGTGTTTAGAATCATCACAAGTGTTTAGGTTTCGATTTTGAAGGCTTGAATCATCGTGGGTGGGTTATTTTTGGATTGAAAAGTGTGTTTTTGGAAGTTTTTCATGTTAGCGACTTGGTTTTCGTTGTGATATTCATCATAGCGACTTGCTTCATAAAAAGTTAGCGAGTTGGTGTGTTATTTGGTAGCGATTTGGTCCTAGCGACTTGTCTATTGAGACAAGCCGACAAATAGTACAAGTTAGTGGATTCTCCACTATGGCTAGCGACTTGGTGAGGCTAGCGACTTGCTTCAGAAAGTGTTAGCGAGTTGTAGTGTAAATTGTTAGCGACTTGCTACTTAGCGAGTTGGTGCTTAGCGACTTGGTGTTAGCGACTTGGACCTTAGCGAGTTGCTCTTTAGCGACTTGGTTGTTTAGCGACTTGGTGCTTAGCGACTTGGTGCTTAGCGACTTGGTGCTTAGAGACTTGGTTCAAGTGACTTAGCGACTTGGTTCAAGGGTTATAGCGACTTGGTTGATTTTTACGAAAAAGAGGTTTGACCAAAGTTGACTTTTTACGTCAAAACTTCAAACGGCCATAACTTTTGATCCGTAACTCCGTTTTCAGCGAAATACCTGTCAAAACGACCGGAACAGGCTGAATATTGTGAGGTTTCACCACAAAGTCGTGAAACGAATTTTTCAAGGCCCAAATCCCTCCAAAAGGAAGTTATTGAGGTTTTAAGTTTTTAGACCTAAAAATTCTCCGTAAAAACGTGCATCAACCAATCTAAATCTCAACCAATCAACATTTTAGCCTTTCCTACGAACAATCTAAAGTCCTATCACACAATCGTCTTTCATTGTATCGATCCATCGGTCATCTTAACACCCTCTACTGGTCATTGCTTAACGGTTTCGTCTTGATTTTAGTAAAATCCCGCGAAAGATTCTATTTCTCGGTTTAAATCATAGACGTGTAAAATCCCGTGCATCCTTCCACATCATGTCTTACTCTACTGACCCAGTGATTTCAGAAGTGCTTAAATTGTATGATGTTGTGGACAACAATGATAATGTATGCTACACTGAACAATTAAAGATGATTGAATTAAGCAATGAGGATGTGAGATCTCCGTGTTCAGAATCTAATGAGAGAGAATTGCACCAGTCCAAGCTACAGAATGCCATGCAAATGGAATGCAGCATTGAGCCCTATCAGCTACTTCATCTGCACCTCATTCAGCTGTTATCCATAGCTGGGGATCGAACATGTAGTGCTCTCTTCCGCCAGGACTTACCTACATTGACGAGAAGCTTGCTGTTGAACTTAGAACATTTAAAGCTGCAACTTACCAATGAAGAGGTTCAAAAGGATGGTTCCAGTGCAGCTCTTCAAGTAATCTACAAACAATTTCAGCCATTCATCAGTGGGGAATATTCAGCAGATTACGATCAACACTTGACTGGAATTTCCTTCAAAAAACATACTGGAATGGAAATTCAGGAATTCATTGAGACATTTATCCAACTCATGGATAATGTGAAAAAGTACATTAAGGATACTGCACAAAAGGATGAAAACGTGAATGAGTGTCAGGTGCAGTTGAAAGACTGTTGTGATAAGTTGGGTAATGTATCTGTTGAAGAATCGGGTGTTGCTGAATGCATAATGTCAGTGACAACAAACAATGATGAGTCGGATAATGCAAAAATGGAATCTTCGTGCTCAAATTCACAAGAGAGAGAGGTGCACCAGACACAGCCTGTGCAAGTTAATGCAAAGGAACGCTCCATGGAAGCTTCAGATGTACCCAAGATAGAGATGCACCTGTCACAACCTGTGCATGTCAATGCTAAGGTAAGTTGCATGGAAGTTTCTGCTGTACCTAGTTGTGCATCTTCTACTCAAAATGATGATTATGAACTGCATGAGCACACTGCATTTGTGCCTGATGATTCCCTTACCACTGAGCTTAACATATATAAGGATCAAGTTGCCATATATGAACAACGTGCTAAGTTTGAACTGACCACTCGTGAGCAGGAGATGGATATCCAAATGCGTACAATTATCAGAAAAAGCAATTTTAGGGAAGAAGTTTTAAAACAAGAGTTAAATTCCTTACAAGAAAAGCTTTCCAAAACTGCTAAGCAAAAACACGAACTTCAAGAAAATGTTAAAATGCTTAAGCAGGAACTTTGAAAAACAAACTTGAAAACAAGTTGTACATACAAGGAAACACCCTTCAGACTGCTCACATGATCACTAAGCACAGAGTCTTAAGCGATAAGCACAGTGTTCCTATTATAGATAAACCCAATCCTGAGTATGGTAAGAAAGAAAAAGCAGCTCAAAATGTAATCTATGATGGAAATGAGATTCTTAAACCTAGACAGACACCTAGTTGCATTGAGTGCACTGAGGAAGATAGAAAACTAGATATTGCATCTAGGGAGAAAATGGATAAGAAGCTAAATGATCCTGAGTGTAAAATGAAAAACATAACGATCAAACCCCATGATTACACTAAGGAAAATTGGATATCCTTAAACAAGTTTAAGCCTCAGACTCTATTAACCCCTGAACAAGTGTTCTGGAAAAAGGATATGGAAATGCAAAAAGCTGAAAATCTTGTTGAAAAGAGTCCCCCTTGTAGGAAATTGCCTAGAGCAACTGTGTACCCTCCTAATACACCAATGCATTTAGTTCCTAGATCTATTGCCACTAATAGCAAGACCTTAATCAGCTATTATGTTGTTTATCAGATGTTTGTTGATTTTGGGAAAACGTGTAAAAAGAGAATCACACCTACAGGGATAACTGAGGGGGAAAGGGGTTTTGAGCAAACTAAAGAGTGTTATTTAACTGAGGTTATGCCTTTCTTTAAACAATTAAAAGGTCAATTTGAGAGTCTTAAAAAGGGAATAAATTCAGATATTAACGAAATGGAAAAGGAATTTGATGCAATGATAGTTGAGGTTAGTGACTATGAGAGAGAATTAAAATATAGTGAGATTGAGAGGAAGAACTTGCATACACTGTATGAGAATCTAATTTCTGAATGTATTGCTCAAGATGTGTTTTACACTGCCACAAATTGTTCAATTAATGCATCTCAATTTCATGAATTATCTGTTGCTCTGAGAGTCTCCCATGATCGTGTCATTGAGCTTGAAACAACAAATTCAAAATTGCATGAGAAAATAGAATAGGATGATCATGATAAATTGGTCATACATTATTCTAAATTGGAAGTTGAGCATCTTGCTTTGCAATTAAAATATCAACATCTAAAAGAAAATGCTAAAACTTCAAATTTCAAGACATCTTCGGATGCTCCTGAGTTTGATGCAGTTTTTGAAATCAACAAACGTGATGATCAAAAGATTGAAAGCCCAAGTTTCACAACTGAAAGGTGAAAAAAAGGATGTGACTGGTTCCCATATGCCTCCACCTTTAGATTCTCAGAATTTCCAACTTCAAAACATAATTGATAACTTGCAAAAGGAAAATGATTGTTTTAAAGCTGAAATTTCAAAGGTTAGTGATCAAAACAAAGAGTTATGTGATTCATTTAAAGTTAATCATGATAAACAAATTGAAAAGATAACTTCTTTACTTAACGATATTGAGAATCTGAAGCGTGAGGTGAAAGGAAAGTTGCCAATCCCCAATTGCAAATACTCTGTTCCTAAGGTTTCTGATTGTGATAAATATGCTATCGATATGTTATATATTCCTCCGCCCATTAGGAATAATGAACTTACACATAAAGCATATCTCTCATACCTTAAGGAAAGTTTGAAGGGTCTCCGTGAGATTGTTGAAGATGAAAGATTAGAAAAACCTTTTGATAGTACTATAGCCTATGCCTGCATGGATGCCAAACGATCTCAGGAACTCTTAGAGTATGTAATTGTCACAAGTCCGAAATCTAACAATAGGCGAGATAGAATAGTTGTGCCTTGTTCTATGCCTAAAGCCAAGCATGTGACCCTTGATATGCCTTGTTCCATGTCGAAATTCAAGCAAGCAACCTTTGATGTGCCTCCTAGAATTTCATATCCCAGCACTTCTAGACCAGGAATGCAGAAAGTAGTGAAGCCAAGTAATGTTCCCATCGTTACTTCTACAGATGTTAAGAGTGACACTAAAGTTAGCGGGCCAAAACCTAGAAGTAATGCAAAGAAGGATAGGATTACGCAAACTAAAAGTGATCATGATAAGGAAGTGAAAGAACACCATAGGGACAAGAAGTTCGATTTGAACAAAAAGAATCGTGTTAGTTCTAGTATTAGCTCTAAGCTTACTGAAATTAATTCGAGGCCTTATGCTGTCTGCAAAACATGTACAAAATGTTTATTTTCTGGTAATCATGATAAATGTGATGTGTTATTTCTGAGGTCTAAAAGTCATACCCCAGTTAAGAAAGTTTGGAGAGCGAAACAGATTAAGCAATCCTGGAAACCTACAGGGAATGTGTTTACAAATGTAGGATTTCAGTGGAAGCCCACAGGTTGAATATTAACGAATGGCAAACCTTACCCCTTAGCTAGATCCACCATGCCTAGAATAGTGCCTGTTAAGGTTTGGAAGCCAACTGGTAGAATAATCCCATTAAGCAGAAAATGTCATTTGACTAAGTCTGATGCTTCTACTAGTTCAGCTCCTAGGGATAATGCCATTGCATCTAGGGTTTCTGCTGATTCAAAGACTGTTTGTGCTGACCAAAAGGAACCCATCAGCATGTGGGGATACAATGTTTCCAATTCTCTGTCTTCGTCTATTGTCCAAAGCAGGTCGTACAAATCGTCCCTTGGTATTTGGATTCGGGCGGCTCTAAACATATGACTGGGCTCTTAACAATGACGTCTGTTCAAATCAGTTCAGGCCTCGTACTTCATCATTATGGCGTCTGCAGATAACACTTCAGGCCCCGTTCCTCAAAGAAAAGAAAGGCGTACAATTCAGTGCGTTTTATCTTCAGTTTAAAAGAAGTTCTCTCAAGAATGGCCATTCTCATCTACATTCTCCATCTAAGAGCTTCATGCCTTTCTCCATGTTCGTTTAGTCATCAAGTGTTTCTACATTCATTGGAGTTTACTCTTATTCCCTTGTTCAAATCAAAAATGGCATTGGCAACACCATATGCAATTTTTTTGAGAGAGAAGTGGATCTACATGTTGATGGATGTTTGTATAACGGTCATACGCCTAATGTTTCACTTCTAAGGATAACTGGGATTCATTGTTTGGGATTCATTGTTTTTCAAGAGATGTTTGATGAGTACTTCCAATCTCCAACGAATGTTGATCATCCAGTTTCTGAAGCTCATGCTCCGGTTCCTACTGACTCAACTGGTTCACCATATAAGAAGCACTTCTCGGAATTCTCTAGAATCCTCATCTCCAGTTACTTCACAAGGCGTGGATAATGACTATCATAATCTTTGCAGTTGCACTCATGAATAATGATCCGCTCTTTGGTATCCCTTTGCCAAATCTTCACGGATCATTGTTTCATTGTTCTTTCCTAAATGTGCACTCTGTAAATCAACCAAATGAATATTAAGGAAAATGACTTCCTCATCCGCTCGAAGACATTATTGGTGAATCTTCCAGATCAGTCTCTACATGTATACCTTTAGGAAGAATGCATTGATGTTGAGGAATCATTTGTTCCGGTTCATTCAGTGGGTCAATGTACATCCGATGGTATGTTTATTCACGTGTTGGGCATTTGACACAAGTTGATTACTTCGAAGTTAATATGTTATCACTTATTTGAGATTGAAGTTGACTTTCACAAAGGCGTGTTCTTATTTGATAACTTGCTCGGGCTTAAGAATTTGAGTTGAAGACTTGGGTTATCTAGTTACCAGCAGTAGGGATGGATGGTTGAAGACCTGGTTAACTATCACTATTAGGAGTTACGTTGTTTTACTCAGTGTCACATGCAGATGACGATGTGGATAATCTCAAGAGGTGTTAATGTCTCATACTCTGTTTGAGTAGTGAGTACTTAGAGATTTGCTTGAAGCATAGATTCTCGACACCGTTCTTCCATCTTTAAGTGCAAGCTTAAGACACAAATGCGGGGAATTCGACTTCAGTTTCAAGTTTGGTATATCGGGTTTTCTTCAACAGTGGTCACTACAAATTGTCTTCATATGGGTTGATTATGGGTTGATAAAGATAGTCAGAGAGAGTTTCTGTAGCAGTTGATTCTCACGAGATATATTTGAGCTAATTGTGTTCTTCTCTATTGAAGTAATCCCGGGAAAGACAAATGTCATAACCGTAGAGATACTCAGTGTTTACTCATAGCTTATGGTGTATTATTCCAACTATTTGGGGGAAGGATATATTATTCCAACTATTTGGGGGAAGGATGTATTATTCCAACCATTTGGGGGAAGTGGTCTCTGGATACTTTTGGTATGTGTTATCTTAGCTCTAAGTAGGAAGAAGTATGAGAAGAATATTTGGAACGTGAGATGATATTGCTGATCGATATCATCTATATGATTTACGATAAAGTGCTTCCGGTTAGTGCTTCATGTACACTATGTGATTATGATTCCGATGAGATTGCAACCATCAGGGGAGAGATATGTGTACATCAGGGTTGCACAACATACTCACATGATCGAGCCTAATCAGTTATTCCGGAGTTTACATCCGCAGAGGAGATCAGTGATTCAACCAGTTACTGTGATGTCGTTGTCTCTACTCTGGTTGGGTACGTGTGTACATTATGGGCTGATTGGTTATATGGGAGATAACTGGAATGCACTTGGTTAAATGAAGATGTTGATGTATTGTTCCCCTGAATAGACAACTGGTCAATCTCGAAGAGTAATGTGCACATCGGGGACGCACAACAGGTTCATGTGATCGGACTTCATCAGTTATTCCGGATTTGATAATCACTGAGACGATCAATGCTTCAACTTGTTACTTCGGTGTTCTCGGGTTTTTTGGGGTGCTGAGCTTCATTTAATGAGACCGTTTATATTCGTTTCTACTTCTTAGGGAAATGGTCGTTATTCGATGATTGTCGATTTGGGGGGAAGCTACCAAAGATTCAAATTGTGAAGGCTCATGTTCAGACGATTTTTCTTAAAAAGCCTCGAATGCTTTGGTGGTGAAAGTTTAAGAGATGTTGATTCCTTTCTTCTACAATGTGCTGAACGATATCTGTATCTCGGTACTCATTTCATCATCCTGTTAAACTAATTTATCTCTTGTAAATATTTTTTTGAAAAACAAAATATAAAATTATAAAACCTTCAAAAATCAAATAGAAAAATATAAAACTTTCAAAATCCATAAAAATTTGAAAAATTCGAAAAATCTTCAAAAAATATTGTCATTTTGTCATGTTTCTCTCGATTCGATAATATCTACGGTCTTAATGTTGTCATTCAAAGAATGACACGGGACTTTAGATGTTGTTCGAATTTTTATTTTAAAAAAAAATATATATATCAAAAAATATTTTTGGGAGAAAGAGAAACAATGGTTTATTGTCATTTCAGGCAGTAACCCGCTTTTCAAAGAAAGAACAGAGCCATGCTTTACCATGTTTTCAAATTCCATGCTCTGATTCTATAAACATTTATCTGCTGAAAACTAACTGCTTTGAAAAATAACTCGGTCTCTATTTTTGATAATCATCAGGACTTATTTGTCAAAATCTCTATCTCTCAATCAACAACCTATGTCATTGATTGAGGGGGAGAATGATTTCAATTAAATTAAAATGTTATTTGGCATTAAATTATTTTCAAAAGATGTACATGCATGTTTTATCAATGGAGTTTAAAGTCTTAAAATCCGATCCTTATCAGTTAAATCGCTTTCATAATCAAGTTACAATTCTCTTTAAAAGCTTTCAAAATCAATTTAAATCTATAAGAGATCACAAATCTCAAATGATTTGATAATTGTGATGGGGGAGAATGTGTGATTTAAATTGGATATTAAACTGATAATTCGGTAAATGGTTTTATAAGGATGTACATGCTGTCCTTCCCACATGTGACAAATGATAAGGTTTTAAAAGGTACCTTTTTGAGGGGTCATTTAAGCCCTTATTCGATCACTTTTGTATCCGTTATTGCTTAATATCGTTCCTTTTCACTTTTTAGGTCTCTTGAAGGCAAAATGCTGGAATGATGCTTATTTGGACGAAAAGGCGCGAATATACGAAGAAAATGGCCAAAGTCAGAATCGAGACACTCAAAGCTGCTGAAACATAAGGCGACGGCGTCACTGCATATCTGCGACGCCGTCGGGAAGGAATTTTGCGACGGGTCAGAAGCGAAATTGCATGTTTTCAAGGGACGACGTCAGGTTCTAAAGGAGTAGGCCGTCGTTACTCAGACGGCCTAGATGCAGCCAAGACGGCGTCAGAGCTGAAGGGGACGGCGTCACAGTCATAAGGTGACGCCGTCGAAAAGTTTACGTGGCCAAGACGAAACCCTAATGACGGCGACACGACGGCGTCACGAAACATAAGGTGACGCCGTCGCAGATGTAATCTTATATATAGAATCCGAATTTTTCAGTTTTTGTGTGTAGTCTTTTGGAGTAAAAACCTAAAACCGAACCAAGGCTTTCTTGTGCAGTATTTTAGGGTTCTAAACCCTATTATACATCAAGATAAGTATTTACTTCATTAATTTAATTATGTCTTTGATTATTTGTGTGTATGCTTGCATGTTCTCCATGTCCGGCTAATTTATTTGTGTGTTTGCTTAGGGAATATGAAACTTAATTATTGAATATTGATTGGTTGATACTTATCTTAGTTGACTAATGATCTAGAGTGCGCTAGATTATTCGTTGTGTACTTAATGCTTGACATTTCTTTGTGAACTTTAGAATATAATTATCTAGGTAATTGTAGGATAAAGTATTCAAGGACAACCGTAGAGTAGGCGTCTATAAATCACTAGAGGATTTGTAAACAAGACCCTTTGGTAATTTCAAAGAGTTAGGGAAATAAGCACGCCCTATAGCCTTAGAATCACAACGCAACTAGGAATAAGAACGTGACAAATCAACCATCAATAGGAGATAATTAAGGAGTAGTAAAACCTAAGTAAACACATCTTTAAACTATCATACGAGTACACATCAATTAGACATAGACTATCACAACCTTAGCTTAGATAATTAGATAATAGTAGAGTAATCGGTAGCAATACCAACCCCCCAAATCCAGTACCCGAGATTCGTACCTTTTCATTTTCTAAAAAACATAAAAAGATAAAAAATAATCTTCCTCAACCTCAACCTTAGCGTAGTAACTTCTCACTAGCATTCCTATTCCCCTAGAGAACGATATCAATACCCGTGGCTTACCCTAATTACTACACTACAACGATTAGGTTCACTGCCTAGGGTGTTATAAAACTTGCTCGAAGAAAAGGAAGTTTCCTTGACCCCGAACGACGCGTGTAGCGTTATCAACAAACGATTTCAAATTTTCCATGCACATGTTGAGGGGGAGCATCTATCTTAAATCTATGATTTGAAACGTGATCATTTATCTCAATGTGCAGGTTCCCTCTAGTATGTGCAAAACTCTTTTCAAACCTCGAGGCACATATTGAGGGGGAGCAAACTTATGGAAACCTCATCCTTCCCGGAAATGCTTTATCTACTTGATTTGATCAAGGAAGTGATGGTGATATTTTTTAGAAAATGGTAATCAAAGAATTAATTTCTTCCTCTTGCCTCCGTGTGCAAAACGATTTCAAACAGTTGATGCACATGTTGAGGGGGAGCACTTATTCTAAAAATATCAAAAACAATTCAGGTACAAAATGTTTTGATAATATATCACAAGTATCTGGATTGAGTTTCAAATAGTTTTTCAATTGGTTCCAATGGCAGATGAACAATACCAAATAGACCGACCAACTTTACTTTATGTACGGTGATATAAGGATGATAAAGTTAGGTTTTGGTTCCCATGATCCGCCAGAACCGGAGGGATCTACCCAGGGACAATCCACTAGTTAGTGTAGAAGTCCTTAGGTATGATGATAAAAGGAGAAAAGTGAGATATGGGAAGAGTGCGGACTGAGACAGAGCAAGTACTGGAACAAACCCAACAAGGTTCTTGCTATGAAGTCTCGGTAAGCACTGAAGGGGTTGAAGAATTAAAAAGAATTGAATGAGAAAAGGGTGAAAACAAATAGCCCTCCATATATTCAACCTTAGGGCAGACACCGGGTTCAATTCATATGCTACTGATGGTAACATCGGTATTGAAGACAAGACATCATGGACCCAGTAACGCACTGCACTTCAACTTTCCAAACCACTCAAGTTCCTCTTAAAAGGACTTGTTTCATTCTCACGGGGAACCAACATTATCTATCGACTTTCTCTTAGAGATTGTTGATATTGAAGAAGGAGACCCTCTCCCTAGTCTCCGGCACAGGATCCAAATATGCACAAAATTGAGTCTAGAGCCACGAGATCATCAATAAATCTCATTAGGACACTTTCAATGAAGACTCTCTGTTTCACACAATGTGAAAAGAGAGATTATATCTTGAGTCCTACGCATTATCCTTGTGGTATTGCCAGAACATCTGAGTGATGTGTAAACATATTCATAATGAAGATGGAAAACCTTCTGGAGCCAACATCAAACAAGCTCCTGGTAGGGGGCAGGTGAGATCTATCATATAGATCAACCATGTGACAACTGAACAGAAACAATGGGGCGATTCAATCTCTTGAATCAATCCTGGTTCAGGTTATGGATTGACGGATACCTTTGAAAAACCAGTCTTTGTGCTTAATAACTCTTTTCTTTGGCACATCGACCGTGTACTAATTTTTCAAACCAAAAGGTGTTTTTATGATTGATAATTGATTTTCAATAAAACCTTCGTTGTATTGCAAAAAAAACTTCTATTGAGCAATACACGATTGTTTTTCAAATCTCTTTTCATCAATCAGTGGACTTAAATTCGCTGGTTCACTCACTCCGTGTTGTCTTCTTTGAGACGTTCCGGTTTGAGAACAGCTAGAGCAGCTGCGAAACCCTGTCAAGGAAATTCTTCGGAATTATACCTGATCACAGGCAGTACATGTATAATCAACGGGGAACCGTGGGCCGTGTACCTCAATTCAACTAAAGTGGTCAAAGACACTTTTGTACGCTTTATTGCTAACTGTTGTATGCAGGTACGCCCGACGTTTGCAGCTGATCAGAATGAAGCGGTCAATCCATAGCCGCATGCTCACACGATACATTCATCTCTCAAGAAATCATGATAAGTGCATCAATGACTCTGATATTTTCACTCCATGCTTCTGCTATGCTGCTGCCAATATCATGAATCAACGAAAGCTTCCGCTACTCTGATGAAAAGATATCATGATCCAAAATGTGAGCATGTCGGTCCGAATGTCACAACATCATATAATACCAACACCACAATGGATGTCTCAGAGATTTTTTTGTAGCTGATGATCTCAAAAGCTGGATCAAATTTATCATCACGTGGATCAGTAAAAGACCTCTACTTGGAGTAACCAAGCATGCAATGAGAAGAATCAATGACTACGAGCTTCGGAGCAAAGTACTACATCAAGAATGCAAGAACAATTGTTAATGTAATATCTATTTGTATTCAATGTAATTTTAGTACATGACTGAGGTGACCTCCCTTAGGGGGAGATTGTTAGGAATTAGAAATTCCAGGTATTAAAGAGTCGGTCACCTCAAGTATATGTAATCATTAGAAAGCTCGTAGTCGTAGTTATTTCAAGCTAAGTAGTATTTAGTTAAGTAACACCGTGGAGGACGGACAGGTCTTTACCCACTGTATGCCTGATCCACAACCCGTTGTGTGGCGTTTTATGTAAGACTATAAATACTCTCTACCTTGCAAGGTAGAGAGTTGGAGCTCATAATAAGATTTTTCTTTCTCTCACTAAAGTTCCCAACCTCTAACTCTTTCTCTCTCTAAAATATCATCTTATACGCCACCTTGTGCTTATGGTTTGATGTGTTTGTGAAATCCAATATCCATCATTGCTTGTTCCTATTTGCTTGTTTTATAGATTTAATAGTGTACAAAATCTGCACATCATTTTCTGTGTAGGTTATGTGTTGGTTCTGATCTGCAGATGCCGGATCCCTAGGATTAGCCTAGCCGGATCCTTCCCTTGAAGGAACCGTGGGATCCGTGACATCAGATCAACAATGCAGCATTCAGCACATCAAAACTGCTTTCTAGATAACATCACATTAGCTTGGCATATATTTTTAGAACCCAACTAAGTCCACTTCAAGGATGAGAAAGGCTTAGATTCACTAGAGGCTTACTTAAGATCTTAGTCTGATTTTATCAACACATCTAAAACTCACCATATTTCCCCTTCAACTACTCACCTCTCAAAACACTTTAAGAAAGCAAGCTAAACAATTTTAGGAAATTGCTTCTAGTCTTTTATATCTCAAGGTAAGACAAAAATTAGTTTTTCAATTCTTGAAATTTTTAAGAATTTTTCTTAATATCACCTCAAGCTAAAACCTGATCACTAGGATCATTTATTATGACTTGACACCCTCATAACTCTTAGTGTTATCCTTGGACATCCATTGGTAGTCTTCTTGTCCCATCCCTCTTCCATAAAAAGCAATCATTTGCTATAACACTTATTACCTCTAATCATTCAAGTACCCCTTCATCCTAAACCCTTAGGAGAACTGAAACATTCAAAATGAGATAAGCCTTAGCTCCCAGAAACCTCATTACAAACCTGTCATAACTGCTGAGAGCCGGATCCCTAGGATTAGCCTAGCCGGATCCCTTCAAGGAGGGAACCGTGGGATCCGGGTGACTGTTTATACCAAACATAGCTAAAACAATCATTTCAACTCATCTTCCTAACTCAAACACTTCATCTCATCCTAAATGAGTTCCTAGATCAGTGAAACTCTGAATCTCAACCTTGTGCATGTCAATCATCACATTGCCAAGAACACTTTAGTCATCAAACATATATTTAGACTACCCAAAGCCAAATTTTCTTAATCAAAACCATGATTAGGCACAATTACTTGTTAGGATTAAGGATTTGAGATAACCAACAGCTAAAGACTTCAAAATTAAGTCTATCCATGATTTAACTAACCTTACAAACGCATAATAATTTCACCTAGTCCTTGTCTGACAACCGGATCCCTGGTCTTCAACCAGGCGGATCCCTACGAAAAGGGATCCGTGGGATCCGTGAATACAGAGAGCATAAACCAGCTCCATATTTGAATTCAAGACACCTTTTGGGTCTCCAACTACCTTTAGCATTCATTGATTATCCTCATAGAACTTATCAAAACCCCAAAAGCATGCCTATCCCTTCAAATGGCCAAGAATTTAATTTCCTAATTCAAATTACCCTTTATAAACCAAACAACCTTAGAGTTAAGGTACCACTTTCAAATCACATCTCAAAATCAGCAACTAAAAGAGCTCTTACTAGCACCATCACTATGACTAAGGCTCCTAGTGCTAACTCATCCACTCAAGAACCACCCAAGAAGCTTGCTAGAATCATGCATGAAGTTTCCTCAACCAAATCACCTTCGGGTAAGTCCACCAAAACTAGGATTTCTCCCACACTAAGAAAACCAATCAAACTAATTCACAAGAAGAGTGCTTCCACTAGGACTTCATCACATAAGTCTACTAAACCCACCACACAATCATTTGAAGATCCTCAACACACTTCACTTGAACCTCCATTTAAAGAAACTCAAAACCATGACAAAGAGTTCAATCATTGCAAACATGTTGAAAGAATGAAACATGAACTAGATGTATTAATACATGACCTACAAGCTCAAACTGAGAATGTTTAGGAAACCTTTCTCATCCTTGATCATCATTAAGCTCTTAGTCGAATCTTAAGTTTGGGTTAACTTATTAGCATTAGTAGCACCTATTTGGCTAGTTCATTCTCTTAGTTTTAGAGATTTGGTTGTGTATCTCTTGTTTTATTGAATGAATAATTTTATGCTATGATTATTATGTGTGTTGTGCTTGTTATATATCTCATTCCTCAAATAGCACTCCTTGACATTTCTTCACTGCTGAAGAAACTGTAACAGATAGCCGGATCCCTTCCAGATAACTAGACGGATCCCTCCTTGAAGGGAACCGTGGGATCCGTGGTACAGAAGCACAAATTTCTACTAACTTGAGTCTCTTTTGCAGGAAATTATGCACTATACTCTTGTTTTTCTAACCTTTGTTTTGTAGTTATTCAAAATACACATGAAGATATTGACACCATAAAGCTAGGGGGAGCTTTGTGTCAAATGACATTGCAAAATCATTTGCAAACTTAATCCTATTTTGGGTTACACTTCATGACACCCCATTGCAACATTGCAATATTTAAAGGGGAGCACGTTCTCGTCACTTAGACGAACCATTTGCAAACTTAATTGCAAACACAATTAGTTTATTTTACGTTATGTCCTTGACGCCCTTTCAAAGGGATGGACTCGTCAAGGGGGAGTTAAGACGAGTACCATTCCCGTCACTTGCTCTCTTTACATTTTTACATTTTTTTTCTCTTATAAAAATTGTGTTAGTTTCTTTTAACACTTTTTGTTTCGACAAAAAGGGGGAGAAGAAAGTAAAAACTACAAATTCAAACTTTTACGAATTTTAGATTTTTCCGCAAAATAATTTTATGTTTTGTCATCAACAAAAAGGGGGAGATTGTTAATACAAATAAGCCGTGAAAACGTTTATTTATATTTTACGATCTTCTAATGTTTTGTCGATAACAAATATAAAATCATTTTAACGAAACAAATAAAGTACGTAAATAGTTTGAGTTAATAGTTTTCTAAACACACTTACGCTTTCACATAAAACACTAAAACAAGTATAAGTGATTTTATGATTTAGATACATATGTACAACAACTAGTGTTTACATATTGGGTTAAACATATACTTAAACTAAGTATACTAAAATGGGTAAAAACTAAGTGTATGCTAAATTGGGTAAATACAAGTATATACTAAATGGGTAAATACTAGCAAATGGTTTTGACCCATAACCCATGGTTTTATATATACCACTTAACCAAGTTCATTGTATCTAGAAAGAAAACCATGGATCAACCCATGACCCTTAACCAAAAATACCCATGGGCAAAGAGGAGCGGACCACGGATCCCTAGCTTTGTGCTAGCCGGATCCCTTGTGGTAGGGATCCGTGGGATCCGGGGAAACAGAAGAGAATTTCCTCTATATATAGAGAGCCATTTCTTCCTCTCTATGTGTGCTTTTGATATATACTTCCCCAAAGTATTCTAACCCTCTAACCTCAAATCTAAGTGATCTATGTATTTTGTCTTTTGTTTTAGTGTGATCTACTAGGTTCCTCCTAAAGGAAAGATCACCACCTCTTGAAGACGTGCAAGCTCTAATTCCATGAGTTGCCATGCTTCGTCATCATCAATACTACTAAGGTTCTCTTGTTGATAGTTCTTCCTTTCTCCATAGATGTTGGGTTGAAGGCATTAGTGAAGAATGCCGGAAGTGTCAAGATGAAAGCATTAGTGAAAGGTGCTCATCATCCGTGTCAAAGCATTAGTGAAGGATGCTAAAGGTGTCAAGACGAAGGCATTAGTGAAGGGTGCCAAGCGTTGTGTCAAAGGCATTAGTGAAGGATGCCAAAGAATCAAATCAAGTAGCATTAGGGAAGAATGCCTAGGTCGTATAATCGATGAGGAGCATCGTTATACATATATGTATTTGTTTACATACAAGGATGGTGATATCCTTGATGGTGTTGTAACAAGGAATAGATCTCCTTGAGATTAGGTGTTGTGTCGTGAAAGTGTAGTTCACCTAAGGTGTGAAAGAACTAGGTACTTAGCCTAGTACCTAATAAAGGGTAGGCGACGTTGTGAAGGATTAGTTCTCCTAAGGTGTGAAAGAACTCGGTGGTTAGCCTAGCACCGTATAAAGGGTAGGCGACGTTGTGTTAGGTGTGGTTCGCCTTGGTGTGAAAGAACTCGGTATTTTGCTTTGTACCGGAAAAAGGTTAAGCGACGTTGTGAAGGCTTCTCCGCCATAAGGAGTTGGTGTAGTGTTTACGAACTCTCGAGTAGGTGACTCGGGGAGTGGAGTAGGGCAAGGAAGGTGTCCTTATATCCGAACCACTATAAATACTTGTGTCGTGGTGATGTGCTTCTTACTCTTTATCTTTCATTACACGTTTATATATCTATCTATCAACGTCCAACATAAACAATCAAATAGATTGACATAAGTCGATCTAAATATTTAAAAGGAAGTTTTAAATTGGTAAAACTATTCAACCCCCCTTCTAGTTTTCCACAACCTACTTTTGATTTTCTTCTATTAACTAATGGATCACACTTATCTGTAAACCTATGTAACCAGTTTGATTTCGGTTTGCATTTTCAGCTGGGTGGATCGCAATTTATTTTTGAAGTATAGAAGGCCAGTTCGGGTGGTGGCATTGTCGTTGTGGACTACAATTAAAAGGTACTATATTCATTTTTTGTCCATATTTCATTAATTGAACTTTAAAAATCAATATGAGGTGGAATTAAGGAAGGTGGTTTTATTTTGGGGTCCCAAAAAAGTCCTAATTTGAGAAGAAAAGAAAATGATGATATTTCCATGAATCAACTCAATAAAGCATTAAATGGAAAGTAAGATCGTAATATAGTGATAGGTAACAACAAATGTCACACGACAAATTTAGACATAACGTCACATGAATGGCTTGGTCATGCTTATTGCGTTAATCATTTTGTGGTCATACACACTTTAAAATTTATCAAGTACTATCACAATAATGTGCTCGCTGTGCAACTTTTGACCAGATAACACCCAAAATACATATTCATGGTTGAAAGCTACTAATGACCATAAATTACGTCATATAAAACAAGACTACGAATAATTAATTCAACCGGTAACAATTTATGTGAAACTTAAATTCCAAATGTAATGCAAAATACCCGATATATCTTTTATATTCTTAAATTGGAATTTACCCTTTTAGAGTTGACATCAAAGTCCAACTGCAACTATATTTCATAATTAGTTTTAAGAAAATGAGTTAGTTTTACCAGTTTGTCATGATAATACAGTGTGAAGTTGGTGAAAGAAGAACTTTGGCAGGGGAAGAAGAAAGGGTTTGATTGGCATTCTTTCTTTTCGAGATGATGGCGAGACAATGATAGTTGATTCTGGTGCAACAAAAGGTGATTCAGTTATAATAATGATTCTATCTTTTTCTTAAGAAAAATAAAAGAGTGAAAACCAACTTTTCGTCCTCTTGAGCTCATGGGCTGATTCAAGTTATAGAAGCTCAAAGAATCCGCCAGGCTTATTAGAAGCTCACAAGACTGATGAAAAAAGTCAACACGAACCTATCCATTGGCACACAAGGTATACTTTTGTAGAAAGTTATATTATGATCTATTGTGTTGTTATTTTGTTCAATGTAATGAAAACAAATGCGTGGACTGCATTCTGGATAAATTTTTATAATTCCATAATAATGCATGTAAGTTCACAATGCCGATATTTCATATATCACTATATTTTTCTGAGTCTAAAAACACACTTTTCACAACTTTCTGATTTTGGTCTTGCAGGTATATCTTGCATATGGAATAACACCCCACAGCTCCTAAGAAGGTTAGTATTATTTCACAAAGTAGTGCACTTCCATAGGAATTAGTAGTATATCGATGTTATGATGTCCAAACTGGTTTGATCTTATAGGTTGAATTAAAGATTTTCTTTTAACTTCAATATTAATCATTTAACAATATATTAAATAGACAATCACGGATATAATAACATATTATATATATATATATTTAACTAAATTATTATTCTAAAAAGCCAATATAAACTTAATTTATAATAATGCTCTTCACCTCATTGTATGCTTTAAAATATATGATTAAGATCAACAAAAGTCATGATGCATATACGTATAATATCTGGTAAATGAATCAACTTAAGGATTTCCAGAAGTTGCGTTGTATGTTGGATTTTATAGGTTTTTTCATCGTAATGTTTTACTGAAATACAATTTTTTTTGTGCAGTCTCTGAAGATCTTGAAACCACATTTACTGGACTGAAAAAGAAGATGAAACAGGTTAGTTACTACGCTCCACATACTACTCTATAAAATCTGCAAATGCTAATTGTGGTGCATAAAAAGTTATTACATCAACTTAGCTAAATGGGTCAAATGAGTTGGGTCAAGAAATGCATGTACTAATGATTATCTCTAAAGCAAATATCATGTAACCCATGGGTCTCTTCGAGTGGCGGTTTTGTTTGGTGAGTATGAAAAATGATGCACTACTTTTTATTAGAAGGCTTTGTAAATTATTTGTAACCCTAAGTGATTGATGTTGTTGAGGTAAAGTTGTAAAGAAGACTTATGAACTCATCTAAACCATGGACTTATGAGTTATAATATTAATAATATAGTGGCTCTTTGGGCTGCTCATTGAAACTGCTTATGACGATAGCAATTGGGATGTTTGAGATTTCTACTTGAAGCGGCTTATAATATACTTATACAGGGGCTGTTTTGAATTGCTTATTGATGGGACTTAAGTATTGATATACTATTTACATGTCTTTCCCTTCTGAATATTACATGTCCGCGTACAAAATTAAGTTTATATTGACTCTCATTCATTGTTTATGGAATTGTGCATTTACCAGGTGGAGTCAGATTGAAGATCACGGTACGAGTCATTTTTGCATAGTCGATGCAGATTGAAATGCTGTATCAATGATGGCCACTGTCAACTACCCATTTGGTGGCGGTATTTATCTCCCTCAACGGGAATTGTGCTAAATAATGAAATGGATGACTTCTCGGCACCTACAGAAATATCCCCCGAGAATGCAAATAATGAAATATCTCCCGACAATGCACCTACAGAAACATCCCCCTACAGAAATAATGAAATGGGTGACTTCCTCCCTCCCCTAAAAATTTTATCAGTCCAAACAAGATACTATTGTCTTCCATGACTCCTGTCATCATTGTCATGGTAAATATGAATCATTGTCATGGTGACTTCCAGTCTTATTTACAATAACTAGTTGTTGTCTTGGAAAGAAGTTTAAAGCACTAGAACTATGAAATATTAGGTTGTAATTGAAGTTACGCTATTTCTATTATTCTCGAGCTTTAAAGACTGTTGCGCCGGTTCTAAAATTTGAACATTGACTCTCGAAAAATTCTTTGACAGGGTGATCAACTGGTTGGGTTGGTCGGAGGGAGTGGTGGTATGTACATAATTCCAGCACTTATACAGGTCTTTCTTAACCACTTTGTTCTAGGAATGGAGCGTTTAGATGCTGTTCAATTTCCACGTGTATACCACAAGGTAAAATCTTTTTCTCTATTGTTTTCTAAAGGTGGAAAAAAGTTACCCATATGTGAAGATGGGTGTTTTTTGATTTTCACTATCTTAGTGTCAAAGCTAACTATTTCTGGTTTTGGCCATTGAAGAAAACTGAATTGATTATATAAATGATAGGGATTGATGACAGTAGCATTGAGGAGGTGTCGTATTCATTATGATGTTTTGGATTTTAGGGACTTACAATGATACGAAGTGTCCATTCACTCATGAAGTCATGATGTATTTAGTCGTATCCTAGCTGGTACATGACATAACACTAAGATGGTGAGGACCATCATCGTTTAAAGATTGTTGGCATTCGAGTTAGAATATAAGTTTAGGTTTTATTGAGCTTAGAGTTAGGTTTGATTTGAGGTTTTTGCAACGTATTTCAGATTTTTATTTTTTGCATTAGAGTGTTTAGGTTTACGAATTATGATTATCTTTAGGTTTTATTTGAGTTTTTAGTTGGAGATTATATATAGACACAGAGATTTAGGTTTTATTTGAGGTTTTAGTTTATTAGAAACAGTTCTTTTATATAATTTTGGAATGTGAGGTATCTATCTCATGACTATGTATGTTTAAGCATGATAGCTCTTACCACTTTCATATGTATAGTCTTTTTTTTTTTTTTTTTTTTTTTTTTTTTTTTTTTTTTTTTTTTTTTTGTAGACATATCAGATACGTTAGTTTGTTGTTTGTGTTGTGTTGACAGGTATAATTTTCAATGAAGCAAGATATATAACATCTTTATGGATCTCCAAGAGAAACTACATCAGAAGACATGCGGGTAGTATATGAAGCTAACTTTTATGTGCATACTTTGCTATGTTGGTAGACAATTTATTCTATTTAAGTAGCACACATGAACCCCGACTTATAGCATTCGAACTTGGGGTGTTTTCATGATTTGTCAGATTTTGATGACAGAAAGCGTAGCTGCCGTCGACGCCTTTCTGCTCATAATGCAGGACGACGTAGGCCACAGTCACAGGAGATCCAATTCAGCTCCTCACGAATGTCCTCCTCAAAAAAGGTACGAATAGAATCCTATATATAAAGATTGATCCAGTCGTTAATACACATGTACTATGACAGGATGCCCTTTTACCAATTATTAATTTTTTTAACTACTTATTATTTTTTAACTAATTTTTTTTTCATTTCTCAAATAACCAATTCCAATGAAGAAAGAGACACAAGGATTGATTGATAGATATATCAAAAACCGGCTTAAATCTCAACCATGTCACCAGGTACTTGTCCTTTTTTTCTATCATGTCACGGGCACTTTATACCATTATTACTAAACTTTAATTTATATTCGTAACTTGCATTTAAAATTCATATGGTGGAAGGATCTTGACATTCAAAACAACTTACCTTTTGCTCGGGACAGATTGATAGAAGGCTATTTTTGGATATAGTCACCGAGGATGCCTTTAAATGGGTGGCCACACATCCTCCGCTTCTGAAAGCTTCATGTAAAATTGTAAGACTCGTGGATGATATTGCCACCCACAAGGTACATACATACTAACATACATATATGATCATGTTCTTAGCCAAATATTTGGTGTTACATAACACCTACATAATTTTTGAAGGAGGAAAAAGAAAGAGGCCATATTCCTTTAAGCATCCAATGCTACCGAAAGGAAACTGGTGCATCATAGGAGAAAGCATGCAAGTTTTTCTCGAAACAAGTTGAAGATACTTGGAAAGTTATAGATCAAGAGTCGCTCAGGCCTATCGATGTCCCTTTTCCTTTCCTTATTCATGCAATCAACCTTGCATGTATGAGTGATACCTTATATAAAAACAAAGATGGCTACAATCATGTTGGTAAAGAAGTCATTAGTCACATCAAATCGATCTTCGTTCACCCTATTATTGTCTAAGATTCATCAAGTAGTCTTAATGGAATTGTTGTTGCTTTACATATTCCATTATAATGTTATATTATCTATTCCGTTGTAATTTTTCTGTGTCCATTTTACATGTGTATTCTCTAGCAGCTCTTGGACCTCATGTGGTAAATAAATATTAAACATTTCCTCTTTTTAACCTCAACTAAGGCGCAATACGTATTAAATTCTATGTCTATCAACTCTATAGAAGGAGATCTTAGTGTGAAAGACTCGAATATATTATGACAGATTTGACATTCTTCAAGGTTTTTATAATTGGTAACACGCCGCCCCACTTGGAGGGTAACATTAAGGGGCAATGGATCTGGAAAGGCTAAGAAGGATAGGCTAAAATAAGATGGGGTGCAACCTTATTATAATGAACACGTGAGTATTGTTAATTTTATATTCACTAAACAAACACATGACACATGTGCTCTTGGTATCTAAAGTGTACAAATGTTAAAAATAGGTCAAGATTTCTATGTTATTTTTAATAGCTAAACATTTAAAAGGTTTTGTGTACTAAAGTTTCATAAAAAAAATTTAACTTATAAGAAACATGTATTGGTGCATAGAGCTTCTATTCGATCAGACATTTCTACACAAGTTTTAGGAAAACCGGTTTTGCTAATAAAAAGTTTACGGTTGCATTTAAATTTCAATGTTTATTGATGGAAATGCAAACCAGAAATTGTACGACATTTAACTTGATTATCCATGAAATCATTTCCAACGATATAACTACTATTCTTCAAAGGTAATACTTATCACTCATTAGATCTACGCACATAAAAAATCAAATGAGTTGGTCTGCAAGATGTGGCTGTCTCATTTAGTCTTTATGTTTACAAGTAATGTGGAAACATAAGAATAGTTTAATAACTTTCATGGAAATGACCAATCACTTTTTGGAGCTTGGATCTTTAAGAAACAGTTCGTTGATCTTTTTAAATAATATTATTGGCTTTCCTCTTTGTTTCATGAATAGTGTCTTCACCCCATACTACAGGCCTACAGGGAGACTGTAGTATATAGTACAAACGACTCACGAAAAGAAAATGAGGATGGGATATCTACCACTTTGTTCTTGCAGACACTTTATTAACTTATCATTCTCATATCGGATGAACATTCATTTCTTTATGTTAATGTATTCAATAAATAATTTTATATGTTTATAATTCATTTACCTTTACTTAAATTTCCATCAACGATATCCATTCAATATAAAAATTGGTATGTTTATATCTTATTTTTCATTAACTTATTTTTTTCAACAATATTCATAAGTCTAAAAAAAATAACACCATTAACAATTAAAATGTATGTCAACCTCATCTCTTAAAAAAACTTCAACGTAAACTAATACCATCAAAATATTAGTTAAGCCCCGCGTCTTTAAAATGAATTTCCGTTAACCAACACCATCAAAAGAATAATTATAAGTCATGTGTGAACTTGCACGATATTAGTGGTCACTTTATGGGTAGACATAGAGCATTTACTATCTACTTGAAGAACCTCGACAAGTACAAGGTATTCCACCCGTTTCATTTAACTTTTAATTACTTTTTAGCATATATTTGTTCAACTAAATCCAAAAAATAAAAACCAAAAATCAAAATACTATGCTTTTAGCCGTTTTATGGATTATGGTAACATCAATTATAGATCTTAACCGTTTCATTTAACTTTTAATTACTTTTTAGTATATATTAGTTCTACTAAATCCTAAAAATAAAAATCACAAGTCATACCCGTCCATCGGACGGGTTTTGACACTAGTATATATATATATATATATATATATATATATATATATATATATATATATATATATATATATATATATATATATATATATATATATATATATATATATATATATTTCAAAATATCAGTTAAGAATATACAAATAATCCAAATTTATATACAACACTAACCAACTACTTTGGACGTTGAAACGTCAGAATCGGAAAGCATGGTCTTCCTCCCACATAGCTTTCAAGCCTCCTCATTTGATCTCGGTGCTTCAACCTCCCCTCGATCCTTTTAACAAACCTTCGAACATCCCGTTGTTCATGAGAATTCCATCTTTTATCTTTGCCCAACTGAATATCCTTCAAACGAGAATCCAAGCCATCACGTACCACCTTGAGAGTATCATCACAGAATTTGTGAATTTCATCAAATGCCATGAAGCAAGTATGGTGATTTTCACTTCTGTAGACGAATCCGAATTTTGGTTTGGTGAAGAGTTTGTATTGTGGCTCTATGTTGATTTCGTTGAAGTGGAGAAGCGACTTTGTAAGATTGAGCTGTTTTTGGTAACTTTCAACACCAAGTTGTAGGTCTTCAACACGTTCCTGTATGATCCTGCTTTTGATGAAGATAAGGAGAGCGGTGATGTACTTCAATTGGATATCCGTCGAAAACTGACACATCCTTCCTTGCACCTTGAGTAGATACATGTCTACAATGTCATTGAGAGACAATTCTGGAAAATCAGCTTATGAAAACTTGTACTCCTTTTCATCTTGTCTTTTCACCACGATCTTTTTCAAGAAGGATTAACCCCACTTGGTAGCCATAGAGATAGACATAATAACCACGATCCTTTGGTCATGCTTAACATCCTTTTGTGACTTGCTTAGCTTGCTGCTTTTGTAGAAAAGCCTACGCCTTTCTGGCCAATGGTGAATCCATAGCAAGGCATCTTGGTCATATTCCACCTCTTTTTCAACGAACAAACTGGTGATGTCTTCCTAAATAGCCTTGTTGGAGAATGAAGCGGCTGGTATGTTGAAAGTCGAAGATGTAGCATATTTCTTACTTATTGAACTTCTGTGTTGAAGAAACTCGAGTTCGTTGTTGAAGAAGAATTTGAATGGAATCTTAGGTTGTTTAGGTTTACCGATAAGAGGAAGTGGTTGGTCCAGTCAGTGTAATACGGTCCATGTTTCTTTGTCGAATGATCAATATTGAACTCTGGATTGAGCCAGACGATGTTGTTTGACATTGCGTGGGCAACGTTTTCAAGGTGATACTCGAGCTCAATCACGCTTCTGGATCTTTCATTAAGCACATTGAAGGTGTCGTTCTTGATCCGTCAGAGTTCTTTCTTGGTCATGTTCTTAATCTTTAATTGACTTTTAAGCACTTAGACCTGCTTTACTGTACGACTATCCACTGACTCTTGATCTTCTTCAAGGGGTGGTTGTGCCTCAACTAATTTGTTGAACCAATCATACTCTTTTGTGTTGTCTTTATCTAGCCATGAAACAACGACATACTTCTTTCTTTTCTTGCTTGTTGATGGTCCTGGTCTTGGCCTTGGAGAGGATTAAGGTGAGAGTTGAGGCTCTGGTTTCTCATAGTCATCACCACCGGTGTAGGTAAAGTGATCACCAGCATTATCAGATGGTGGGGTGATTTCAGAATCCTTAGGTTTATCTAATGGTGGTGGCTGAGCAACTTAAGGTGTGGGGGTGGTAGAGGTTTTGGCTGGTGGTGGTGGCATGGATGATGATGATCCTCCGGTTTTCTTTTGTTTCTTGATTCGAATCTTGATCGTCATCTTTACTCGGTCTTTTCTCTGTGTCCGCATCTTTTTTTCATGGTGTTCGAAGTTGTCTTGCAACGAGAAGATCGTAGAGCTGTTCATCTTCCTTGCTCAGAGAATCAGCTCTAGCAGCCATTTTAGTGACAAGTTCAGCAATTAAGTCTTCTTCTGTAATGACCGGGGGCTCGACCGGTTTAGTTTCCATTACCACCGGTGTTGTGGTGAGAATCTGCTTGATCATGGTCTTTAAAATTGGTTGCAGTTTTCGTTTGAAGAGTTCTCTTGTAACCGCATGAATGTTTTCAGCAAGAAATGTCTGAGCATAATTGACGACAAGTTCATTCATTTCTCCCTGAACATCCCTGGAGAGAAACTTCTGGATGTCATCTTTGGATTCTTGGAATGTAGACATCTGTGCAGTTAGGTACTTAGGTCAGTGACCAAGTCGGACAATGTGTTGACTTGTGCTTCTAAATGGTTTTGCTTTCTTGTCCGGGCTTGATTCACTGCCTTTTGTATCTTTGTTTTTGCACGAGACATCCACGTATCTGCTTTCTTCTTAACTGATTTTGTTGTAGACTTTGATGTTGTATGTGTTGGTGGAGGGGATGATTGTGATGATGATTCGAGTCTTGTTGAGGTGTCAATTGGTGTATCAGAAGACGGTTTTGGATTGTGTGATGGGTTGTCGAGGATATAATTTTTGGCTTCAATCTTTAGACGATCCTCTTCAGCCCTTGCCGCTTCTTCTTCAGCCTCTCTGCGTTTTAACTCCTCTGCAGCCTTTTGTACATCATCATCAGTAATCCTCTCCTCCTGATCATGATAGTCTCCTTCAGCATCATACATCTCTTCATCTTTGTCTTCTTCTTGTTGTTGTGGTTCCTCTTCCTGAACGGTTACTTTGGTGGTGTCACCCGTGTCCTTACCGGGTTGATTAACCAGATCAGACTAGATTTGGGTGACTTGTTGTGGTTCTTCGAGATGTGGAGCACCACTAACTGAACCTCCTACTGTGACAACTCGTAATTTTAGGACATTTCATATAGACTAGATTTAGTCTACACATTATTAGTAACATCATTTCATATCAATTTATGCATGGTTTTGCATTTTTCATTAAACGTTTATTTTCCTATTTAAATAAACGCTATCGCGTAAACATTTATTTTGAATATTGATCCGACACTTCCAAAAATTATTCTAATATATTTTTATACTCCTTTTAAGATTATATAAAATTATATTATTAGTTTACCCGATGTTTTCAATTTATTTTGTATATAAATTGTTATGTATAAATAATTACGACGGTTTTCGTAAATTCAACCCGATAAATATTTATTTTACTCAATTCTTGTGAGAAATGTATTTTTATAATTTTTATGACTTCAATATATTTTATTTTGATCCGTTAAAATTTATTTTTAGCTAACGCTACCTTAAATGCTTGAATATGTACACAAGTTACCAACTATCCTTAAATAACTACACGTTCACTCTACACTTATACATTTAAATGATACAAAATATCACAAGTCTTTTATGTTTCATGTATGTCGACTCATACATAGTGACTCACAACCTTTTGAGTACAAATATCTAACACAATAATATTTACTAGTTTTAATATATTACAACTACCCATATTTCACATATAGAAAAGGTGAAAAATTACATATACTCTCTCCATCCTTACTCCCTGAACCGGCCATATCAAGAACAAAGGAGAAACCATAAAATTTTGAAGTTCAAGTAATAATCTAGCTCATGTAGTGATCTAGTATAGGTTTTGAAATAAAAACCTCGTGATCTATTTAAGTGTACTTTGCTCAAAACTCTTCAATTCTTCAAGTAAGTGTTCTAATAATTTTTCATAATCTTTCATGCTCCTACTTGATGTATCTTTATGTTTCTTTTAGAAAAACATGCATGAATTCCATGATCCATAACACTTTTATTGATTTTTAGTACATATAATGAGTTTTATTTATCCTATAATTACTCCTTGAAACATATCACTTTTGGTGATGTCTAGGAACCCATGACACCCTAAGAAGGTGTATGGTAGGATTAGAATAGCTTCGGAGTTGTTTTGAATTGGTTAGAATAGGTTTTGCGCGAGAAAAACTCATTTCGACAACTTTATTTAGAGGTCTGATCTTATTTTCGAATTCTGGAATTCTCGACAGTAGGTAAAAATTTTTGGAATTCTCGACAGTAGGTAAAAATTTTTGGACTATATATTTGGAAAATATACTTTAAAACGAAAACGTGGTCGCTTGAACGGGTTAAAACGGAGTTATAACGAAGAAGATATGAATTTTTCAAGTTTGGCGACGAAAATTATTTGTTTCAGAAAATTCAGCATGTATTCTCAACTTTTTACGAGTCAAAAAGGGGTCTTAAGCGTTATTAAATGTGTCTACTTATCAAAAATATATTAGTATATGTTAATACGAAACCGTGGATATAAAGAACGTAGAAAACGGACTTAAAACGAAGAAATTGTGGCCAATTAAAGTTTAACGAAACTTATATTTTTAACAGCAACTTGTAAAAATATACATACTGATATGATTTTAAATCGAGGTTTTGACCCCTTTCGGGTCCGAATTGGCTTAAGTGTAAAACACGAAAGTTGTCCGAAATGGTATTTTACTATCAATCGCGAGATTTTTAAGCTTAAAAGTGTAAAATGAGAGATTTAAGCATGGTCAAAGACGGACGATTTTTCTGAAAAAGTCCAAGTACCCGTTGCTGATGGGAAATAAAATTGGTGTTTTTAAGCGTTTTCGAGTCCGTTTGAGCTTTGAAAACTTTACCAAATGCTATTGTATCACCTATAAATTATTACGGAACGTTAGAAACCTTATAAAAACGATATTTTATAAGCACAAGGGTTTATTAAAATATAAAGGAGCGTTCGGATTGGTGTTGTTTTAGCACACGAGGCTAATCCTATGGATAGCTTGTTGTGGCTTAACGAACCGGATTAATATTTTGAATGTGTAATTGTAATTGAGATAAATTATGACTATCGTGCTTATTTTCATAAGTATTAACACTTATATATTTTCTACTAGACCAAAGTGGTTATCGCAAGTGACCATGTTGGAAGCCATTTTTCATATCGATAGGAATCTTTTGAGAAAACGATGTCTTCTAGTAAAAGTGAGTTCGTCTAGCCTATTTTCCCAAAATGTCCGACCGTTCGTCAAGCGGAGTTGTAATGAATAAACTACGGTCACTTAAACTTTGCCGAAAACCACCCTTAAATAATATTTTGGACACAAGTACCATACTTTACCTATATTTTTCTCCATGATCGAGACCTCTAGGATGAAAATTTAAAAGCTAAGACTTTTAGATAATGATACAAGCTTTCCAAAACCGTTGAGTTTGTTTCCTAACACTCGATGTACACCAATTTACGACTAGTTTTTCAAGGCCATTTATTCACTTTCATGAAATTGTCAAATGACATTATTTTACGACGAAAAGTTATAATTTCATAATAAATCATTAAATGACTATCGTAGGATATCATTTCAACGTAAATACTTGTAAAGTATTTTATAATATGACGAGATGTCATAAACATACATTTCGACGTTAAACATTATTTTCAAATGTACAAGTGGTATGGATTTCATATGAGTTTGCATGCACGACATTGTTTCATGATTTACATTAGAACATATCATTCATAATAGGTCACGGTCAGAGGTTGCGCCTCATTTCAGTATTGCCATTATATCATCATTATCATTGCACCAGGTGAGTCATAGCCCCTACTCTTTTAACTGTTTTGAATTACTTTTGGGGGAGATACATGCTCAACTATTTTTATGACAATCATGATTATTTGCAAACTATATGTTTATCTGAACTGAATGTTTAGTCATATTCTATATCATAAATCATGGAACTAAATGTCTTGGAATAATCATTGAACTAAATGTCTTGGTAGAATCATGAACTAATGGTCTTGGAACGATTTGAAACAACACTCATATGTGTTATATCAAGTAACTATTGATACATTAAGTCAAGTACTATTGATTATGTGCTATTGTTCTACGTCGAGTTAAGTACTATTGATTATGTGCTATGGTTCTACGTCGAGTTAGGTACTATTGTGAATTCATTTGACATCATGTGCTTGAACATAAACTATACACATTTTGGCAGTGGGTTGTGAACACACAGGTTGCAAGTTTTGTATGGGCGGAACTTGGAACTGAGTGGATTTACAATGCCTTTGCTGCATAAACGATTTTGAAAGGCTTTACATTTCAACTCAAACTCTATGAACTCACTCAACCTTTGTGTTGACACTTTTAGCATGTTTTATCTCAGGTATCTAAGGCATTCACTTCATGGCATGCATGTGGACATATCATAGAGTCGCGGTGACGACGCGTCTCACTTGGGTTTTATGAACTTTAAAAACATCGTTTGGCTTGTATCAAATTTATTTCCGTACATATTGATTTAATTTGGGACCTACACTTTGTAAACTATGATTATTATACTAAATCAAACGATGTATTTTCCAAACGACACTTTAGGTCGTTCGATATATCTGTAACTTTGATGCTATGACAGTCAACCCCTAGGAATTCCATTCCGCTGCAAAACAGGTAATTTGGGGGTGTAACACCTACCCCACCGGGTTAACCATAAAGGTAGAGGCTTGGTGTTCCGTCCTCTTCTGCTTCAAAAGTTTTTGAAATTCTATGTCCTCTTGTTCCTCAGGATCATGCTCTGAGTCTGAGTCTTGTTCATCTTCAGCAGTTAGAGGCCTCTCCCCTTTATTTGTCTTGTCAGTTTCATCATCAGATCTATATGTGTTTATGTCCTTCTCAAGTTGTTCAAGAGTAGGGCTTGTCTCCGTTTCCTTCTCCTTGGTAGTGACATCAGCATGAACTTCATCATAGATAACGCGTTCATCTGATTCAGTCTCTGAGTCCTCATCTGGTTGTGAGGTAGGCTTAGGAAAAGGCTCGGGTTTTGTCACTTGAGTTGGAATTCTTCTCTTGATGACTCTTTTGGTGATCTTATACTTGGACTTCTTTGTCGTGCTTCCTGAACTTCCAGTTTTCTTAGCCCTTGTCTTAACTGATGGAGCCTGATGACTTCATCCATGAACCCTACACGCTGTTCTTTGAGAGCTTGCTGATAATATCTGTAAGAAGTAGCTTCTTTGACCTTTTCTGTTAGAAGGCATGCAGGAAGTTCAACACCTTGTTTACGAGTGCTGGACACCTGAAACCTAACTGTCTTCAAAGTGGGCTCTTTCTTCACAGTGTGCTTTGCTGGATCATCAAGTCTTTTCGGGATGTCCTTGTACTTCTTGAGTAAGTTATGGATGATCAGCTTTGCGAATTGGACAAAAAGGGTCTTTGAACCTCCCTTCTTGAGGTACCGCATCATGTCTTCCCATATTAGGCTTGCATAGTCGATGTGCTGAACATGGACCATTCCCTAGAATATTTGCAGGTGAGGTAGCTTGGGATGCTCATGACCGTTGTCTCTTCCCGATACAGACTTGGAAATCATGAAGTAGAGAATCCCCCATGGTTATGGCATGTATTTCACATCAACTCTAGAGTGAGTGGTGATTATTCCAGCAGACTCATCATATCCAATAGCAATTAGAAAATCCAGAATCTCCTTGTCAGTTGGAATATTGACGTAGTCATCCGGAGAGTTAATGGCAGGAACTAGTAGCATTGAATGAAGGTCCTCTACAGTGAGTGACTTCACAATTGTGTAAAGTGCACTTGACAACATCTTCCCCATCAATCTTTTCCATAGTGTGCCAGAACTGATGGATGTAGAAGTCGGGAATTGATGAAGACTTCGTGAGCATGAACTTGTAGGGTGGTTGAGGAGGATGTCCACAACAATTCGACATGACGATTCAGTTAATGTAAAGTTGTTGACGTCCACTCGGAGGTTGTTCTTGACAATCACTCTGTCGTAACCTTGTGGGAATGTGTTGGCCATTGTGAGTTCCACAGGAGCATTGACATCAGATTGTTGTGCAACCATTTTTGTGATCTGAAAGACATTAGACATAGAAACAGACATTTGAAAGACACAGTATGTTAGCATAAGTCTGGTTCATTCTCTAAGTCCTTGTTTGGTGTTAACAGATTGATGTTTGTTACATAGTCTAAGTCACATTTTTCCTCTTTCATGTAGTTGTGATGATAAGTTAAGTGAACGTTTTAATTTTGAAGTTTAAATTCCCATTTATCACTTAAACACAACATTTGAAGTTTTGTATGCTTATTCGTAAACTTTAGACAACATGTGGTTTGTGACTTATTCGTAACAGTTAACATTTTTGAAAACAAAAAATTATTCGTAACTTGAATCCTTATTCGTAAAAATGGATGCTTATTCGTAAGAATAAGTTTAATGCGTAAGAACATTCCTTATTCGTAAAGAATAGTTCTTGTTCATAAACATTAAGCTTATTCGTAAGAATATGCTTATTATTTACGAATATTGCTAATTCGTAAGAATGAAGCTTATTCGTAAAGCAGTCTCCTTATTCGTAAGAATAAGGTTATGCATAAAAATAAGCCTTATTCGTAAGAATTTGGCCTTATTTGTAAGCCTTTCCAAGTTTACGAATTTCTTTCCAAGAAATTCGTAAGTCACTGTAGTCGTTTCTTATTCGTAAGATTTGTGTTCTTATTCGTAAGATTTTTAGCTTATTCGTAAACTTCAATAACCTTTTTAATCTTTACGAATATCCATCCTGTTAACATAACACCAATTCCAATTGTTACAATTAAGTTAAAACATCCCCAGGAACACAAAAATGGGATTATACAGTTATGCATTCACAAAATTCCTTATTCGTAAAACTCTAAAACCCTTAAACCCTTGTTTTACGAGCAACAAATTTATCCATCTTATTCAATTTCTGGTTGTTTATGAGTGTTCATAGGGTGCACTAGAGGGTTTCTAAACACGTTTTAACATCAATTTACAACAGAATCAAGAAGTTCATCCAAAAGAATACAAATGGAAGTATGTATCCCCGAATCGTTTCCCAACGAAGGATGAATGGAGTTTTAAACTCAAGTCGCGATTGTATGTGATGAATAGTCATAAAAGAGAGATTATGGATTTTTAAACTAAGATAATTAAACATACACTAAATACAACTAATAAAGAAAGTAAAACAATGATGCAAAGCACACATATCCTAAAACGCAACTAAACCTAAAAACGCATACGTATGGGAACTTAAAAACGCGATTTAAAACCAAATTAAGAAATTTTAACCCTAGATGTGCAAATCTATTTTTCCTAGGTTCTATTTGATAAAATAAAATTTTAGAAAAAAGAATTTTATTCTTTTTATTTCTTATTTAATTTTTATGAATTAAAATCTAAAAGAAATAAATAAAATGTTTAAAAATAGCAAATGGTATTGGAAAATTATGAAATTTTTCTGGAAAATACTTTAAACTATACTAAGGTTGTGTTTATTTTTCATAAAGAGGCTCTTAACAGCCTCTTAATCTGAACCGTTCAGATGCGGTCAGATATTTTGGTCGTTCAAACAGTTTTTTTTCTCGTTCGGACGCGTTCAGAGGCAGTAAGATCTTAATGGTCTAGACTTGAGAGGGGTGTCTGAATACCTCTTGTTGCCTCTTGCTGTCACAAAAAAACCAAAAAAAAAAATTAGTACGAGCAAGTAAATATGCGGTTCAAACATGAGTTTTTTTCCCGTTCAGATGTGGTCAGATTCAGACATTTACGCCTCAGATTCAGATTCAGATGTGCGGTTTAGATTCAGATTCAGAGCCTCTTAAAAAACAAACACCACCTAAGCTTAGGAAAAATGATAAACTTGAAAAAGCTGCAAGAAATAAGCTGTTATAGAGCTTAACAGAAAAATAAGCTTAAGAAAACTTTTTGTATTTAAAGGAATTAATAGAAACTAAGATGACACGCAACACTAGATGGGACAGATGGTAAAGGGGTTTGTGTTGGGGTGCTTGTGTGAATGGACACACCCAGGTTCGACCTTGGGTTTTGTCACTTTTTATTTTTATTTTTGTTTTGCAAATTTTCTCAAATAATAAACTTTTTGTAAAATTAACTTTTCTAAAACACAAAAATAAGGAGATTAAGACAGAAAAAAGGCAACAGAAAAGGTATAAAAAGCTTAAACAATCAGCTAAGAAAAATGAAAAGTAAGATAAGCTCATACAAGCTAAATAAGTTGAACTAGGGGATTAAGCTACTGAGGAAAATATAAGCTAGGCTAACTATGGGGATCAGAAATAAGCTAAAAGATCTTAAAGAAATAAGCTGAAAATACTATGGAACAAACTAAGGCAAAATTAGAATAAGCAAAGGCTGCTATGGGGAATAAGCTAAAGGAACACCTATAAGCTAAACTTTAAATAAGCTGAGAAAGCTAAAAGCAACCTACATTACTAAAAACAGCTTTCATAATAAGCTAGAACACTGAAAACAAGCAATAAGCACTATCAAAAGGTTGCTATAACAGCAGCCTAAGGGAGATTTGCAGACTAAAATAAGCACACAAATAAGCTCTAACTACCTCTTAAAAGGCAAAACAAATTAAGACTATACTAGGGACTAATGGAAGAACCAAAAAGCAGACAATAATAGCAACATGATAAGCAGATAGAAGGCTGTGAAAAGTGGTGCAGACCACAATTGCTATTTTTTTGAGATGACAGATCTAACTAACAGATTTTTAGAGCAAACTTCAGCAACTTAAAAGCTATTGAAACCTAAATAAGCCTAAAATAGATAATCAATGACCTATCAAAAACTAGAAAAACCAATTTATCTGAATTTAGAACTTGATTTGACCCTTGAAATTAACTTGGGAACATGACTGATTTTGGCTGAACTAGGATTTTTAACAGACCTGAAAAATGGAAGCTATGTAGAACTTGACTTAAGTGTTTATAAAAAAGCTTGAATGAAATTGAAAACAACATATAACACTAAATTTGACATTTGAATACAACTTAAAAGCAACTAATCATAAAATGAAAGCCAAAACTAGTATAAGGACTTGATAACACAGATTATGAATTTTTATGTTCCGAACCAAACTAAACTTAATAAGACTAACTGCAATCTCCTTGATTAACCTTAAGAAGACTAGAACAAGCTGACTTTGAACAAATTTAAGGAATAATACTAACTTTGACCGTTAATTTCAACATTGCCAAACACCCCTTTAAACACTGGTTTGCAAAATTAAAACAGATTATGCTTAAAAACTTGAAGGATTTTGAAACTAACTGACTTACAATGACAAAATGATAGTTTGAAACTACTATTTAACAAATAAAAAGCATAAATTAAACTAATATTGATTTTGACTTTTATGTTGACTTATTTTGACTTTTGTTAACTTTTGCAATTAAAATAGAATTAAACTGAGACAAGCTCATAATAAGCTATGATGATTTATGTGAGCTTGTGAAAATAGAGAATGAAGGTTTAAAATATATTTGGATTAATGAAAGCTTAAAATGTAAATGAGAAGAAATTAAAAAAAAACAAAGCAACTTGTATTAATAAGAGTAACAATACATTGATAATGAAATTACAATTGAACTAATAAAACATTAATAAACAACATGGTAACAATTCTCTAAGACAAGAAAATTGGACATCTAAAAATCTGTGATAGGAGCTCTATTTATAGCTGAGGCTTGAGGGATCATCTAGGGTTTCTAAAGCCTCTAGTCTCTCTGATCTTGGCCCTTCATCTTTTGCTCCCATCTTAAGCTGAATTTTATGCGTTGGGTCATGTGCGCAGCTCTCTCTACACACGGATTGCCAGCGTGTCATTCCTAACATGATGTCAGGAATGATGTCAGAGTCTTTCGGAAAGAATTTGAGAGGGTACAGGGGTTAATTCAGGAGAAGAAGAAGCGTGAATAGTGTTGTTCTGGTTTTGGGAGGGAAGGGTAAAAAGGGTTTATTAAATTGTTTGTTTGACCATTTTAAGTTGGGGTTGACCGGGTAAGTGAGTATAAAATGGGTTATATGGTGTGAGTGTAACCGGGTAAAATAGTTTTTGGGTTTGGGCTTTTGGGATGGTTGGTCCAAGGATATAAAAGCGGTTTTGGATTTGTATTTTGGGATTTGTGGTATTACACTTTGAATCCAGATTTTAAATATAGAAATACCATAAGGACCATTCATGTCAATTTGTAAATCACAAGGACCAAAGATGCAATTTAGGTAAAATGAGGGGTGAAATGGTAAATTGGGTAAGGATAAGGGTGTATAGTGTAAATATGCCAATGATGAGGGTAAGTGATAAAAAATGCCAAACATGCTTCAAAAACCGCAAAATTGAATTCCCGGCTCCTCTTTTGCTCTCTTTTCATTCCCGTGCTTGATTTTCTTCTGTTTTGTCTTTTCTTTGTCTGTTTTGAGATATCCGTACCTGCACATGCATAAACTCAAGAAACACACAAATATTAGGCATAAACGGCTCGTTTCTAGTTTATTTGGGTGGGTTTTGATAAAGAAAAGGTATATGTTTTTACATATACCAAAATCTACCAAACTAACGTATTGCCGTGTCCTCAATCAATGTCATCAACTCACGCTTCTAAAACCAAAGATTTCAACCTCTTTCTACTAAAGCTATGAAAAGTAGCAAAGCTTCCTTAAGAGATATTAAGAAATCCTTAATTCTAAAAACGCCCCGTTTACCTTTTTATTTCACATATAGATATAACGTTTAAGCACTTTCCATTTTGTGTGACGGTTTGTTGAACTTTCATGTCTAACAATAACTCTCACATATTTTTGATAGACATTTTAGGATCACGGAGTAGGAAACATAACTCATGAAGAAGTGACCATACGGATATAATTCATCGTCCTTGATTTTTCACGAGTTCCTAAACTAAGCTTAAAATCGAAATCACTTGCTATATACAAATTATATGCTAACACTACCCATAGATGCTACTTGTGTACGCTTAGCTACTTTTCACTCCCATAATCCTAATTCCTCTAAGGATTTTATTTTGAAAATCGAGATTTTTTTTTGTTTTTCTCTTTTCTTGTTGCGATATATATTTATTCCGATAAAAGCATCGAGTTTAGACGCTAAGTAGTTTCCAAACCTTCCCTCAAAAACCGTTGCTCACAAGAATGAGGTCTACATCAAGGTCCTAATTTCACACGATTTAGGGGATGTCCTTTTAATTTATAACCGAGATATCCCATGTTTGAGACCCAAACGAAAACTTTTTATTAGGATAACCCCGGAGTCGAAGCTTGGCTTAACATTATTTCAGCCCATTTGCACATTTGCAATTTTAGCCCTTGGTCTTTTCAACCACCAATTCAATGGGATTACCATTTTATTAGAAGTCTTATTATGACTTGGGAATTTTTCCTCAACCTTTTTGAAGTCCATGGCAACGGGGGTACCGTCAAACATAGAAAAATTTTATGGCTTTGGATTTTCACATTTATACATTTGAGCTTTATTTCACGTTAATTATTTGCCAAATCCGAGTCCCATGGATTTTATAACAATAGAAACAATAGCACGTACTATCAAGAATCAGTTGTCTATTACACCGCAACACTGACAGTACCTTGATGTGTACCTAACTCGCATAAGCAAGGATTCTCTCAAGAATGCTTGAAAACTAAATATCGCCAAAACCAAACACCTTTAATTATTTTGATTTTTTTTTTGGGGTTTATAAGCTGCTGGGAGTAAAAAGCCACAAGTAACCTCTACGAGCTCTAAAGAGATCCAACTACTCCATGCTTAGCATCTAACTTCTACATAACTCTATCATTTCTCGATCTCCGCAAATTTAAAATCTTAAATAATAAGATCCGCGAATGCTTAGCCAACAACTTAGCTCTTGCAAATTAAAGTCAATCATGGGAACTTGCAAACTCTTTGCTAGAATTCACGTTTTATATCTCCTTATATGAAAAACTAGCAAAAGCTTTTAATTATCAAGGT
Organism: Chrysanthemum seticuspe; assembly: GCA_019973895.1. Lineage (NCBI taxonomy): Eukaryota > Viridiplantae > Streptophyta > Magnoliopsida > Asterales > Asteraceae > Chrysanthemum > Chrysanthemum seticuspe. The sequence continues at coordinate 216,611 of BPTQ01000003.1, forward strand.
TAAGGGAACAAGCTAGAGCTCAACACACCCGGTCAAGTCAAAATTCTATTCCTACTCTAACCAGCGAAAAGTCAACAAGGTGTCAAAACATATACATTTTGCAAATGATTCATCAAATAATCTCAAGTATCGCATTTAAAATCACGTATTAGAAACTAGCAAATCTTTCAAAGCTTTGTATAATTAAAATAACTTAGGGAAGCTTGCAAATTCTTGGTCTTGTGAGCTAGAATTCGCATCTTATATTCTCTTGTCTAAGCAATTAGCAAAAACTTTTCAAGAAACGCATATTTAAAGTAACTTCTAAGAGACTCGCAAAGACTTTTCAATCATAAAACTAGCAAAAGCCTACAAAAATTTTAAATTTTCTCATTTTTTCCCATCAATTTTTTGCATTCTTTTAGGAAAAACGCGGTTGCGAGAGTGTAAGGCAAAAAACAAGTGCGGTCAAACAAATCAAAGATTACCCCCCCCCCCCCCCAAACTAAAACAAAATATTGTCTTCAATGTTTAAAGGCAAGGGTTCTCAAAAGAAATCTAAAAGCCATTTATTAATTATGCTAAAAGATAAATGTTAGTCGATTAGATTTTGGATATCGGATTTCCATAAGCATCAAAACATGAAACTCGAGTGGAGAAAAGACAAAACCACGAGCACGAGAGTCTTCATATATCGGGGAAATCCTGGACATAAACATCAAAAACACCAAACACGAGAAATCGAAGAGGCGAACCCCCTCACGTCATTTATTAGAAAATAAAAAGAAGATTGAAGGATAAGCATAGATTGCCACCCACGAAGCGCTTTTGTTTTTGTTCAACGAGTCTCTAGCTTGACTCGTCCTCAAATTCATTTGTCCTTGGGGAAGCAAGTGGAAGAGATACCGGGATCAAAGATGGTATCCATATTCTCGTAGGAAAGAGAATGGGTGGGTGAAATATTAGGCATAAGCACAAAAGGTTCAGAAATATCTTTCACCACACCTGTATTGGTCATATGAAAGAAAGTTCCATCATCTGGTGATTTAGCGGTCAGACGAATGGATGATGGATCACGGTAAAATGACTCCATAGAAGAAAGGAGTCCATGGTTAGGAAGGAAACTTTTTGAAAGCTCAACTGTTAGGGCATCCATCATAGGCTCCTTTTCTTGGATTACATTAGTCGTAACATGAAGTTCATCTTTAATGAGTATCCCGGGTTGTGACAACTCGTAATTTCAGGTCATTTCTCAAATTTACTATTCATTTCAGGAATTTACTATTCATCGGTTACTATTCATCATTTTACTATTCATCGTTTTTGAAGTCGATTTGAGAGAACGTATTTCAAAATTTTACTCTTCACGAAACACTATTCATTCCCGGAGAAAATTCACTATTCATGATTCACTATTCATCATTTTTCGTAAACTAGGTTTACAAGTATAAAATTCGCGTAACCGTAAGGGTTTAGCTGCGAATTCATGAAAAATCATTGAGGTCATTTCATATAGACTAGATTTAGTCTACATATCATTAGTAATGTTATCATCATATTAGTTCATGCATGGTTTTGCATATTTCATTAAACGTATAATTTTCTATTAAATAAACGCTATCGTATAATCATTTATTTTGAATATTTGATCCGACACTTCCAAAAAATATCTTGATATATTTTTATGATCATTTTAAGACTATAAAAATTATATTATTAATTTACCCGATGTTTTAAATTTATTTTGTATATAAATTGTTATGTATATATGTTTACGACGGTTTTCGTAAATACTACTCGATAATTATTATTTCACTCAATTCTTGTAAGAAATGTATTTTTATTATTTTTACGACTTCGATATATTTTATTTTGTACCGTTAAAATTTATTTTTAGCTAACGCTACCCTAAATACCTAATTATACATACAAATTACATACTATACTTAACCTTTTATACTTTTACACCACAAAACTACACCACTCTTTCTTTTTTTTTACCCTTGCCGACCAAACTATGGTGATACAACAAGTTTTACATAAAAATCTTCTACTAGACTTACACATATACACTAATAGCTATGACATGTATTATACTTAATATTATACTCTAACATAAACACATACAAACTCATATTGCTAAGGTGAAAAATAAAACTCTCTCCATCTTCATCACCATTTTCGGCCAAGAAGAAGAAAAAAAAGGAAGAAACACAAGATTTTCAAGGATCAAGTTATTTATAAACACTAGTATACTCTATTTTAAGGGTTTTGCAATAAAAACCTAGAGTATTTAGGAAAACCTTGTTCCATAAACCTCATCATCATACTAGTAAGCATTTCATGATCATTATTAATCTTTCATATTCATACTTAAGTTATTTTTATCATGCTTGAAAGAAACTCACACTAACACATATAAAAACTTGATATTGGATCGGGCTTAATATTGGGCTCCATACATATTAATCTATTATACAATCTGAAATTATCTTGAACCCACTATGGTTATTTGATGCCTGTCTTTTAACTTTTCTCATGGATGTTCTATATATAGTGTCTTTGACATACACCATCTTCTTCGGTTGGCCATGCATTTTTTCTTTTTACTGATTTAAAATATCTTTTTTTTTTATCGCGCTACGATTAATTTATTTTGGAGATGCAAATAGAATAAGAGTGTTGATTGGCACATTTTTACTTTTGATCCGTACGCTCTAATGTACAATCTTGAAAAGCAATATATAATAAATGTACAACTGCTTAAATCATAGTTTAAAATGTGTAAATAAAAAATAAAAGTGTTCAAATCATTAGCCATATAATAAACCATCATTATTTTCAAGGTTATATGGATCATGTGCATGGCAACATGGGATTGGGAAAGCCGTTAATGTCACAAGTTTCTATGCACTTATATTGTTATTCTTTTCTCGTAACATAAATTTAGATATCCAAGTTGCAATATGAATAGGAAACACGACTAAGATTTCCATGTGTTCATTACAATATTTTACAATTTCATCTTATCAATAGCCATCATCAAACTAAGCCTACATTATACTAATGTACATATCCATAATCAACACTTCACCAACACTATAATCCCTACTAATTTGAGTTTGAGGTTCCTAAGAAAAGATCGATGGTTTCCATTAACATGCACATTATCAACTACTAGTGAACCAATAGACGCAAAAAATAGCACCATACGTGAAAAATGGTTGAAGATTCACGGTCAAGACAATTGGGTTGGTATGGCTGACACTATGGATCCACTCTTACAATCCGAGCTGATCCGTTATGGAGAAATGGCTCAAGCATGTTACGAAGCCTTTGATAGCGACCCATATTCAAAGTATTGTGGAAGTTGTAAGGTTCCACCCAAGACCTTTTTCCAAGATCTTGGGATGAATCACACTACAAGAAAAACTGGATTTAGTGACAAAAGGAACATGGTCACTATCAGTATAAAATTCGTCACTAACACTGTGTAGTGACCGAATCCTGGGTGGTCACTTTTCGTCACAATAACTCCGTCACTATTTTTATTAGAGACCAAAAAAAATCCGTCTCTAACCAATGACCATAATACGGTGGTCACTATATTTGTGACGCTATATTCGGTCACTAATTTTGGTCACTAAGAGGTGAAGGTGGTCACTGAACTGAAAGATAGTGACCGATAATGATGGTCATGAAAGTGGTCACTGATTTATTAAAGATAACGGACCCGTTAACTCACTGTTAACACCCATCAGTGACCTTGTGTGTGGTCACTTAGTATATAATTTAGAGACCAACTGGTGGTCACTTTTAAAAGCAAAAAGGTGGTCACTTATACAAACATATTTACAAAACGATTTAGCAATTTCACAAAATATATACCTGCATTAAAATCGAAACCTACGGATTTTAACAACATAGATATCAAATATCACTTATGATTGCATAACATAAAGATTCTTTTAACATATAATTTGTTGTATCTAGCTAATCAAAGGAAACAAAGATAACCACAAAAGAGAAAAATGTAACGTTCAAGTGTTTAACATCGTGTCTTGAATCATATCCACCCTCAATAATGACAATTGAAAAATACTCGGTACCAAACGACCCTTGTATCCAACTTAGTACCAAACAGTCCTTGCATCCAACCGAACTTTTAGTCACCCTACAAATGCGATAAACTTTGAGTCAGAGAAAATAATAATGATCAGAAAAGTCAGAAAATAATAATGATCTGAACTAACATAATTGCAGAAAAGTCAGAAAAGTCAAGTGCATTATAAGCTAAAAGTGAAGAGGTCTGAAGAAGTTAAAACAGTCATGGAGTGACGACAATTATATTGGTGACTAAACTGTGATAATAGAGACCAAAGCATGAGTGGTCACAAAATAATTGGTCACTAAAGGCACTTTTTCTTGTAGTGTCATCATAAGGGATACGAGATCACAAGCTATATTTACTCAAGCAACACGAGTAATCTGATTCCTAAATTTTTCACAAAGTACATTCGGCCAGATGGGCCATGGAATCCTATGGTGAATTGGATGGGCTATGTTGCAGTTTCAAATGATGAAACCACTGCACATTTGGGACGACGAGACATCATCATAGCATGGCGTGGGACTGTCACGAACTTGGAATGGATGATGGATCTCATGGACTTCCTGAAGCCTGTTTCGGCTCAAAAGTTGGCTAGCCAAGACCCAAACATCAAAGTCATGGCTGGGTTTCTGCATATTTATACAGATAAAGATCAAAGCTGCAAGTATTCAAAGTTCTCTGCCCGTGAACAAGTACTACCTTTACACTGTTTATATTATTCACATTATCGTTCTTATAAACTTTGTGTCACAGTATTTATCATTATGATTAACGAATGAGAACGGTCGGCTAATAACCAATTTATAAATAGAAATGATACATAGGCCTAAAATTTGGCCTAAAAGTGGACCTAAAAATACTTGGCAAGATCCTGACGGGTTGTAAAATAAGCGGGTCCCTGTCTGCAGCTGTCAGGATCTTGCCAAGTGTTTTTAGGTCCAAGTTTTAGGCCTATGTATCATTTCTCATTTATAAATATGGATTTCTAATTTATTACTGTAGTATAGTTTAACTTATTATTGTAACTCTACCCACAGCTGTTGGCTGAATTGACTAGACTAGCAAAGATATATGGGCCAAAAGAGGAGGAAATTAGCATCACGATAACTGGTCACAGTTTGGGGAGCGCTCTCGCAATTTTAAGTGCTTATGACATAGCTGAATCCAATCTGGATAAACTAGACAACATGCAACAATTCCATATAACGGTATTCTCATTTTCTGGACCAAGGGTTGGCAACACAAGGTTTCGAAAGAGAGTGGAAGAGTTAGGAATAAAAGTGCTGAGAGTCTTCAACATCCATGATAAGGTGCCAAATGTGTCGGGGCTTCTTTTGAATGAACACACATCACCTTTTGTTAGAAACTTGGCCGATTGGGTAGCATGGTTCTACTCACACATCGGAGAGAAAATTGGTTTGGATCACACAAGGTCTTCCTTTGTCAAAGAAAGCTTAGATGCGGGCTCGGCACACAACTTGGAGCTTCTCTTGCATCTGTTAGATGGGTATAAACACTTCTTTTAGTTAAAATTTTTTGAAGTATGATATGGAGTATAAATTTACTGCTATGGCCAAATGGCCTGATGGTTAACCGGTTAAAATGGGCCTGTGTTAAACCATGACCTTTTATAGAACATGTTAAACCGAGCAAGATCGGGTTGTTTTATTTTGTTTTACTTTGATATGCAATGGTATTGTTGCATTAAATTTTTGAACCTTGGTTACAACAAACCTATGGATGTAAAGTTAATATGTTTGATCTAGAGTTCATACGACTTTCAACTCAATTAGTTAGGTTCATCTTTTCCCTTATTTTGCACTACTTGATTTCTTTAAGATCAAGCAAAACTAACTCTGGCTCATCTATGAATAAGTAGATCACACTTATGTACCTAATAATTATATTAAATTTTTATCTAAAAGGTCAACAAACTTTTGCAGGTACTATGATGAAAGGGCAAAATGCTGGATTCTAGGTGGAAGGGACAAATTATTGATGAACAAGGGAGGTGACATCTTGAAGGAAGAACATTTGATCCCACCGAAATGGAGACAAATCGAGAACAAAGGACTTCTAAAGGACAAGCACGGGGAATGGAAGTTGCCCGAACAAAGAGGCATTGAGGATCGTCTAAGACCTGAAGAAGTTGAGCTACATCTTCGAATGTTAGGTCTAGCCTAACGAGCATACATCTATATATAAGAAAATAATGACACGACCCCATGTATTAACTTTGAGAAACTAGTAGTGCTATACATTTAACTAATAAAACTATATGCGAATAGAACACTCTCCTTGTCCCAGAATAAATGCAATGTCAAACAGCACAGTTTAATGAATCAAATATCTAACAATTAGCAACTTCAACCCATTTACTTATGCAAGGGTCCCATTGGGTTGCGTTCTATGTCAAACGAATCAAACCAAACAAAATTGCTAACGGGGAACATGTTGACAAAGACTATTTTTTATGCATACAACCTCCTAGGTATATAGTGTTATTAAATTATTGTTGTAGTATTATTTCTGTTTTAGCCATAGTTAGAGACTAAGGTGTGGTCACCTGGCTTAAACTTTAACCTCATGTCACGTCAGCGTCATATCAGCTTTAACATTTAACATTAACTCACAAAAAACACTCATTATCATAACATTTCTAAGGTTAAACCTTAACTCACATATTTTCAAATTCAACCCCTTAACTAAAACAAACACTTCATTTATTAAAAAACATATCATTAATTTGAAAACATATTACAATACGAAATTAAAAAAAAATAAATTACAACGAAATAAAAAAAGACACTGCAAATTAAACGTTACAACATAAAGGAAAATGACGAAAATACAATCTAGTGACGAGGTTGCAAGTTATATTTTTTGATGATTCGGTCTTTTTCGTCATTGATCCAAGCCACGGCATTTGGATCTTTGCCATCAGTGTCAATCATCAAAAATTTCATCTCTTCCAACCTTGTTATTGTTTCATCTTTGACTTGTTGGGCCCGATACGCCGCTTGGGTGGTTTCACGTTTGATACGATACTCGTTTGTCAAAGTTTCGGTGAACTGACTTGACGAGCTCGTTCCTCCGGTGCTCGCTCCCCCAGTACTTTTCGTGCTCTCGGATCTTTGTTTCTTGGAAGCACGTTTTTTTCTCATGGGGCGTGGTTGTTCATCATAACCAAACAAAGCTTCGTTTGTTTGGCTTGGGACATCGCCCGTTAAATCAACCGGATCCGGCGAGTCCCATTTCTTATGCTTGCGCAAAATCTCCCAAGCATCATCGAGAGCAAACGGCGCGGATTTGTGCTCATCACGATACATTTGCTTCGCCCGTTTCAGGACATCCATCTCACTTTCCCCACTTCTCTGTTCCCGTTGCGCACGTTTGAAATACACGTTGAACTTTGTGCAATTACGGTTCAACGTTTTCCACTTGCTTGTTATCATATCCTTGATGCGTCGTTGAAAATTGAGTCTATTGAACTCATTTCTGACCCGATGCCAAAACGTATCACGGTCTTGTGCACGCCCGACCATCGGATCCTTCGTAACAGCTACATAACACCTGGCAAGTAATTCTTCCTCTTTTGGTTGCCAACGTCTAGCAACGCAGTGTTCGTCATCATCATCGATTGGTTCGGGGTCTTTGGATTTTGGTCTTTCGTTTACCACGAATTTTGGGCTTTGGAGGAGAAGTGGGTGTTTCTGGAATATCTTTTATTTCAGTTTGTGATTGTTGTGAGTGTTGTGAGAATTGTAGATTTTGAAATTTGGTGTTTAATGTGTTTTGTTGATTTTGTTGCCAAAACAGATATTGTTGATGTTGTAGGAAAAGATCTTTGCTCGACAAGCCTAGTGGGTTGGAAAAAGAGACGTTGGGGTTTGAAGATGAACCCGCGTTCGGTTTTAAGATGACACACACACACACACACACACACACACACACACACACACACATATATATATATATATATATATATATATATATATATATATATATATATATATATATATATATATATATATATATATATATATATATATATAGGATAGGGTTAAAATGAAAAGTTTCTTATAATGAAAAGAATGAGAAGGCATGTGGAGGTGACATGTGTCACCTTTGCCACATCACCATGCCATGTGTCACCCCCACCCCACCGCCCCCCCGCAAAAAAAAAATTTCCTGCCAAAAAAAAAATTTGTCCCGTTAAAAAAATTCCCGCCAAAATTTATTACTGCATCACAGTTATAAAAATACTGCATCACAATCATAATTGTGATGCAGTAATTTATAACCTTAATGCACTAAAATCATGATTATGATGCAGTAAATTTATAATCGTGATGCAGTAACTTATAACCTTAATGCACTAATAAGTTTTGGTGCATATTTATTATAAGTTACTGCATCATTCCACAAAAGGTGTAGATTGGCGGGAACACCCTGACCCCGGGTGCCTTTTGGCACCAGCCATTGTCCACCCCACAAGGAATAGCTCCGGCAACTCTCCTGGCCTAGTGGGGCACCAACTGGAGTGAGCACGAGCCAAGACTCGGACCCCTAAGCTCTTATTCCACAAAGTCTCTCCAGTGTGTCCACAGGTTTTGCGGAGGTGGGTACCTATATGAAACAAATGCCAAGGATGGGACTTGATCTTGGGTCAATTGACTCAAGCACAAGTGCTCCAACCATTGGACTAATGCTCCATTGGTAAGTTACTGCATCATAGTTAATAGTTCAGTGCATCAACTATGATGCACTAAAATCAAGGTTATAACCTTAAATGCACTAAAATCATGATTGTGATACAGTAACTTTATAACTGTAATGCAGTAAGTTATAACCTTAATGCACTAAAATCATAATTGTGACGCAGTAACTTATAACCTTAATGCACTAATAAGTTTTGGTGCATCTTTATTATAAGTTACTGCATCATATTTAATAGTTAAGTGCATCAACTATGATGCACTAAAATGAAGGTTATAACATTGATGCACTAAATCATGATTGTGATGCAGTAACTTTATAACTGTGATGCAATAATTTATAACCTTGATGCACTAAATTCATAATTGTGATGCAGTAAAAAATTTGGCGGGAAAAAAAAAATTTTGGCGGGAAATTCTTTTTTTCGGGGGGGGGGGGGGGGTATGGTGATGTGGCATGATGATGTGGCAAAGGTGACACATGTCACCTCCAAATGTCTTCTCATTCTTTTCATTATAAGAAACTTTTCATAATAACCCAAACATATATATATATATATATATATATATATATATATATATATATATATATATATATATATATATATATATATATATATTATTATATATAACAGGAGGCATTTGGCATTAATGTCACCTCAATGCCTCCTCATTGCCACCTCAATGCCACCTAGCATTTTTGTGCCAACTAAGCAATTAATTGTTAACTTTTTTTTTTTTTTTTTTTTTAATTTAATTTTCGGATTTTTTTTAAGCATTTTTGAAAATTGTTTATAAAAAAAGTCCCTTGCAAGGTTTGAACCTTGGTTGTTTTGATAAATAACTTGTGTGTTTATCACTTAGGCAACAAGTTATTTTGATAATTATGTTGCATACTATAATATATAAATGGCTATAATTTTATTAGAATCATATACTAAATAAAATTAATTATAATGCAAAACATATTATGCTTTTACGTATAAAAATTCTCACATTCATTATATTTTTTTTCTTAAAACCCTAGTATATGTTTTTCCTCTGATGCAAAAAACACGATCAACATAAAAAAAAAATCATCCTGTATCAATGATTCATACCTGGCATCGATATTCTTCTCAACATCAACTTCATCAGGTTTTTGGTTCTCACTTTTAGATACCATGTTACCATGTAGTTTGTTATACAAATCATAGTAAACCGCTTCTACTGTTGTGTTCATACTAACTTATTTGTTTGTTGCATATCATTTTTTTATTCATGTTTGTTCCATATCAATTGCTATTAGCCCAAATTTATTTGTTATTCCAAACTTATTTGCAGGTTCGTTTTAAGCACGCATACTAATGCAAACTTCAACACTTCGCTTTGTGAGGATTATCAGAGGAGCCACGTCGTGGTACAGTTTCTTTATCTCCAATGACCTTTTTTATTCATCTTATGACTCTCATGTTTTATGTATGCGTTTATTTATCTGTTTCTAGGCAAAAGGCCAAACTGTCGGTCACATCGTGCTCGGCCACTAGGTATATGGGCAGCTCCTAATATTTTGGGCTCCATGTCTTCTGTGTTCATTCTTATACTGCAATAAGGTTTTTTTTTCTTTTGATTTTATGTTATAATTATTTGTTTCGATATGTATTTGTTCTTATTCAGTTACAACTGCTGCTTTGGCTTTGGTATTCTGGAGCACATCGATCTTGGTATCAAGTAAGTTGCTATTACGGTTTCTTTGGTAATTGTGATCGCGCACTTTATGGATAACGTTAGGGCGTATACCTGAGTTTAAAGTTCAAACATGAACATTAGTTAACTCCTTCAATGGAGTTAATGAAATAGAAAGTAAACATACCCTCTCGCATAAGGGTCATTTGCAATGCACTTTTCTATCCGCAATGTGTTGGGATGGTAGTAGATACTTCATATCCATAATAACACCCCTCCCCAACGTTTTGGCCCAGTAATACTTCAAAACACCATTGGACTCTATAAGCTTGGACAATTCTTGAACGGTTCAACGGCATAAGGTCCATTATATATGAGTGCAGGCACATCCTTTTTTCATATACCGGCATTGTTTCTATTCCTTCTATTACGTTACTCACATCTCTGCTGTGGTTGGTCCACAGTTGCATCTTCTACAGTTGAATGCTGTTACAGCCCTTTGTGAAGAAAATGAAATTCCAAAGGAGATATTTGATACCAAAGAAAATGGCAACGAGTTACCGTTTCTACACAAATGAATGAACCTGAGGTTATGAATCTATATTTGTCACTATTTTTATCACTTATACTTTATAGTTGTGCTTGGATTGCGTTTCGATCCTCCACTTCAGACTATTAACTATATGTATTTTTTCTATTCAGGATTGACCAAGACAATGATATAGAGATGTATATCCACAATGATGTAATTATTTTTTCTATTGTGAGTACAATGTAGCTTTACTTAATTAATCAAAATATGTATTTGCTAGCGCGTCTATCTTCATGTCTTTCTGAAAAGGTTCTATGATAGTATTTACTTCAAAAGTCATCAATTGGCATGGGAGACATCATTCCGCAGCCTTTATGTCATGTTATGAAATAACATTTCCAGCATCTTCTATGGTATCTTTATTTTTGTTACTTATTCAATATATGTCTAAATTTATTTTTAATGATTATACACAACGATCATGCTAATTTCTTTGTAATGTAACAGTATACACTGGACAGTGCGTATAATGTACGTATGTGAATGTCTTCTTAGAACTGACGGGACCACGGGGGTGGGTTGCAAAAGAAATTCCAGTCAGATGCATGAAGAAGATTGGGTTAGGCATTAAAAGTTTGCAATTAGATATTTTTTACCAATATATCACTTGTCAGTTTGTAAACTTACATCTTTGATTCACATTGTAGGCACAGATGGTCCATTAGCATCAAATGCCCAACTGGACGAACTACCATCAAACCGGTATTCATCAACACAACAACTTTAGTCACGTCAATAGTTATTTTCAACACTGCACCATCTGAGTTTAGGTGGTTTGATTGACAAGACCTCCTCAACCTGAGTTAAGCGTGAACGTGTAGGTCGTGCCAGCTATGGAGAGCCTACAAACGGTGTTGTTCTGTAAGTGATATGTGAAGAAAGCAATTGGTATTTGCTTATTATTATAGCAGAAATGTAGTGACATTTTAGAAAGCTATTGGCTAGATGTATGACTGATGAGAGGCCAGTTGTTTGTGGTTTATATAGTAAACCGTTTTGTTTCTTCTGTGGAAGTGGTGCCCTCTTCCCAGATAGCAGCTGGATGTGATGACTTGCTACTGTTTTTTGAGTCGAATGAAATGGGTCGTAGAAAATTCTACCTGTACATTGGCGTGGCAAGTACCGGAAGGCATGGTGGTATTGTTGCGACTATGCAACCGTGTTTCTTTGCAGCCGTTGCAAGTACCGGCTAGCAGCTGGCTGTGATGACTTGCTACTGTTTTCTGAGTCGAATGAAATGGGTCGTAGAAAATTCTACCTGTACATTGGCGTGGCAAGTACCGGAAGGCATGGTGGTATTGTTGCGACTATGCAACCGTGTTTCTTTGCAGCCGTTGCAGAATTTGGATTCTCTTTACCCTATTCTATTTAAAAGTCTGAGCACAAGTATGATTCTCTTTACCCTATTCTATTTAAAAATCTGAGCCCAAGTATAAACGACGTCGTTTTGCATTGAATAAAATATTGTTTTTTGATTAAAGTATTAATTGGGCTACTTTGTGTTGATTTGACCTCCTGTTTCTTTCTGTTCCAGCCCGTGATCGCTTGGTTATTGCATGTTATCTTTTGGTTAGTAGCTGTTTGTTAAATCAGATTGCTCGGGTAATTTTTCATTGTATCTTTAATGTACTGATTCAAATGACCTAGGCAGTGATGATGAAATGTGAAAATTGGCATCACTGACGTTTAGAAGCTGATACGTATCTTGGCTAGGCAATCCGGAAGGTAATTGCCACTCAAAAAGTTGGCGATTGCAACTGTGATTGCAATCATTTGCTTATTAGCTGACGATAAGTTTCATCACTACAAATCTGAGCCACTTTAAATTATACATTGGTCAAAATGGTGTCGTATTGACGTTATTAAAATATTGATGGCCTTTATTTTATCGCTAAAGAAATGTGCTTTTGCTATTTGTCGTCGGGGTATCACGAAAAAGAGACCGCCAGCTGGGGCAGACGGGTCCTCTTTAGATTGCCACTAGCCTGGTACTGTGTTTCGTATGCGGTTGTTCAGTCGCGAGCCCATCATTAGTCTCATTACTGTAAGTACTAAAAAAATACTTTATTTTATTTTTTAATTTTTTTTTTGGTAATTTATGCTGCTCATTGTTATCGCGAACTCAAAGCTTATCTGCTAATTTAGGAGTCGACTCTTAGTTATGTTTCGAAAATATTGGGTTACGTTTGTTAGACACTTTTATGTATCTGTTATTAGATGAATACTCATGTAAGAAGTCATATACAACTTATAAATAAAAGATTGGGTATAGAGAAGTCAGCAGCGAACATGTACATCCATATTTCTACATGATTTCATGGTTGAGTTACAGACGTTATAAGGTCTCATTTATTATTGATATTTTTTTTGCAGCTGAACACTTTTATATTAAATAATATTCCGGTGGTGGTAATTGTGGTTACCCGGTGCGTCCTGTCATTGCTTCAAGTGAAGAGCATACAAAGTTGGGCTGCGTAGCCAAAGGTCGTGTAATTCAAGTGGCGATTCATTAGCCGAATGCACCAAAATTGATGAGTCCTGCAAGCAGTTGTTGCTGTAGAAATTAATTGTACGCCTCATAGATTTATTGGAGGTCTGATACAGGTTCGTGTTTATGTGTATATATCCTCTTAGTTTTGTTGTATTTTTGATATCGTAATAAAAGTGTGACGTAAGCCATCCAATTTTAATGGATAATATGAGTCGTCGATCAGTGTCTTATATATTAAAATTAATTATATTTAACTAAACAAAGTGATTAAATGACAGGTAATTAAATTGGTTACAATTTCCTAATACATGAAAATTGGACCATTTGTAAGTTTTTTATTCAAATCTCAGTTTAGTTAAGAAGTTAGTTTATTTGCAGTTTACTTTAATTAATCTAGCTTAGATTTATGAATTAGTAGCTTAATTGATTGTTGATTGATTTGTTCTAGCTTGAATATAAGTTCTGCATAACATCTGTCATTGTCTGCATTATTTGCTGATAATTGAATTTGAGGTTATCTGTAGTTTAGATCATTGCATTTAGGAGTATTTTGGTCTTAGGATCTAGATTAGGTGATAAGCTTTGCCTAATAAGTAGTTTTGCTGTTTTAGTTTGCACATCAGATAGTAGAAGTAGTGTTTGGCTTATGGGATATTTCTGAGAAGGAGTTTACTTAGATGATAGAAGTAGCTTAATTAGTCTTACTTAAGTGTAACTCAGTAGATTAGAACGCAAACTTGCACTTGTATTCAGTAAAAGTCAAACTCATCCTTAATTCTAAATTTTTTATCATAACAGTTAAGCAAAAGGGTAGTATAAGCTAGCATTAGGTATAAAACTTGTTTAGATAGCTTGATTATGCTTTGGTTGATCATTATCATTCACTTATAATCTGTTTTTTTGGAATCAAAAGTTAATAAAGTCAAAGGATAAAGTATTTATGAAAAGTCAAAAATTCCAAATAAGTTTCAATCGCTTGCACTTTTGCATTTTTCAAATCTTCATTTCAAGTCCTTATTAACTGAAATTTTGGATTTAAACACTTTGGTAGGTTGTTGTTAACAGGGTATTTTTAGTTTATTTTTAAGATTTTTTAAACCTGTTAAATTTGAGCTCAAAGTAGGTCCATAAGGACTGTTGCTGCATTAGTTCCCCATTAGTCTCAAAACCCCTTCTGTTTTTGATTTTTAATTCTTTCATTTTTAATCCTTTTTAGCTAAAATTATGGAAATAAGTACTTTTTTTGGTTTTATTTCATCATCTTATTTTAGTATAATTTTAGGAATTTTTCTAGCCACTTAGATTAGTGCTTAAAGTAGGACAGTTAAGGCCGTTTGGTTTCTTTAAGTTGGAATCTGTTAGGTGCTTATTAGCTTAAAACTTGTACTTTTAGGATATATATCAGTTGCAGTAGGTTAATTTCAGATATTTTAGGTTAGTTTGAACCTGTGGTAGCTTATTGTAGCCTTTTAGTAGCTTATAGCTTATTTCATTTTAGCTTTTCCATCAATTGTTTGCCCAAATCATATTTCCTGTGATCCATAGTTGTTTATGTTATTTTTCCTTGCTTCTCAGTATTATTTTAGACTTTTCTGAAAATTTTCATATTTTTCCCTGCTCATTTGTTATTTTTCTGCATTTAATTTCATTTTCTAGCATTTTTAAATAGCATTTAATCCAAATAAATCATAAATTGTTCAGAAAAATGTAATTTCAATTTTCTTAGTTTTAGAATATTCAAAAAGTCATAAAAAATATTTTTCCAGAATTTTCATAGTTTAAATAGTATTTTTTAGGAGTTTAATTAGTTTTAAAGAGTTTTAAATTCATAGTAAATAGAGAAAAAGTCAGAAAAATGTGATTCCAGTTTTGAAAATTCTTTGTAGTTATTTAAGATTTTTTAAAAATAGTTTTATAATTTTCTTGCATGTTTTCCTAATTTTTAGTATTTTAAGTCTTTTTTAAATGTTTTAAATTAGTTTTTAATTCCAAATAAATCAAGAAAAACCCAAAAAAAATTAGTTTTAAATTTCAAATAAGTTTTAAATTTCATTTTTAGCTGTAGAAAAATAGTAGTTCATTTTTACGAGTTAAAATTAGAGTAGTTGCATTTAATTCGCGTTTCATTAATTACGTTATATCACGCTTTTAGTTATCGTCTGCATCTTTAGTTGTAATAACTTGTTTTCATCATAGATTTAGTTGATTTTATTGTTTCCCTTTATTATTCCTTGCACCGTAGATTTAGTTTGTATCTGTTCAATTACTTATTATGCAACAAATAGATTATCGAATATAATATCTGGATAGATCATAAGAACTCAAAAGTCAAGGTGTCGCAATTTAAACCAATTTACTTATGAATGGGTCAATCTTGGTTGTTTCTTGATTCAAGCAGAATAAAAGTTGTATGCCTAAATTATATTCAAATATATAAAAGAGCTGATAGCTCATCCTCCTGGCCTATTTTTTATGTATGCACATCCGGTTATAAAATTATTTCGAAAGTCATCTGAATGAATTGTATAACTCAACGTATTTGCTCTTCTGAGCTGGTAAAAACTAAAAAGTTTGTTAAGCAATTTCATTTTGTTCACAATGAAAATTATACATCAAGCTCGCCTTTGTTAAAAATAATTTTCCGTTTACTAACACCATCAAAATTTAAAAAAACAACAAACAAATTATTAAAACTAATGGCCGACCAATCGTCTTATAATATTCTATGACAATTTTTAAAAACATATTTACGATAACAAAAAACAACAAACAAATAATTATAAGTCATGCCCGCCCATTGGACGGGCTTCGAAAACTAGTATATATATATATATATATATATATATATATATATATATATATATATATATATATATATATATATATAGTCAAGCGCTAGCGCGCAACCGGGCTTTGAAGTGATAGGGAAAGGGAAGAAAAGAAAGATGGTCACTCCTTTTAGGAACATGACTCGTTCATTCACTTGCTCATGAACTCGCAGCTTCGCCAGAAGCTACGAAGGGGGGGCCTCGGCCCGGGAAGGGGAGAGTGGACCCGGGTTTGAGGTATTCCACCCACCACCGAGAAGATTCATGAATGTATCATCGTTGTTGCCTCCCGACATTTTTTTTTAGTAATTGGAAGTATAAGATTGAGAGGATTGATTAGTGGAAGTGTGAAAAAAATGGTGTTTTAGTTGGGTATTTATAGTGGTAAAAAAATGTTTTCGAATTTTTTATTTTAATTAGAAATAGCCGTTTGAAACCAGGGGGTAAAATGATTTTTTTTTAAACCCCAACGGCTAGTAGTCGTTGGGGGGGGGGGGAGGGTGGTAAAGTGATATTTTTTTCTATTCGGCTAAACACCTCCTAACGCCCGTTATTTCCTTAACATTGTTGCGTTAACGTGGCATTAACGCCACTAGCCACTAGGGGTGTGGGTAACGGGGCGTAACGCCCATATGTTAAAGGGTAACGCCGGTTCCGGCGTTATTATACCGGTTGCTCTTGTAATTTATTGAGAAAATGAAGATACATGTGTTTTGGGTCAATGTTTCACTCGTACAAAAAGTGACCCACTTCTATCCGGAAAAGCTATTACCTATTTTGCTACAATCAATCATAACATTTAGAGGAAGAGTATGGGGCAATACTTTTGTGTAGAACCCAATAACTAAACAATAAAATGTATGTGATCAAATACCGCTAAAAAAATACCGCTCAAAAGGGAAATGGAACCGGTTCTCAATAATGTAGGAACAGTAGCAGGAGCGTGGCCAATGAGGCCCTGTGATGAAGAGGCTGCACCACTTAATAATTTCTTGCTTCAACAGCTTCACTAAGTGATCCTTCTCTATATGCGGATACTTGCACAAACCACAAATCAACAAAATTCAAATCACCCACAAAACTAACTTAAACAAATCATTCTATTTTTGCCTTTGTACTAACCTATCTATACTACTTTATAATGCATTTAGGCCTTCTAAAATTAGAAGGCTTAAAAATTCAGACTTTTTTACTTGCTTATTATGGAAAGAGTTTTTCTAACCAAAAATTAAGATAATGAGCTCCAATCATGAGATGACATGTGTCACTTCTTAACAAACTCTAAACCTAACTCCTAACCACTAAAAATTAAGATAAAAAGCTCTAATTATAAAATGACATGTGTCATTTCTCAACTAAAAATTCATCTTTATTTTTAAATTAAAATATCTTTTTATCTACTTATTTTTTTTATAATCTAATTTCACCATATTTTCTAAAATTTTATGCTCTTTAATTCAACATCCATTTTGATATATTTTTATGAGTTTTTAGTTTTTATATTTTTAATGGGTTTATTTTATTTTAATTCAAATTTTTACAACTTTAACCTTTATTTCAATCAATATAATCTTGATTCGTCAAAATCATATACTTTTGTGGTAGTGTTTGACGCGTAAGAGATTGCGAGGGTATTTCTATATGCGGGAATAATGATGTCGCGGGAAAGCTACGGGAAAGTTACGGGTAACCCAAACAAACACTAACAACTAACACATATACATTCGAAGTGTTGTGAAACGAATTCACTAAACGGGTAAGCAAACACATATAACTATACTTATCGTCGCCGCTGTGCGCGGGTACCCGACTAGTACTACTTAGAGTATCCACAATAAGAAAATCTTTTATGACATTTTGCATTTAATGTATACAGTTTTTTAATGTAATTGCATTGAATGCATTTAATGCATAAGTCATTAATGACTAATAGGTTTTGGTAAAAGCTTTATGTATGTCAAGTCTTTTGTGAAAAACTTTTGGAAAACCTCATGTTACAATGCAAAAAAGCTTTCCAGAAGCTTTATAGAATAGTAAAAGTTTTTCATGGTTTATGCATGGTGGATGCTCTTATAAAGTATTTATACACTTCTCGCATATTTTTAAGATTTCTTAAAATAGATTTTAAAATACAAGTCAAAAAACATAATTTACAAGTATGTAAAGCACAAATTAGACTACAAAAACACTATTTTTTACATACAATTAATACATAATTTAGAACACCCCT
The DNA here is from genome assembly GCA_019973895.1 of Chrysanthemum seticuspe. Taxonomy (NCBI): domain Eukaryota; kingdom Viridiplantae; phylum Streptophyta; class Magnoliopsida; order Asterales; family Asteraceae; genus Chrysanthemum; species Chrysanthemum seticuspe. Next base: position 235,225 of record BPTQ01000003.1, read on the forward strand.
TCACCAATATATACAATTATCTAAGCGCAATCTACAAATACAATATTTTTAAGCAAATACAAGTAAAAAAACATAAATTACAAGTATTTAAAGCACAAATAAAACTAAAAAAACATTATTCAACACATACAATTAATACACAATTGTATTCGCCTCTTCATCAAAATATATAGTTATTTAACCAGAATGTACAATCTAATTAAACTTCCAAAACATAAATCTAAAATCCAGCAGCCCAAAACAAAATAACATTTATTCGCCAGAAAATTTAATCACAGGGTACCCGCCGCCGCATCGCGCGGGTACCCTGCTAGTAAGGCTGGATGGCAAGGCAATCACATAGCCACCTTACATCTCAGCGCCACATCAGCTTTCTCTCTTCTCTCACTTCTCCTCACTCTCACCCACTTTTTTGTGGACAAGGTCACCTTAGTCTCACTTTTCATTAAAATACCAACTTTATAAAAATATACCCCACATACACTCACAAACCAAATAAATAATTATAAAACATTTGAGTGAGGCCCTTTTTTTTCAACCATTGCAAGGTGACTCGATCACCTTAAGTGACCTCAAATAAGGTGACTCGCGCGTGACTTTAATTGGAGGCAAGGTGACTCGCGTGTGAATTAGAGGCAAAGTACTCGGTTACCCTCCCTTATCCGACCTAAATTAATAAAACATCAATACCTCTCCACCAACTTATTGTCTCAAAGGGAAAGACATGTCGTCATCCATTTCACCCAAGTTGTAATACCAAGAATGACACGTTCTAGGCAAGAGTTGACGCTCAAGAAGTTCATTCCAAAACTTGTCGTAGTTCAGATGACATGGAAATGCATGATCAAAAAATAGACCTCCCTGTGGTTAATGTCCGCTCCGGTTTCATTAACACGTTTATTCACATCAAAAACTAGAGCTTTCTCATTCACCTTAATGGAAAGACTCTAGTGCTTCAAACTCCCGGTCCGTGGTTCACTGGGAGGAACATTTTTGTGATGAGCCATAGTTCCTCTGTCAAATCCTGGTGATTGTGAAAATAACAGGAAATCGTTGAAAAAACGCCATATGCTATTTTCAAATCAATGTAAACACTACTTGCCATCCAAGCTTTCAAACAGTATATTAATGTTTCTATCAAGGACCATGTGGAACAGGGTACCGTTGAATTATACTTTGTGGGTACTGAATACCAATTGGCAGATCTGCTCACCAAAGCCTTGCCTCCCGCTAGGTTTAATGAGTTGGTCCACCAGATTGGTATGAGGTGTTTGACTCAAGAGGAATTGGATGACCTCTTAAAACAGTCTTAAAAACCTGTCAAACACCAAAACATCTTTTGTAAATAAATTTTTCAAAAACAAAATACAAAAATATAAAATCAGATAAAACAACAAAAATATTCTCCCAATCTACATTTCTTTCAACATGGCAAGTACATTTCTTCCGTCAACACTTTTATCTTTCAAAATTCAGTATTTTTCCGATCAAGTGTTGAGGGGGAGAAAATAATCCATTAACTGCTTCAAAACATCTGTGTACTTGCATGTTATCACACCTCGGTTGATTCTTTTACAAATGGTGGTAAATTTCCTGGTTCATTGACATTCCTCGGACTTTAATTAATAACCTTTCATTATTTTCTCAAGTCGAGGGGGAGTGTCGTCAAGTTTTCTAAAATCTTCATTTGGTAACCAAAATTGGAAGTTAAAAGGCTTTGGATGAAAATGGAAAAGGTGGAGGGACCAAAACTGTCAAAAACTTAAAGTTATTTTAAATAAAACCTCCACCTAACTTAACTCTTCTCATTTATTACTATCAACCAAACATATCCTACGCATAAGAATCAATCTTCAAATCTGTGTTTTGGATCATCATCTTGTAAGTTGTTTCATAATCTTAACATGTTTTCAAACACTGGTTTTGATTTTTACGTGAATCCAACGGTCAAAAAGATGTATAATCTTGGTTTTGTGTTCTACGCATATGCGTATGAACACATAATCAAGATTGTATGTTTGTGGTTAAAAAGATTGTCTCAAAACGTGTTTTTAGCATCAATGATAATATTTTTATCCTCAAATCTTACCCAGAAACATGAATTGATTGATTTTGAAACTTAGGGTTTATGCGTGGATTTGGGTTCTTCCAAATGTGAAGTGTTTTTGGTCTAAATATTGCTGGGTTATGTTCATATGATGTTGAATTAATCATATCCTTGCTCTATAACTACCCAGAAACACTGATTAATTCAGATTTTGAAATTAGGGTTTAAGGTTCATAAGTTTGGGTATTTTTGATTCACCATGAGTTAGATGTTAATACTTGGTATATAAGCTCATACAACTCTCTTGAACTACCAGAATAAGTTTGGTGCAAATCCTATGGTTAGAAAACTTACGCATAATTCATAACCCTTAGGGTTTTGACTTACGCGTATGACTTTCTTCGCTTAACTGCATATGAATGATTCATACCATGTTTTGTTGATAAAATGAATGATATGTGTTTAACTTTGATGATATGATGTTTTATTTCAGGCTTGCTACACGTAACATTCAGAATCAAGGTGGTTATTAATCTACGCATAAGGATCACCTTACGCGTAGCTTGTTATGCGTAAGACTTGTCTTACGCGTAGCTTCTACGCTTAAGGTTCTACAATGGACTACGCGTATCCTGTGAAGGATATGCGTAAACAGTGACCTCTACGCATAAGGTCAAACTCTTACGAGTAGCCTTACGCGTAAGGTAAATATATGCCTACGCATAAGCTCTACGCATAAGGACTCCTTTTCCTACGCGTAACATTTCTTACGCGTAAGATAGGATTCTACGCGTAAGTCTACGCCTAAGCATATATCATACCTGTCTACGCATAACTTTGCCAAAACTACGCTTAACCCTGGATTGACCTTCATGATGAATTGTTACTTGTACAAACTTGTAAATAAACTAATCATATCATCACGAATCCAAAAATGTCACTAATAAACTTAAATCGTTTGATATGTTGTGAACAATAAGTGATAAAATAAACTTTAAAACTTAAAGTTAACTAACTCACGAAACATTTCACGATAGCATTGAACTATTGAACATACAAGTGACTTAGGACTCGTAACAATCATTATCACTATACATTCAATAACTAGACAATAAGACCTTCTGTTGACTAACATTATGTCTTTCGATATGTTGGTTCTTTTGGCTAATGTTATTTCAGATCACGACATGGCTGAACAAATGAATGTGGATGCACCTGAAGTTCTCTCCATTGCTGATATCTATCCTCATGGCTATCCAATGAAGAAGGAAAGGGACGCCTACACTCTTCCTGTTAGGTCACTAGTTTTACAACACAAGCTTATAGAGAAAGAGATGAAGGCGGATGAACAAGCTAAACACACACACACATGCGTATAATATGAAACGGTTATGCAAAAGAGTGAATGAGAGAATAACTTGAACAACCAACCCTCAAATGAGGGTTTACAAGAGTTTATATAGGCAAGGAGCTAGGGCAACACTCCCTCTCCTTCCCTATTCCTTATTGGGCTTGGATCAAGCTTATGGGCCTTCTACATAAGCTTGACCTTAAACAAACATAAAGGCCATAACAAAGCTACCTATTACATATGAAATATAAATACTTGAAATACTGTTTAGGAGTGATTCCAACAATCTCCCCCTCAAGTATATATGAATGTAAACGGTGAAGGCGTTGATGTAATAGTAGCGGTGACGTCTTCTGACATTCTTCTTTCTTGTGAGAGGAATTGTCTTGATTCGAAAAATCTCCCCAGTGTAGAGAGATCGTTAACTTTGAACAGTTCTGCTTTGACGTCATCTTTAACTTTGTTTTTTGAACATTGTTCTTTGTGGTGAAAGTGATAGTATGTTGTTGTCTGCATCGGTCTGCCTCAGGTCTGCTTCGCTGCTCCAGTGTCTCCACGTCATTCTTCAACATGCTCACACGCTCTATGGCGTTGGAATTCAATAGTGATGAAGTTCTGTAAGTCTTTGACTTTGTAGATTCTTTGATTGATGAAGAGTCATTCTGACTGTTGTGTTGCATATGAATAGAACTTCCATTAGTGATGATGTTGGCGTGAGCATGAGAAGAGTCAGCACGATCATCCCGCTTCGGAGCTTCCATAAGAAGAAAACATTTCAAACGGTTAGTAACAAGCGGTTTCCGGCACTTACAAGTTTGAACTTCGAGAGTGTTTACAGCATAGTGTGAAAACACAACTCTAATTCTTACAAAGGCCGTTCCTGAACTGGAGTCCCACAAGTGAGATAACGCGATGTACCGAAGTACATCTACAGTTCAGATGAGTCGCTGAGGTATACCGAAGCATCACCTCACGACTGTAGACCGTTTGAGACACACTCCGCGTAATCCACGGGGAGTTACCGAAGTGACCTGCTGTCAGGGCTGTTTGATGTTGACCCTGGCAGGAGTTTCCATTCAATCACTGAGGATCACAGATGTGAACCTCTCATAAATGTTCTCGACAGATTGCTAAGATCTGTGAAGGACACGATATGAACCACTGATGATCTTATTGTTGATCATCAAGTGATTAAATGTCAAGTGTACCTAAGAGATCTTTTGATGAATCTCGTGGCTCTAGACTCAATAGTGCGTTTTGGTTTTCCTGAGCGGAGACTAGGGAGAGGGTCTCCTTTTTCAATACCAGCGATCTCTAAGAAAAAAAACCAATAGTTTATGTAGGGTTCCCTGTGAGAATGAAACAAGCTTCTGTTGAGAGAAACTTGAGTGGCTAAGAAGGTTTAGTGCATGCGTCACTGGGTCCATGACGACTTTTAATCTTCAATACCGGTGTCACTATGTGACAACCAGTAGCATATGAATTGAACCCGGTGTCTCCCCTAAGTTGAATAATCTGGAGGGCTATTTCTTTTCACCCTTTACTTTGCATTTCTTTTTGATTCTTCAACTCCTTCTTTCTCCGATTCTCATTTTCTCCCTTTTTTATAATCATTCCTAAGGACTTCTAACACTAACTAATGGTAGTGTCCTTGGGTAGATCCCTCCGGCTCTGGCGGATCATAGGACGGTTATTCCTAACCTTAGTCACCTTATAACTCCATGACTAACCTATGTTTGCCATTAACACCACTGTACTTAAAATTTCTCTCAAAGGGTTTGTTAATGAAAAACATGTTTGAACCACAGTGAGAGATGAAGTTTTGCATAAATACTCCCCCTCCACATGTGCTTAATAGTTTTAATGGTTAAATGCACAGTGAGGAAAGAGCGCGCACTTTTTTGAATTGATTCACTGAAGATAGACAATCTCCCGCGAGACACGGTTACGTTGAATAGTTAAAGAGATACATTGTCAGCTTTTAGGTGACAACTAGCTCTAATAACTATCTTGAAGGTGTAGACAAACCTTGGAAGGTTGTCAAACCCGTCAGAGTTCATGTCTATCAAAAGTTTCTCGAATTGTACATTCTACTTGGACAAGTCCTTTGCGAGATACGTTTACATCACTAGCGAACTAGCTTGAAATTATTACCCGTCCAGGACAAGTCTTTTCGAGTTATTAACAGTTTAGTACCGTCAATTCGTAGGTTAAGTCTGAGGTACACAGATTCATTTGCATTTTGTACAACATATTTCTTATCACACAATTTTCTCCCCCTCAAAAATGGCATATAAAATGTTGTTTTTGAACGTTTGAGAATAAATATGACCACTTTGAGTTTTGCGGGAAGAGTGACCACTGTGAACAATTTGTGAACAAAGTTTTTAAATCAAATACTCCCCCTCAACTAGTAATATAAACGGTTGAGGTTTTGAAAAATCATATGGGGAAGTACTTGTCTTTTTGAGCAAAACCTTGAATAATGAAAGGTTTGATAGGTTTTACTCAAAAATAAGAAGCTTTCGCTCCTTTTATAAGGATTGTGGCACTGAGGCGTACCACAGGGTCCTTTCTTGACCATTACGGGTTGTACACTGTTATGTGTGCACAAGCCACATTAGTGAAAAGGTGAAATAAGTATGAAACAAATTAACCTTTCCCCAATTGACGATGTTTCTAAATTAGCTTCCCCTCAAACTGATAACTGTCTTTAGCAGATTTGAAACTTTGATGAAGTCTACATTTCCTCTAACTTTTGAAGGTTTCAGTATGCAGCGGAATTTGTAGATGAGCAGTAAACCACACAAAGTAAGTCTGACTAATTGCGGAAGATCCGTTCGAGGGTAGCATGCCAGAAATCAACAAGATCTTCTCACGTATGTAGATGCATCACACCAAACAAACCACGAAAGACGAAATGATACGACTTTCCCCTGTATGTTGTGGTCTTTCGGAATACTAATCACTGTGAATATGCAATAACTCGATGCCAAGACCGTGTGTGAGGCATCTTAACATCATATTTGGGTAACTTCACACAAGATAACCCGTGATAGTTGAGACAATAACACTGAATTAAGACGTTTGAACCTCAGATCGTCTCATTTCTCCGTCTAGTTTGAAGAAATTTTGGAGAGCATTGGGTTTTCGCAAGGAAGCACGTGGAAAAACGAAGAAGGAAAGGGACGCCTACACTCTCTCCCCCTCGATGTTTTCAATGAATCAGAATCATACACCACGTATGTTGATGATGAATTGAAGACATCGAAACCATGTATGAGGAGATAGTGAAACCATGTAAGTCCAAGCAATCGAACAAGTGTGAAGTACCATAATATCTCGAGAGAATCATCTGCTGACAGAAAACATCTATGTTCATTATGTTGATCATCAGCTGTGTCATTGTTGTTGGAAGCAGTTTGATATTCTGTTGTAGAAGATTCGGTTGTTGTTGTAGATTCAAGTGTATCTTAAATAAGAGTATTATCGGTTGTGCAGCGGAAACATTCGATACATCTGAAGCACGACTTATGGCAGAATCTTTAACCAGAGGAGCAAGCAATGTTTACATTTCATGACGATTAAGTACAATGGTGGAACAGCTGATGGATCATGATATTTTTGACGGTGAGAAACGGGTCCTACGCTGTTTTGCAGTAGGAGCCATTGATGTTGTACCTGCATAGAAAGATAGAAGGGGGGCAAGAAAGAGAAAGACATGGATCCCCAAGTGTAACTGGGTTCCAGGTGTTAGAGGCATAAAGATGTAGTGTCAATTATCTTCTTGACACCTGAACATGCAATTTTGATGATTTCCTTTCCTGCCTCACGGATGGATGTAGTGGGTATCTCACTTGTTTTGGTGCAACTACTTAGTATCTTGCCTGTAGGAATCCACCTATGACCAACAGTGTTGAAAACTTTACCCGTTGGTATCCATCTAAGGTTAGATCTAAGGGATGTTGAAACTTCTTTTGGGAAGAATTTGCGTCCTATATTGATCCACCTATTAGGTTTCTGAAATTTCACGTCTAGAGCAACGGGTTTATTTCTAACTGTTTGAGTTAACTTAGGTTTTGGTTTGCTACTACAAGCAGTGTTTAGTAATACACTCGAAGGTGATACACTAGGTCGTGAACCTAAGATTCCATCCTTTTGAAGTAGGGCCCTTTTCCTAGCCTTTTCAAGATCACAGTTCTTGTACGCGTCATTTGAATCATATGAATCTTTACGTTTAATGCTCAGTTTAGACACAGTATTTGAACTAGTCCTAGATTGGCCAGGAGCAGCTACTTGTTGAGATATAACAGGTATAATAGAAACAGATGCATTATTCATTGGCCCGGAATGTGGGGTAACTGGTTTTGACAAATGATTATTCTCAACAACTTGGGAGGCAATCCGTGGTTTTGACGATTTTGAACGTTCAGATTGAAAAGCAGTTGGTTGTCTAACTACTGATTGTTTTCTGATTGGTTTTAGAGACGATTTCCCCAAGATTGTTGGTTTTGCAAAATTAGTATCCACATTCTTGTCAGTGAATCTTCTCAGTTTGTTTTGTAAAGCAACATGTGCAAGCCCCTTTGCTTGAAGTTGAGCCTTTAAATGCTCATTTTCTTTTACTAATAAATCCACACGATTACTTTGTTCATTTGAAGACTGACCATTGTGTTCTGAAGAAAAAGATTTGTTTTGAAGTTTAAGTTCAAGAGAGATGCAATGTGCCTCTAGTTTTGAAAAATCTTTATGAAACTGAGCAATGGTCTTTTTGAGAAGAATGTTTTCAGATTCAAGAGTTTGATTTGACGTTTCAGTTGAATTGTTAACATGTAAGGGCTCAGACATGAGAAAGTTGTCTGGACATTGTGCAACATACTGGTCAACCTCTCCTTCATTACTGAATTCAGGTTGCTCAGTTTGTTGTATCGCATTTGCAGGCAGAATATGATCAACAGTAGATTGTACCTCGACCATCTGTTCTATGTCAGTGTCATAGGTGGGTAAGATATCTTCCTCAATCATTTGTTCGTTGTCACAGTTAGGCTCGGTGTCGTAGTTAAGTATGATATCTTCTCCAGATCTGCTGCTGTCATCCCGCTTTTCCAATGCTACAACATCCTTGTCCGCATTACCGACAGATGCAGTACTCACAACATTCTCAACGTCCATTTGAGCATTCCTTTCATGTACAGTAACTCTTGCACCTTGTACGACTGCGGGATATTGAGAATTAGATGTTGTCTGACGCTTGAATGCCAGAGATATAGCCATGAATCCTTCTTGCAATGCCACAAATGGATCTTTATTATCAGAATCCATTTTACTCCCCTGCAGAAGTATCAAAGAGAAGAAAAGGTGCAAAGTCGAGATAGTACACAGAAGGTCGATATAGTGAATTGCAATTTCCCTCCAAAAATAATTTTGAAAAATTTTGACTCTCACAATTTGAAATTCACTATAAAATTCAATTCTAAGGTTGAAAGAAAAATTTGAGTTATGACAATTTTGACGTAAAATTTTACCCGAAAAATTTGAATTTGGGCCAAAAAATTTGATTTTTTGACCAAAATTTTCACGGATAAACCAAAATTGAATCTCGCGTAAAAATTGAACGTTTAGTCTCCTCGAAAAATTAAATTTTACTCAAATTTTCCCGCCAAAAAACTCAAAATTTACTCAAAATTAAATTTTTTTTTTATAACTTGTGTTGATGGATCTTTGTAGTCGAATGAACCTTTGTTGATGAAGTGTCCTTATGCGTAGAAATCACAATAAAGCTTATGCGTAGAAACACCAAACTTACGCGTAACAATGATAGTTACGCGTAGGATTAGCTTACGCGTAAGCAGGGAAAAGACTAAAGTTATGCGTAGGCAAAAGTTATGCGTAGAAAAGTTAGGCGTAGGATCCACTTATGCGTAAGACAAGGCTTATGCGTAAGATTAATCTTATGCGTAGGTTTTTCTACACGTAAGCTGAAGCTTATGCGTAAGTTTAGGGTTTTATCCCAAGTGATCTTGTACACTATCACAGTGCAAAAGATATCCAAAGTCGACGTATTTTCAGGCTTATCCAAGCAAGAAAACACGGAGTAAACCACGAAAATGAAGATCAAACCAAGGACGAAGTTACGCGTAGTCCTACTCGTATAACTAGGGTTTTGATACGCGTAGTTCTACTCGTAAAATGACTTTTGCCCAAAGATGTTTCTAAACCAGATTTTTGTGATGAAATAGCTTCAATATCACCAAAATAACACAAAAGTGTGAAACTTGATGATCCAAAGCTTCTAAAACAGTTACACGTAGGATAACACCCTCGTATAAAAACTAGCTCAAAAACAATGATCCACGCATAAAGTTTGGAACTTTTTGCCAAAAAACGTTAGTTTAACACCTTATAACGTTGAAAGTACAAGAATCTTGGATTAAAAAGTGTAAAAAATGTGTTTTTAAGCGTGTGAAAGATTGAAAACATGAAACTTACGAGTAGACCAAAAGCTTAAAAACAAACCGTTGTTTTACGCGTAGGACCAAAACCCACTTAAAAAACAAACGATTCACCCAAAGTTATGGAACCGTAAGTTATGCGTGAGACCAAAACTCACTTCAAACAATACGTTCACCCAACTATTTGGCGATTGATACCACTGTTAGGTCACTAGTTTTACAACACAAGCTTATAGAGAAAGAGATGAAGGCGGATGAACAAGCTAAACACACACACACATGCGTATAATATGAAACGGTTATGCAAAAGAGTGAATGAGAGAATAACTTGAACAACCAACCCTCAAATGAGGGTTTACAAGAGTTTATATAGGCAAGGAGCTAGGGCAACACTCCCTCTCCTTCCCTATTCCTTATTGGGATTGGATCAAGCTTATGGGCCTTCTACATAAGCTTGACCTTAAACAAACATAAAGGCCCTAACAAAGCTACCTATTACATATGAAATATAAATACTTGAAATACTGTTTAGGAGTGATTCCAACACTTAGGGTTGTCACGACAATTCTTTTCAAAGCAATATACTCTAAAGCAATAATTGCTTATGTAAGTTGTACAAATTTCAACCATTTCTTATTTGTGTCATTATGTCATAATCATTGTAGCTGAGCACGATGAGACTATCATTTCGAAACTTAATCCTAAGAACCACATTCTAATGACACTTTCCAACCTAACATTCACATGTCTGATGTATTATTTATTATAGAGCCTATACAATAGTCACACAACTATTAGGCCGATGTTAATGGCAACCACAAATATTGTGGTCACCCCCTACCACATCAGCGTCACGTCAGCTTTCTCTCTTCAATACTATATCCCAACCACAAAACAAGTAGTAAGGCGACCGCAACCACAACAAAAAACATTCCTCACAAAAACAAATAATTAAAAAAGCTACACATACAAACAAAATGAAAGTTTCGGTTGGGTAGCCAATCGAAAGATTGGGAGTATTCGGTTGCCATTAGCATTGGCCTTAGTACCAGATAAGCAATTTTCATGTTTTTACATAACACAATGCTAGGAAAAAAATATGTGTCATCGACAAAAAGCCTATTATTATCAGTCAATGTCATTAACATGTTCTAATATCCTAGCTAGCAGTTGTATGGTTAGTTAGTGCATCTTTATAATTGTAAAAGAGGAGTTGGTTAAAAGTTAGAGGGACTAAAATGTATCAAGTAGATAGTTCAAGGTCTATTTTGATACTTTTCTGTTTTAATTAGTTGTTTTGTTTTCATCTCTATATAAAGACATTGTAACATTCATTTTGGAGCAATAAGGAGAATCATTTCAATGTGTGATTGTGTGTTTTCTCTCAACTCATTACTGTTAACTTGGTATCAGAGCTCACTAATGAGTTCTTGAACCTTTAATAAACGTTATAACCGTCATAAACCACCACTAAACCATCATAAACTGTTGTAAAAACCATTATTAATTGTAAACCCATCACTAAAACACTAAAATCCTAACTTGTGAGAACCACCATTTGATCCGGTTAGTCAACGTTTTCTTTGACCTAGTATTTTGACGTCACCTAAGATTTGAATTCACTTTATTTACCCACTCATAAATTTTAAACTAAGTATTATAATAATTAGTAAAGTTTAATCTATAAACGATGTGAGATTAATACCTTGTAAATTATAACTTAAGTCAAATATAAAATTACTACACAAATTTATCTATCATAAATCTTTCTATGCCATCTACACGTTTTTTTTGTTTGAACCACAATCCTCCAAATCAATTCCATAAAATCTGATCCTATCACCACGTTATAACTAAAACAATCAAAATACCCATCAAGACAAATTAGGGGCAAATTAATACCTACCATTTTGAAGCACACGCTCCTCCTTTCTAACCTTATAATACGTTTCTTTTTTCCTTCTCCCTTGAGTCGAACAAAACAGAAAAAAAAAAATAACACAAACATATCCTAGTTGATGTCTTTTTCTCATTCTTGCTGTTGAATTCATGGGTGTTGGAGTTTCATTCGTAAGGGTAGTGGTTCAATTCGTGGGAAAATTCTGATTGTGTTCCTCTTCTTCTTCCCATTAAACAAAAGGTAACAACACCCTCTTGTCTCCTTTAAATCATTCGACACGCATGTATCTTTACGATTTATAAAACACTTAAAACTAACTCGTTAAACCAGTATATAAACAATAATTATGAGCATGAAAGCTAGAAACCCTTGGCGTGTGAATATGTTATAGCAAGGGCTGTGGGAATTTATGATCTCATGTGGGTATCGCGAGCATGGTTTTGGGTTGTTAGCATGGCTCGTTGCGGTTGTGTCGACTTGCGTCTAAACCTAATATAAAACATGTATGAAATCGAGGGCTTTTGGGTTTTTAAGCGAGTATTAGACCTAAGTGAAATCGTTGCACGCTATGTGTGAATGTAAGCGTGTATGGGTGTGTTGGGTTGCTGGTAGCATTCACCTAAAATATCAGTTAAGAAACTTGAAGAATACAAAATAAATCTTGCATGTAAGCTGATGTGGTGTCGTGTGTGTGTCCTGGTCTCAGCATGCATTAGATGTACATGAAACTAGTATGTTAATGCCATATGAAACTTGATATTATAAAAAAAGCACATTGAAACTAATGTTAGAAATATAGTAAATATATATATGTTGGTCATCTAATTTATACGTATGACATTATAAAAGAGCATGCACATATGAAAGTGATTGTTTATACGTATAGTTGTAGGCTGAAACGTGTAAAAGAAAATGAGTTATGAAACATTGAGATATAAAGTTTACAAGTACATGTAAGGTAGGAGTTTTATAAATTTATGTGAGTCACATAATAGTCGAACAGGTAAATAGAGACTGTGTAGCGTTTATGTGTGGTTGTGGTGTCGATATAGTAAGGGTTGATAAGGTCGAGTCTGGGGTTTCTTCCTCTTCGAGTAGTCCTTATTACAGCAAGAGCATCTTAAAATTATGAACCTTAATTTAAGTCATGCACTAAAACATGTTATATGAAAACCGGAAAGTCTTATAAAATTTGACAACGCAATGACATGATAAAATAGTTAAGAGTGGGTTCGTGTATGGTCTCGAGTTTGGTAATTGTTCGCTATACCTTTATTTCTAATCGATCTATTATTTTAAGAGATACTTTAAAAATAAAAAAATAAAAACCTAAGTATTGCCATTCATAAATAAAACCCTAAAATATGTTAATTAGTAATAGCAAATATTAAAAAAACCGTTATCATATTGAAATGACCTTATAAGTAACATATAATTATAAATTTATGTAGATACATTGAAGTGGGAGTAGCTTGTGTTTCTGTCGATTTGTTTCCTTGCACTTACTACGTTTTAAGGTGAGTTTTCGTGGCCCCATTTTATATATTTTCTTGGGGGAAAATGATACTCAAAGTTATTTCAAGTTTTAATACCGTGGTTAAATGTTTGTTTTATTATTTTGGACAAGCTTCTGTGCGGATATAATTGCGTAAGGAGCACTAGTGGTTTCTGGTTATTCTGTGTGATATTTCTGTGTGATATTACTGTGTGATATTTTCTGTGTGGTTCTCGGGTCATGGATTTAATCCGCTTGACTTGAGAGTACTCATGTTTTAGCTCCAGCTGGTAGGCATACGTGTAGTACATATGTGTTATGAGTGGTTACTTGAGTAACCAAGTGATTTGATTATGATATAACCGCTTGCTCTACGCTTCATTATTATACTAGCACACTTGTCCCAATTATATATATCATGCACGGTAAATTGTTTTGTTAATTTAAAACCTGCGAGCTCACCAATGTTATGTTGACATTTTTGAGTATTCATTTTCAGGTTATGAGAATAAGACAGCTTAAGGAAGTTTGATTCTTGCTTGGCTTAGTGAGAGACCTTAGGCATTTCTTCATGGATTGCTATTATTTCTATTTGAGACTTTTTGTTGCAATTGTTTGGTGTAATTTCTACCCGTTTGGGAGACTACTTGATTATTATATGATTATGTGGTTGTGATTCGACTAACCATGGTACAAGTTCCCTACTTGTGTATGGCGTCGTCATGACATTTGGTATTGTTTTCACTTAGTGCATTCTCTATTTATTTAACCATGTGTTATGACGATTCCAATCTGTTACGCCTCGCGTTTTCCGCCTTGGCGGGGTGTGACAGAATGGTATCAGAGCCTTGGTTATAGAGAATTAGGTTGCTTTGCCTAGACTATAACCTAGGATTCCTAATATAGCATGCATCTTAGGAAGTATGTGTGCAATTATCTATGTGATTACTCATTTTTTTCAGTTATGCCCTTATTTGCTCTCAGTCTATGGGAACTTAACTACTATAAGGGTTGCTTTGGATTAAATTGAATTGTGAAGTGGGAATTTATTTGTGATATTACCTGTTTTATTGGATAACTCTATATATTTTGTGTTAATACCTCGATATGCGGCTTTGGTAATGAGTACACGTGTGAACGGATGCAATTATAATTATGGTGGCCAACATAATTATGAATGCATCACGACACATGTGGACTTGTGATCATGGTTATGTTTAGAGGTGCTAATAAGGCTAAGTGTTGGTAGAAGAGTAATATCTCATGTTGCAAATTGTGAGTATCAAGTAATTTCTATCCTCCATCTGACATCTACGAATAATCTTCCTTTATAGAATGCCGCCCAAGAGAAAAACACGTAACTCTGGTGCTAACCCAGAGTCTGGTGCTAACCCAGACGTTGCTGCAATTATAGCTCAGCAACTCCAAGCTCTAATCCCGGAAATCATCACCCAAGTGGGTAACCACGTTCTTAACAACGGTGGAAACGGAAATGGTAACGGTGGTGGAAATGGAAATGGTACTCGAGGTAACGGGGCTGCTGGACATGGCACCAATGGGTGTTCATACAAGGAGTTCTCAGCTTGCAAACCAAAAGAGTACGATGGTTAGGGTGGTGCACTGGCACTCACCTGGTGGATAGAGAAGATGGAAGCCGTCATGGACATAAGCAACTGTGCTGAAAATCAGAAGGTGAAGTATGCGGCTAGCTCACTCATCAACAAAGCTCTTACCTGGTGTAATACCCATATTCAAGCTAGAGGTAGAGAAGCTGCTATAGGTATGACATAGGAGGATTTTAAGGCGTTAATGAAGGAGGAGTTATGTCCTGATAACGAAATGCAGAAACTGGAAACGGAATTTTGGAACCATATCACGGTGGGAGCCGGCCATGCGGCGTACACTGATAGGTTCCATGAACTGGCTAAATTGGTTCCACACTTGGTCACTCCCGAGTCCAAACGCATCTCCATGTACATCCATGGGTTAGTTCCCGAGATTCGTGGGAAGGTTAGGGCTACTGAACCTGCCACGATCCAAAGCGCCATTCAGAAGGCAGGAGCGCTGACTGATGAGGCGGTTAGGTGTGGAAAGCTCTCAAAGAGTGGTGAAAAGAGGAAGGGTGATGGTGAGTCAAGTAGGCATGGAGGCTCGTGGGAAAATAATAAAAGGGCGAAAACGGGAAAGGGGTTCGCGGCAGCAGAAAGTCAGATTAAGAAAGAGTATGGGAGTAACTATCCTAAGTGTACCAAACATCATCCAAAGCATGAGATGTGCCGCACGTGTTACGTCTGCCACAAAACTGGTCACTATGCAAGAGATTGTCGAGCAGTGAACAGACAGGCAGCACCGATTAATGCGGTCAACATGATTAATAACAGGAGAGCTTGCTTCGAGAGCGGAAGCCCAGATCATTTTCGTAACACGTGTCCTAAGCTGAATAGGGCACCAGGTCAAGCTGGGAACCGCTTGGCTATTGGAGGCAATCAAGACCAGGGAAACACCAGAGATCCAGCAAGAGGAAGGGCATTCATTATGAATGCAAATGAAGCTCGCCAAGACCCTAACATCCTGACTGGTACTTTCTCTCTAAACAATCACTATGCTACCGTATTATTTGATTCAGGTGTCGATTTCAGTTTCATTTCTACCACCTTTGTGAAATTCATTAATACGAAACCTAGCATCTTAAAACCCAGTTATGTGATCGAAGTAGCTAATGGTAAGGAAGTAGAAGTTAATAGGATCATTCGTGGGTGCACTCTACTATTAGAGGATACCCCATTTTCTGTCGACTTAATACCTTTCGGGCATGGAAGCTTTGATGTTATCGTGGGAATGGATTGGTTGTCGAAACATAAGGCTATGATCATATGTCATGAGAAGGTTGTTCAAATTCCACTGCCAAGTGGTGACTTACTCCGGGTTCAAGGAGAGCGTGCCGAAAACCCAAAGTCTCTTATGAGCGTAAAGGCAAAAGAATTAAAACTGGAAGATATTCCAATCGTTCAAAATTTTCCAGAGGTTTTCCCTGAAGACTTGTCCGGGTTACCTCCTCACCGACAAGTCGAATTCCGTATAGATCTGGTTCCTGGAGCAACTCCAGTTGCGAAATCCCCATATCTTTTAGCGCCTTCAGAAATGCAGGAACTGTCTAATCAACTCCAAGAACTTCAAGACAAACGATTTATTCGTCCTAGTCATTCGCCTTGGGGAGCACCTGTCCTATTTGTTAAAAAGAAGGATGGTTCTTTTCGTATGTGCATCGATTATCGCGAGTTGAACAAAATAACCATTAAAAATCGATACCCTCTTCCTAGAATTGACGACTTGTTCGATCAGCTGCAAGGCTCACATTATTTCTCAAAAATTGATCTCCGTTCCGGTTACCACCAACTTAGATTTCACGAAGCAGGCATTTCAAAAACCGCTTTTAGAACTCGTTATGGGCATTTCGAGTTTACTGTGATGCCTTTCGGTTTAACCAACGCACCTGCAATTTTCATGGACCTAATGAACCGGGTATGCAAACCATATCTGGATAAATTTGTCATCGTATTCATCGATGATATCCTAATCTATTCGAAGTCGAAGATGGAGCACGAGAGTCACTTGAAGCTAATTCTGGAGCTACTTAAGAAAGAGAAGTTGTTCGCTAAGTTCTCAAAGTGCGAGTTTTGGTTACAAGAAGTTCATTTCCTTGGTCATGTGGTAAACAGCAAAGGGATCCAAGTGGACCCCAAAAAGATGGAAGCAGTAAAAGAGTGGAAACCTCCTACAACACCGTCAGAAATACGTTCTTTCTTGGGATTAGCAGGCTACTATCGAAGGTTCATCGCCAACTTCTCCAAGATTGCTAAGCCTCTCACATCGTTAACACAGAAGAACAAGAAGTTTGAGTGGAGCGAAGAGCAAGAGGAAGTTTTCAAACACTGAAGAATAATTTATGTGATGCACCAATTTTAACACTTCCCGACGGGCCAGATGACTTTGTGGTGTATTGTGATGCATCAAACCAAGGTTTTGGGTGTGTTTTGATGCAAAGGGGCAAGGTGGTTGCATATGCCTCTCGACAGTTAAAGATTCACGAGAAGAACTACACAACGCATGATTTAGAGCTAGGGGTAGTAGTGTTCGCCCTCAAAAGCTGAAGACACTATATGTACGGTACAAAGAGTATTATCTTTACGGACCATAAAAGTCTTCAGCATATTTTTTATCAGAAGGAGCTGAACATGCGCCAGAGGCGATGGATAGAGCTGTTTAGTGACTATGACTGTGAAATTCGCTACCATCCCGGTAAGGCAAATGTTGTGGCCGACGCATTGAGTAGAAAGGAGAGGGTCAAACCAAAACGAATTCGAGCTATGAGTATGACTATTCAAGCGGGTATTAAGAGCAAGATATTAGAAGCTCAGGTCGAGGCATACAAGGATGGGAACATTTCAGCAGAAATGCTACGTGGTCTAGGCCAACAGATGGAGAAACGAGAAGATGGCGGAGATGGCGGATTATATTTCTTGGATCGAATTTGGGTTCCTTTGATAGGTGATGTAAGGAACTTGATCATGGATGAAGCTCACACCACCAAGTACTCCATTCACCCAGGATCTGACAAAATGTACTATGATCTAAGGGATGCGTACTGGTGGCCGGGAATGAAGAAAGATATAGCCACCTATGTTAGCAAGTGCTTGACATGTTCAAAGGTCAAGGCTGAGCATCAAAAGCCTTCGGGATTATTGCAGCAGCCGGAAATCCCCGAATGGAAGTGGGAGAGGATAACCATGGACTTCATTACTAAACTACCTCGAACCAGCAGTGGGCACAATGCGATATGGGTCATTATAGATAGGATGACGAAGTCTGCTCATTTCTTAGCCATCCGTGAGGACTATGAGATGGAGAAGCTAGCGAGAATTTACATCAATGAAATAGTGGCAAGGCATGGAGTACCTATATCCATCATATCTGACCGTGATAGTCGGTTTACCTCACGATTTTGGCAAACACTACAAAAGGCCTTGGGAACACGTTTAGACATGAGTACTGCATCGGCAAACCGACGGGCAGAGCGAGCGGACTATTCAGACATTGGAAGACATGCTTAGAGCATGTGTTATGGATTTTGGAGGAAGTTGGGACACTCACCTTCCATTAGCCGAATTCTCCTACAACAATAGTTACCACAAAAGTATTCGATGTGCTCCGTTTCAAATGCTTTATGGAAGGAAGTGTAGATCACCAATACTTTGGGCCGAAGTTGGGGAGAGTCAAATGATTGGTCCGAAGATTGTGCAAGACACCACCGATAAAATATTTCAGATTCAAGAAAGGCTTAAGGCAGCAAGAGATCATCAAAAGAGCTATGCTGATAAACGACGTAGACCATTAGAATTTAACGTCGGCGATCATGTGTTACTAAAGGTGTCACCATGGAAAGGCGTGGTACGTTTTGGAAAGAAGGGAAAGTTAGCACCAAGGTATGTGGGGCCGTTCAAGATACTTGAACGCATTGGCCCTGTAGCCTATCAACTACGATTATCGCAAGAGTTGAGCAACGTTCACGACACGTTTCACGTGTCAAACCTGAAGAAATGTCTAGCTGATACGAACTTGCATGTGCCTTTGGATGAAATCAAAGTAAACAGTAACTTACGCTTTGTGGAAGAACCCGTTGAGATCATGGATAGAGAGGTGAAGAAGCTGAAACGCATTAAGATTCCTATAGTCAAAGTTCGTTGGAGCTTGAGGCGGGGACCTGAATTTACTTGGGAGCAAGAAGAACACATGAACTCGAAATATCC
The DNA here is from genome assembly GCA_019973895.1 of Chrysanthemum seticuspe. Classification (NCBI taxonomy): domain Eukaryota; kingdom Viridiplantae; phylum Streptophyta; class Magnoliopsida; order Asterales; family Asteraceae; genus Chrysanthemum; species Chrysanthemum seticuspe. The sequence goes on from BPTQ01000003.1 coordinate 254,277, forward strand.
TCACTTATTTGAGCTTAGTTTTTATGGTGGATTCAGTGGAATTTCGGGACGAAATTCTTCTAACGGGATGATACTATGAGAACCACCATTTGATCCGGTTAGTCAACGTTTTCTTTGACCTAGTAATTTGACGTCACCTAAGATTTGAATTCACTTTATTTACCCACTCATAAATTTTAAACTAAGTATTATAATAATTAGTAAAGTTTAATCTATAAACGATGTGAGATTAATACCTTGTAAATTATAACTTAAGTCAAATATAAAATTACTACACAAATTTATCTATCATAAATCTTTCTATGCCATCTACACGTTTTTTTTGTTTGAACCACAATCCTCCAAATCAATTCCATAAAATCTGATCCTATCACCACGTTATAACTAAAACAATCAAAATACCAATCAAGACAAATTAGGGGCAAATTAATACCTACCATTTTGAAGCACACGCTCCTCCTTTCTAACCTTATAATACGTTTCTTTTTTCCTTCTCCCTTGAGTCGAACAAAACAGAAAAAAATAAATAACACAAACATATCCTAGTTGATGTCTTTTTGTCATTCTTGCTGTTGAATTCATGGGTGTTGGAGTTTCATTCGTAAGGGTAGTGGTTCAATTCTGATTGTGTTCCTCTTCTTGTTCTCGTTAAACAAAAGGTAACAACACCCTCTTGTCTCCTTTAAATCATTCGACACGCATGTATCTTTACGATTTATAAAACACTTAAAACTAACTCGTTAAACCAGTATATAAACAATAATTATGAGCATGAAAGCTAGAAACCCTTGGCGTGTGAATATGTTATAGCAAGAGCTGTGGGAATTTATGATCTCATGTGGGTATCGCGAGCATGGTTTTGGGTTGTTAGCATGGCTCGTTGCGGTTGTGTCGACTTGCGTCTAAACCTAATATAAAACATGTATGAAATCGAGGGCTTTTGGGTTTTTAAGCGAGTATTAGACCTAAGTGAAATCGTTGCACGCTATGTGTGAATGTAAGCGTGTATGGGTGTGTTGGGTTGCTGGTAGCATTCACCTAAAATATCAGTTAAGAAACTTGAAGAATATAAAATAAATCTTGCATGTAAGCTGATGTGGTGTCGTGTGTGTGTCCTGGTCTCAACATGCATTAGATGTACATGAAACTAATATGTTAATGCCATATGAAACTTGATATTATAAAAGATGCACATTGAAACTAATGCTAGAAATATAGTAAATATATATGTTGGTCATCTAATTTATACGTATGACATTATAAAAGAGCATGCACATATGAAAGTGACTGTTTATACGTATAGTTGTAGGCTGAAACGTGTAAAAGAAAACGAGTTATGAAACATTGAGATATAAAGTTTACAAGTACATGTAAGGTAGGAGTTTTATAATTTTATGTGAGTCACATAATAGTCGAACAGGTAAATAGAGACTGTGTAGCGTTTATGTGTGGGTGTGGTGTCGATATAGTAAGGGTCGATAAGGTCGAGTCTGGGGTTTCTTCCTCTTCGAGTAGTCCTTATTACAGCAAGAGCATCTTAAAATTATGAACCTTGATTCAAGTCATGCACTAAAACATGTTATATGAAAACCGGAAAGTCTTATAAAATTTGACCACGCAATGACATGATAAAATAGTTAAGAGTGGGTTCGTGTATGGTCTCGAGTTTGGTAATTGCTCGCTATACCTTTATTTCTAATCGATCTATTATTTTAAGAGATACTTAAAAATAAAAAAAATAAAAACCTATGTATTGCCATTCATAAATAAAACCCTAAAATATGTTAATTAGTAATAGCAAATATTAAAAAAACCGTTATCATATTGAAATGACCTTATAAGTAACATATAATTATAAATTTATGTAGATACATTGAAGTGGGAGTAGCTTGTGTTTCTGTCGATTTGTTGCCTTGCACTTACTACGTTTTAAGGTGAGTTTTCGTGGCCCCTTTTTATATATTTTCTTGGGGGGAAATGATACTCAAAGTTATTTCAAGTTTTAATACCGTGGTTAAATGTTTGTTGTATTATTTTGGACAAGCTTCTGTGCGGATATAATTGCGTAAGGAGCACTAGTGGTTTCTGGTTATTCTGTGTGATATTTCTGTGTGATATTACTGTGTGATATTTTCTGTGTGGTTCTCGGGTCATGGATTTAATCCGCTTGACTTGAGAGTACTCATGTTTTAGCTCCAGCTGGTAGGCATACGTGTAGTACATATGTGTTATGAGTGGTTACTTGAGTAACCAAGTGATTTGATTATGATATAACCGCTTGCTCTACGCTTCATTATTATACTAGCACACTTGTCCCAATTATATATATCATGCACGGTAAATTGTTTTGTTAATTTAAAACCTGCGAGCTCACCAATGTTATGTTGACATTTTTGAGTATTCATTTTCAGGTTATGAGAATAAGACAGCTTAAGGAAGTTTGATTCTTGCTTGGCTTAGTGAGAGACCTTAGGCATTTCTTCATGGATTGCTATTATTTCTATTTGAGACTTTTGTTGCAATTGTTTGGTGTAATTTCTACCCGTTTGGGAGACTACTTGATTATTATATGATTATGTGGTTGTGATTCGACTAACCATGGTACAAGTTCCCTACTTGTGTATGGCGTCGTCATGACATTTGGTATTGTTTTCACTTAGTGCATTCTCTATTTATTTAACCATGTGTTATGACGATTCCAATCTGTTACGCCTCGCGTTTTCCGCCTTGGTGGGGTGTGACATAACTCTATCAATGAATTAATTCAATTCATCTTGTTGTCTTTAAGATTGAATATGTGAATTGTTCAAAGTGTGATTCTTGATTTGTTATTCGGTTCTTGAGTTGGTTTATATGTTCTATAAAGTCCAAGTCTTTTTGCATCCTCAAGAACCTTTTCATTTCACTTTTTGTTTGCATCTCTTCTTGCTCTTTCTTCTGCTTCATTAATCTGAGCAACTTCATTAACTTGTCCAGTTGAATAAAAGTTAGATCTGTAACAATTTGTAGCAGTCCAGTGGAATAAAAGTTAGATCTGAGCAAGTTAAATCATACCTTTTGTTCCACACTTTGTAGCAGTCCACTAAAGCTTTGATTTGCAGTAGTTAGATCTGAAACATTTGGCTCTGAAGTTGGATCTGCAGTTGGATTTGCAGTTGTATTTGAATTTGCACTTGCAGTTGGATTTGCAGTTAGATCTGTAATTGGATCTTGAGTTTGATCTGCACTTGCATTCTCATTAGATGGACCAGAACCATCATTTGGTGGGTTGAATGACTGATTGGGAGCATTTTTCCTTTCCCTACCAGGTTTTCTTTTTTCTTTCTGTGGTTTTGGCCTTGTGTGATTGTAACATCTTGCTTTGTTATGCCCTTTCTATCAATAGTTTGCGCAAGTCATCATTCTACAAGTCCTAGAAACTTCATTGAAACCCTTAGTTGGATGTGTTATCCTTTTATTCCTAGGCCTACCTGGCATGACCCTTTTCTTGGGGGGATAGTGGTGGTATATTGTTTGTCTTTGGCCATATTGAGGTACCACCAATTTTCCTAATAAAATGACTATATGTATCAATCCACATCTGTTTTTTATAATAAATGGACACCTCGTTTGAAGCATCTTGATCAAGGAAACTATATGCAGCCACTGCATGAACACATGGTATGCCAGATAAATCCCACCACTTACAAGTACATGTCCTAGCATTCAAATTCACCCCAAATGCTTTATCTGCTTTCCTAACCTCAAATTCTTGATATCCACTAGCATAAACTTCCCAAAACATGTGGTTATCTTTAAATTTCTCTATCTCTTTTCTAATGGCAGGACATATAGTATCATTTAGATTGTTAGCCATTTGATTCATGTCAAGCAGTCTTTGCGTTAAGTATACCCTAATTTCTTTTAGCATAGTAATACTTGGTTTGCTTCTGAGTACTTCGATAGCACTATGGTATGATTCTGAGATACCATTCTCAAAAGCAGCACAAGTCATATCCATTTGAAAATAAGCTCTACACCAAGTCTCAGGGTTTTTTTTTTTTTTTTTTTTAATAACCATTTTTCTGCTTCAGGATCATTCTTTTTTTTTTTTTATCAATTCCATTTTTTTTAATTGTACCTCTAATGTAGATGAAACAGCACCCCAGAACAGTGACTTGTAGTGAAATCCATTCCATTTCTTTTTAAAATTAGCATAAATGTGCCCTGCACACAGTCTATGCTCAGCATGTGGTAGAAATTCTCTAAATGTCGAAATATACCCTGTAACATTGTTGTGCACAAGTTATTAGTAAGTATGTTATGCACAAGTTGTTAATCAATAAGACAGTGGCATAAAACTTACATTATGACCATCTGAAATGATTTTCAAGTATGCTCCAATGGCAAGGTTAAAGTCTTAAGAATATTAATGAAGAAATCAACTCCAATTCTCATTGTTTTTAATGTTTATCCACTGCCCAAGCCATGGGAAACATCTGATTGTTAGCATCTCTTCCCATAGCTGCTAAAATTTCACTTCTGCAAGTGGCAGTCAAGAAACAACCATCCAGACCAATGACTCTTCTGCATGATCCCCATCCATCTTTCATAGCTATGGAATAAACAGTGTTAAATTACAATCAATGCATAAAAGTGTTAAACTACTATTAAAGTTATAAAAAATTATACCTTTGAAGCATATACATATATCATGTTGAACAATTCCCATCATCCCTAGTGTTTACATCTAAGTGAACAGAAGAACCAGGGTTTCATGATCATAAACTGCCCTCTGCTTTGCCCTTTTACACATCTCAACACTTACATTAATCAAAAACTTCTGTTTAGCAACTGCTTGCATCTGCGTATAACTAATCTTAGGATTTCTTATGACCTTTGTTGCAAACTATTTTGCTAGCCACTTATAAGTAACCAATGACCCTAGATCAAAATTTATTGAGTATGAGTGAGTAGGAATCAATGTTTTTGATTTGGAAAGTTGCCTCATTTTGCATCCATACTGCCCATAATCTAAATGAACAACCTATTTGTGAACTATGAGCCTATGAGGTATCTTTGCACTTAGGTGAATAAGCTGTCTTACTTGCCTTGGTCTTAGACTTAGACTTAAGTAACTTAGAATTAGTCTTAGACTTAGGTGACTTGGATTGCTTGCCCTTAGTCTTAGAATTAGATGTACATATGTCCTCATCCACCTTCTGCTTGCCCTTAGTCTTAGAATTAGGTGTACCTATGTCCTCATCCACCTTTTTGTTACCTCTCTGGCTAGAGTGCATATCTTCTTTCACATTTCTTCCACACAAAACTGCTACATGTCAATAATAATTCCTTTTAAACCATAACTGATATCCATTAGCAACCCTATAGTTAATCAAACATTCTTTAAGCTGCTCTGGGTGCTCAAATTTCATACCCAATAATGGCATCATCTGATCCCATGGTACATTAGTATCAAAAATCAAGATAGGAATACCTTTCTTTCACATTAAATCTGTCATCAACATCTCTTTTCCCAACTTCATCTTCCCTAGAACTACTAGCATTTGTACCTATGTTAGCAAAACTTTAACCTAAATTAGCAACAACATCATCCTTAATGAACTTTTTCCTAAATCAGCTCAGTTGGCCACCTGAGTTTCTTCTGGAACTTGGGGAGGGGTTTTATCCCAAATCTTGTTTAGGAGCACAAAAATACATATCATGAACATGAAATAAACAACATTCTTTAACTATATTCAACAGCCTTTCGTGGTTGCACTTATCCAAATCAGCATTCTCAACAACATCAACATCACCGTTGGTGTACGTCAAAGGATGATAAGTAAATGTGCCTTCATGGTGAACAATAATGGATATCCACTTCATGGTTTTGGTTAATTTAGGAATTACAAAAATTAAGGTTTATGTTGATTTGGGGGAACGTTTTGGTAAAGTGGTATGAGTGTTTGGGGAAAATGAGTATATAACCGTATATATTTTCCACGTAAGTATTTAGAAAAAAAAAATCAAAAACAAATAACACGTCACACTTTGGTAAATTAGTAGCCGGTTTTATCGGTTACCAGTCAAAAAGTGATCATATTAGCACAAACTCAGAAATAGACGTATTATATTAAGGGAAAATTCTAAGAATGCATTTTTCGCTCAAGGTGTCATCACTTTTTAGGAAAAAAGTTTGGGTATTTCCAAAATAAACTTTGAGACTTGCGACTTTTCTACTTTTCATATAAGCTTGACAAGTGTCCTTCGAAGTTTGTGTACCCAATCATTTTTTCTGACTTTTACAGCTATGATTTTCCAGCGACCGAATCTAAGCGACCGTTTTTAGAATCTAGCGAAATTTGGTTTTGTCCTTTAGTTAAAAAAAGTCAAAGATACAAAAATATTTTTTTATACATTTAGTTCTTTCCCGAGGTTGAGCGACTTAAGCGTAAAAACATAAGCGACTATTTTCTGTACATTAACAGTACCTAAAGTACTGTTTCAAAAGTACTTTTACAACTTTTTTTTTAAATTTTTACCCTGTTTTCAAATTTTTAACCCAAATACAAACACACACAACCAACACTACTACCAGAAAAAACACAATTGAAAATTGTGAAATCCTAAATCAATCCCTAATTATTCAGTAAATTAAACTCGAAAATGGCTGACATTCCCAAATATTTTGATGCTAAGGTAACTGTTCGTTCCAAGGTACACTTGTTTTCGGAAATTAAGTCTAAATTGTCAAGGAATCCAGATCGAATGAGGCTGTTCAGAGCAACTGTTTTTGGGCCATGGTTAGATATTCCTGACCTAGGTAAAGGCAATCATATTGTTAATTTCGTTTTACAACACCAGGTATATATCGACAAACTTGTTGATTCTTGTCCCCCCATTTTATACAAAATTGGGAACAATGTATTGAAATTCGGTCGGGAACAGTTTCTATTGATGACTGGATTTCGTTTTGGTCGTTTGCCTCCCCCTGTAGAAATTGCTCGAAGTCCTTTTGCTTTGCGTGTCTTTCCTGAAAAACAATTAATAAGAAAGGTAACTGTAAAAGGGATTGAGCTTTTAGATTTGTTTGGGAATGACACGGTTTTTTCAAAGTTATCAGCTGAGGATGCGGTAAGGGTATGTCTGTTGCTAGTCGCTGAGGTCGTGTTCATAGGTCGTGGACCTTGGTACATTGTTGACAATCATTTGTTGCAATTAGTTGAGGATTTTGGGGCATGGAATGCATATCCATGGGGAGAGTTCTTGTGGACCCGTTTTTACAAAAATTTAGCCAATGTGGTACCCCGCCATTACAATGCTCACTTGAGAGAGAAATTGCAACAAAACCCTTCTACAATTGCAACATATAATATTTCTGGCTTTTTCTTGGCTTTTAAGGTTAGATGTGTATTACATTTATGAACATCTCAGTTTTTGTTTACTAGCAGTTCATACAATGCATTTATAATTTTCGTTTATTTTAGATATGGATTCTTGAGAGTTATCCCACTAGCAGTTCATGGTGGAACAAAGACCCGTCAAAGATACCACGTTGTTTTTGTTGGTCAAAGGGTAAAACATTTGCCAAACGCCATTATGCCCAACTTTTTGGTCCTGTAAGCATTTCCATTTGTTTGTATTTGTCAAATAAGTTAGGACTTCGTTATATTTGTTTTTAACTTTATAATTGTTTGTTTACTAGGGTTCTAATCCAGTCTTGGATCTTCTTCCAACAAATGCGGAAATGTTACAACCATGTTTTGCACCAAGTAATGCATATTTGAGCCAGTTGGCTAGTCTACCTGCTGATGATCCCACTAATGAGGTAAGTTGGCCTGTTTGTGCAAACCATGGTTGTATTCACGTTGACAATTGACCATTGCACATTCTGTTTCGATCTTGCTTTGTAGGTGCACAAGGGGGTGGTGATAACTGATACAGATGTGGCGTTAGGTGATAAAGATGTGGCTATAGTCAATAATGATGTGGCAGTAACTGATAAAGGTCAAAGTTCCAATCAGCTTGACGATATTAACAATAGACTTGCCGCTGTAGAGGAAGCTCTAAAGATACAACCCCGAGCCAATAAAGATACAACCCCGACCAAGCTAGACATTAATGTGGGAGTCCTTGATGAAATTGAAAATAGACTTGCCGTTGTTGAGGAAGTTCTAAAGATACAACGTCCAAAGGTGAACATGGTAATGTATATTACAACTTATATTACAACTTCTTTTAAAAACTTGTTGGAGTTGACCTGATAATGTATACTTTGGGGGGTTGTTTTGTTAATTTGATGTATCCACTGCTAGCGTACATCAAACCCCTGCTAGTGGTTTTCAATCCACTGCTAGCAGGTTCCTGTTAATGTATCAGTTGGGGGGGGGTGTTCTGTAAATTTGATGTATCCACTGCTAGCGTCTATCAAACCCCTGCTAGTGGTTTTCAATCCACTGCTAGCAGGTTCCTGTTAATCTATCACTTGAGGGGCTGTTTTTGTAAATTTGATGTATCCACTGCTAGTGTCTATCAAACCACTGCTAGTGTCTATCAAACCACTGCTAGTGTCTATCAAACCACTGCTAGTGTCTATCAAACCACTGTGAATCCACTGCTAGCAGGTTTCTTTAGTAGTATAATTGATTGTATATTTTAAATATCAGACTTCAACTCATACGCACGGCAAATCGGATGAGGCTTGTTCTGGACAAAGTCCCATTGATAATGAAAACTGGAATGGTAGTTCTAGTTTCTTTGATCTTCGTTCTCGTGATGTTCATTCGGCTGATTATAATAAGGTTATGTTCCTTTTAGTAGTACTTTTTTATTTTATCGTTTTTTGGTTACATACCTAAATCAGTTTGGTTAACTACAGAATGGCGACAAATCGAGTTGTGTAAATGCTGAAAACGAACAAGCTGGTCTTACTTATATAGACCCTGCCGCTTTTCCATCAACTATGTCGCAGCTCGTGGAATATTGTCTTCACGACGGACCATTGCCGTTAGATGATCACATTCCAGATCATGATCCCAGTCATTTGAATTTACCTAATTTGAATGAAACGTTTTCTCAATCGGCTGTTGAAGTACGTATATATAAATTCCACCTGCACTATCTATACATGTTTGATATAGTTGGTCATCCATATAGATGTGTTATTGTTGTATAATTACAGGGGAAACAGATGCAGCTAGATGAACAGGTGGAGCTAGAAGATGATTTCTCTGTTTATTGTCTTCACGACAAACAGGTTGGGATAGATGAAGAAAAACCTGCTGAAAACAATGAAGATGGCGAAACACCGAGTGAGGTGGTGCTAAGTGGTGATGATAAACCTGGAGAGGCGGTTCAAGCACATGAAATACAGGCTCATGAAGGTGTGTTTAATGTTGATGGTAAGTCTGTAAAGGTCGTTCACGGTAAGGAAGATGCCATTGTTCATTGCACTGCTGCTGATCAACACTCTCATGATCATGAAGTACTTTTAAATGCTGATGATAAAACTATAGAGGGTGTTCAAGTTAATGAAAATGTCATTGTTAATTGCAATGCTGTTGATGAACACTCTCATGATCGTGAGGCAGTGTCACAAATGGCAGGGATGGGGGACGAAGCATACAATGTTGATGCCCACGTTAAAGAGAAAGAAACCGGGGTTGAGTTACCGGTTGCAAATCAGTTGTCAACCAAGGCGGTAATAGACAAAATTGATAATGATGCTGTGAAGGCAAGACAGAAGATGATTCATACCTCTGACGGACAAGCCAGTAAGCCTTTGCCTACAGCTTCTGAGGTACAGCTACATTATTCATTAAAGTTACCACATGTACTTCAAAAGTTTGATGTTATTTCAATGATGAATTTTTTCTGTACAGTATGTTTTCATGCGGGGTAAAAGGAAGAGAAACGCAAGTAAGTTCAGACAGTCACGTTATAATGCCCTACCAATAAAGAAAACTAGAAAGGCCAAAGTTACCAAAGAGAGTGATGAGAAAGTTACCCAAGAGAGTACTCCTGTTTTGAAAGAAGATGATGACTCAAAAAGGACAAAGCAGGTGGGCAAGTGTTTGCAGGAACCATACGTGAATCTCCCTCCTACGACTCCACAGTTGCCGAAACGACGTTCCAAAAGACTGAGAAAAGATATTAATCCACCACCTGGTGAAGATAATCAGTTGGAATCATGGGTAGAGGTATAGAAGAACTACATTTACAAACAGACATCTTAAAGACATATACATTAATCTTGTTTTTAAAAAATTTCAGGATCTGTCACGTCCTGAAGGTTGCGATATCAACAAGATTACTAAACCAGCGTGTATGGATACCTTTATAAAAAAAAATTTGAAGTCATCGCATAGCTTTCCTTGGGGTCTTGGCGACATCGTTGTTGATCGAAAATTTTGGTTGGCTTTGTTGGGTTATGGAAGAGGCAATAAAAAAGGATGGCTAGGAGATGAGGTACCTAACAGATTTTTTTTTGAATTAGTTTACCGGTATTTTGCTTATAAAATTTTTCTGCAGCATCTGGATCTCTGGGTTGATCTAATGTGGCAGTTCAGGCCGGGCAATGCCGATTGGGCTATGGCTGGACCATTTTTCTCTTCCTCTATCCTTGAAGGGTCTATGCGTGCCTACTACGCCACTGGTCAACGCTATCCATTGCCATGGTCTAGTGTTGAGAAGGTTTGTATATAAAGACCATACTTTCTTCTATATATTTGGGTAAATATATGTACATGGTAAAAATGTGATGAATTATGACAAGGATTATTTGATCACATTTAGGTATACTTTCCTGTTAACGTACCCGAGTGCCACTGGTTTCTCGCCGAGTTGCAAATTCGTACCGGAGTTATAACAATTTATGACACACTAGGTACGCCAGAACCTGAGACGAGAGAAAAGAATTTAAAATGGAGGGTCACTTTTGAGAGAAAGCTACCACAGTATCTAAACTTGTGTAAAGTTCTTCAAGCTAAATCAATATCTGTTTCTGATTATAAGATCACATTTCGAGTTGCGGATGATGTCCCTATACAAGCCAATGCATACGGTGATTGCGGAGTTTGGGTATGTATTTTTTTGCACAGGCTGGGTAACAAATTAAGTATGAAGGTTGATGACCCTCTTCAAGTTGCTTTGGCGTATCGAGAGCATATGGTGGAGTACTTTTGGAAGTATAAGATGTCTGTTCATACAAGTGATGAATAAAGATGCATTTCATCTATTTGGGTATGGCTTGTATGTGGTTTTAGACTTTTGTTGTTCAACCAAATGTAACCGCAATCTGGATGTCTGTGAAGGGCATCAAAAGACAACTTCTTATGCATGTATGTGTAGCGCAACTTGGTATATTCCTAACACCCATGCATACCATCCAAATATACGTGTTGTGATACTGTTGATTTGCAACAAACATTTTGTGTTAATTGCTAAAACGTTTGTTTTTTACAAACATCCATTTGATTTGAAAAAACGACTACATACAATCTTATTGGTAAAAGACTATAACATACATATTACATAACACTTATTGGTAAACAGATTACCATAACCAAACTACAGCACTGAAGAGAACAACCAAACTGAAAACCAACACAACTTTGTCATGAACTTGCACTCTTGACTTGATAAAAGTCAACTCATCCAACACTTTCATGATATCATTGTTTGAAACCTCAATAACTTCATCCGAGACTGAACTCTTTCCCGTCTTCATTAAATGTTTCTTTTCCTCATGTTCCTTGTAAAACAAATCTTTGTAATACTGACTTGGTAGTTCCGGGTCTAGGAAACCATAGAAGTTACATTTGGTCTTTTTGTCCTAAAATAAAAATTTGTTAAATTCACATATTCAACCTAACAAGTAAAATAAGTATAATGCATAATAATATTACATAAATTGGACAGGCCTTGAATCTTCTACCAGGATGAGTCCGTGTCCAAGAGGTTTGTACTTCCACCGGTAATGGTTTTGGACATTCGCAGTGTGTAGCATTGATGTAGTATTCCAATGGCTTTCGATTGGATCTGGAGGTAGAGGCAGAGGAGGGAGCCATTGTTTTATTTACCCAATGAGTAAACTTGACGCTTTTATAGTATAGTCACATCTTATTTGGCGGGAAATATACTTTGTGAATGAGCGGGTAATGAATATTGTGGAGGGAAAAGTTTAAGCGAATTTTATATTGAGCGACTTAAAGGTCCTATTTTCAGCGAAGTTTTTTTTGTTTATTGTTTTGTACAATCCTAGAACAGTGAACACAAATCCCAGAACACAAAACCCAGAAAAATGACTTCGGCTAATTCCCAAAAATTCAAACTTTATTTGGATTTTGAGACATCAATTCGTGGAGTTTTACTTCCAGTTAACATCACCTACCTACAGCTGATTACCTATCTCACTAACAAATATCAGATTAAAGATAAGATCATCAGTTTATACTACATGTCCGCTTCAACCAAAATTCATGTGAGTGACGATGATGATGTTTCTTTCTTCGTTCATGAAATATGCTGTAAGCAGCACCTGATCCAGACGCTATACATCAAACTTATCGAGAAATCTTCCGAGGTAAAGCCGCCTACTTCTTCTAAGACTCTTGATATTGATCTTAATGTTCCTTTGTTGCCTCAAGAATCTGATTTTCAAACACCAAAAGTTGAAGATCATAATAACGAGGGTGCAGGGGCAAACGTTAATGTAGATGTGCATCCTAGTTGGCAGAAAACAACATTTCTAAATATCCCTGATCCACCCAGTTCAGCTGATCCCATAATTAAAAAGGTAAGTAACCATAAACACCCTGTAGTATCTAAATTAAAGGTGGGTAGTCGGTTTGATGATAAGCAAGGATGCATTTATGCAATAGGAATAAAAGCGTTGGTTGATATGTTTGAGTACAAAGTTACTAACTCATGTAAGAAAAGGTACAGTGTAGCTTGTTTTGTCGAAGGTTGCAACTGGTACATTAACGCACGAAAAAGTGTTGTTAGCCGATACTTCTATGTTACTTCCATTAACGACTCTCATACATGTTCCAGAACAAAAATTCATCCTAATCATCGAAATGCTACCCGAAAATTATTGGGTCACATACTTGTTGATAAATTGAGGAATTGCAAACGGGTATATACGGGTGCGGACATAAAAAACGATTTTAATGTTGATTGGAAAGTAGACATTTCCTACTACCGAGCTTGGGGTGGGAAAAACATTGCATTACAGTTGTTGAACGGTTGTCCTAGGGAGTCTTTTGAGCAGTTGCCGTATTACTGCTATAACTTAAAGTTGGAAAATGAGGGGACAGTAACTCACATTGAGACAGATGAGACAGATCGGTTTAAGATGGTATTCATTGGTTTCGGTGTTGCTGTAAGTTTTTCATAAATTCTATTATATTTTATTTATGATTAATACCTTCATTGTTATCAAAATTTTATTAATTAAGCAAATTTCTGATTGTTTTAAAATAGATCCGGAGCTTCTTACGTTTTATGCGACCATTGCTAATCATTGATGCCGCACATCTTAAAGGGAGATACCTTGGTACGAATCTGGTTGTTGTTGGGATGGACGGCAACAACCAGATTATACCTATTGCAACTGGTGTCTCTCAAGGTGAGACCAATGAATCATGGACATGGTTTTTGACCAAACTTAAAGAATGCATTGGTGAAGTAAAAGATTTGGCCATCATCTCTGACAGACATCCGGCAATTGCACATGCATGTAGTACCGTTTTTCCCAGCGCGTTTCATGGTTTTTGCTGTCGGCATTTAATGATGAACTGCAATTTGAAAACTAGAAAGTGGAAGGCTATATATTGGAGGACATGCAAAGCTTACACAGAGCAGGAGTTTGATGCTTCAATTTCTGAGATTCGATCATTAAAACATGATGTGTATAAAAAACTAAAAGATGAAGCTGGATTTGATAAATGGTCGCGTGCTTACTGCCCTGCAAACAGGTACAATTATTTGACCTCAAATAGTGCTGAATCAGTAAACTCTTTAACGAAAGATGTTAGGAAGGTTCCAATAACCCAGCTAATGGAGTACTACCGAAGGCTTCTACAAAGATGGTATTTTGAACGTCGAGCAAAATACAAAGGTAACTTAAAAAAACTGTATATTATACTTGGTTTATTACATATTTGGCACGTCGCATGAAAATGTATTATTATTTTTTTTATTTCAGATGCTCCAACTGATGAACTTAGCGAATGGGCAAATGCAAAAGTAAACAATAGAATGGCAAAGAGTGCTAATTGGGGTGTTAACGGAATTGAGATGCACAAGATTTACCAAGTCACTGATCCGAAACATGTTCATATTGTTGACTTTGACAACAGAGAATGCACTTGCCGCAAATGGCAGCTATCTGGTCTACCTTGTGGTCATGTTTGTGCTGTGTCTAGAGTTGAAGGGATGACTGACACTAGCAGTTGGGCTATGGATTGGTTTAACAAAACGTCACTAAAAAATACATACGAAGCAAGGGTTTATCCTCTAAAAGATGTATCCTTGTGGCGTACTCCTGATGACTTGCAAACCGTAAAACCTCCTGCTATGGATAAGCGACAACCTGGAAGACCCAAAGAAAAGAAACGTATCCGATCACAGGGGGAAGAGCCAGGAAGCAAAACCTGTGGCAGGTGTGGAAAGGCAGGACACACAAGACAGTCATGTACTGAACCGTTGATGACAAGCAAGGCAAGTGTGTTTCTATATTTTATTTCAATGTGTATAATTTTTAATGTTATTACTGATATGGTTGTTTGAACTAATGCCACATGTCAGAAACGTAAAAGAAACTCACAATCGTGCACCCCTACAACTAATGAAGAAGCAGTGGAACAAGAACGACACGGTGGACAGAGGACGCGTGTAGAGGTCGAACAGGGAGAAGCAAGTGGTCAATCAAACAATGATTTCGTATGGAAATGTGAATCATCTACTCCTGAAAACATCGTTCGTAACAACATTCAGTCACAACCTGTGACTGAAAATGTTGTTCATTTGGACGATTTATAGTACTTCAATTTGAACTTTAACACAATGGAAGCACAACTTATCAGTCATTTAGAATTTTCAATGTTTGTTACTTGAATAATAATAGCTACAGGAGTGGCTTGCTTTTATTGTTTTTTTATGTTACTTTGTGAGAATGTTATACAATAAACTGTTGAACATGTGCACATTTTTTGTTCTTTTCTATAAAAACATAGAGGAGTCAGGCATATAGTGTAACGTCAATGTATGCATGTGACTGTTTATTTACCTTTCAATCTGTCTATTTAACAGCAAACTTGCAAGTATATTTTCACACAACATCATTCCATAAATAAGTAAGCAAAAACAATGTCAGGTCTGCCTAAATGTGATGAGATAAGAGCCGCTGCTAACACTAACAACTGGACAGACATGATGATTTACTACTGCCGTACCGCTGCAATCGAAGATGTTCAATTGGCAAGAAAGGTGAACATCCTAACTCAAGAATTGGCTAGACTTAATCGTGAAAGGGCTGCCGTTATTCAAGAGATGGCAACTGTGCGTAAGAAGGTGCCACAAAAAACTGTTGACTTTCTGAAGCAGGAGCAGGCCCTTAGTGAACACAAAGTGATGCAAATGAATATCTTGGCAGGAGAACTCGAGCTGAGTGCTCGAAACAAGAATTTCTTTATTCATAAGCTTGAGGGTACGTTGCCGCTATAAGCACTGTGCGATATGCGAAGTACTAACTGTTATGTCGTATGTGATATCCTAGTAACTAAGACTACTATATGCCCCTAGTAAGAATTTAGTGCTATAATGTATCTGATTTCCAAGTACTTAGTGTTATATCGTGCGTGCTTTCCTAGTAACATACTTTATTCAATAAAGTTTCCTAGTAAGTAGGAGTTTTACTCACATTTTATCTTGTGTTCAATAGTTGGATGGTCTTGAATCTTCTGTCTTTTCATCATATCCAGCGTATACCTATGGAATATATGGGATTCTAATTTAAAATGAGGTTGCGAAAATAACAAAAATTGAACAATCGAAGACATTAAATTCACATTGTTAAAGTATCGTCTGACCTTTACTACTAGCCTCATTCTAACATCAGCAGTGGATTGAATCTTCTAGGATTGGTTTAATCACCACTGGCAGTAGGTTCCTTGTAGGTCTGCAATCTTCTCTATCTTTTTAAACAGTGGATCAATTATAGGATGTGTCTCCTTTGTTCCTCTTGAACTGAGTTTAGCTTCCAGCATTTGTCTTGCCACATTCTTTGATAAAGGATAATCCCTATCAACGAACATGAAAAACCTATCCTCTTTTTTTGTTTTTACACCATGAACCTTGCAGTATGAGTACAATATCCATTCAACCACCTCACAATCATACCAATATTCAGCCTCAAGATCAGGTTCAAACATGCTCTTTATAGCAGCCCACACAAACTTAGCTAACTCTCCATTTGGACCTAACTTCCCATATCTGAACTTCATTACTTTCCACAACTCGTCCAAATCACTCCTAGTCAAACAATCCAGTAACATCCCAAATGACCAATAAGTGGATTTGCATCCATCACCTCTTGTAATCTCAACTACTTCTCTACCTCTATGTTTGACAATCTGCCAATCGATAATAGGATGAACTGCTTTTAAAGGAATAGGATTAATAGGTTCAGGATTAGGACTATTAGTCTCCTTAAAATACTGTTTAGTTCTTTCTTTCTTTTTCAAATCTTCGTCCACCTTTTGTCTTTTATATCTGGATTGCTTCTTTAACCATTCTGCTTCTTTCTCAGAATTCATAGGAATGTGATCTTCATTAACCCTCATACACTTCTGACTAAGCTCCTTCAGCCTCTCTGTTGAACATGTTCTTAGATCTACACCAAGATGTATGCCTGAATTCTTGATAATCTTCATGTATGTATTTCTCATATCGCTCTTTGTAGGAGGTTTCTTTCTTTTGACTTGCTTTTTCTCTTTTTTGAACTTCGTGAACCATTCATCCAAGATTCTTGCTTTTTGATTATTAGAGAACATTTCCCACACTTCACGAGTGTACTCAATCCCAATATTATTAGAAGCTTCAAGATAGGCTTGTGAATCCTCCCAATCATCTATCCATCTCTGATTAGCTTCCTCCTCTTCTAGCCTTTTCCTTTTTATTTCTGCTTTTTCTGCAGCTTCCATTCTTACACCATATTCATAATCATAATCAATCTGCTCTTGTTTATTCTTAAACTTTATATCAGGTTCAACAATACCTTTTCCCTTTCCATTATCTGGTAGAGCCACCTTCTTGTTCAAAGGCTCACCAATAGTCAAACTTGTAGTCAAGGGTTTAGGTCCAGTTGGTTTAAGAAATATAGGAGCCGGTGCAATGGTAGGTGTAGGGTTTGATGAACTTTTGCTTAAATTTATCAGTGTACTGGCAGCCTCCTTCTCAACTTCTTTTGATTTAGGTGGTGAAACAGATGTAGTTGTGACAATTGTAGATGTGGTAGTAATAGCAGTGTGTGAGACTACTCTATTGTCTACTACACTTTTCAAACTAGCCGGTGGGGTTAAGGTTACGCTAGCCATGGATGTCTCATGCAGCCCCTCCTTCTCTTTAACTTGTACATCACTTGGTGTCGTTACCTCAGTTGAAGTTGTAGCTGTGGGTTCTGAGTATGTGTCCTGCACCACCTCATTCTCCTTAACTTGTACATCAGTTGGTGTCGTTACTTCAGATAGACAAGTTGTAGCAGTGGGTTCTGAGTATGTGTCCTGCACCACCACCTTCTCTTTAACTTGTACATCAGCTGCTGGGGTTAAGGTTACAGAAACACTAGCAGTGGATGTGTCCTGCACCACCACCTCCTCTTTATCTTGTGCATCATTGGGAGCAGTGGATGTGTCCTTCACCACCTCCTTCTCTTTAACTTGTACATCAGCTGTTGGGGTTAAGGTTACACAAACACTAGCAGGGGATGTGTCCTGCACCACCACCTCCTCTTTATCTTGTGCATCATTGGGAGCAGTGGATGTCTCCTGCACCACCTCCTTCTCTTTAACTTGTACATCAGCTGGTGGGGTTAAGGTTACAGAAACACTAGCAGTGGATGTGTCCTGCACCACCACCTCCTCTTTATCTTGTGCATCATTGGGAGCAGTGGATGTGTCCTGCACCACCACCTCCTCTTTATCTTGTGCATCATTGGGAGCAGTGGATGTGTCCTGCACCACCACCTCCTCTTTATCTTGTGCATCATTGGGAGCAGTGGATGTGTCCTGCACCACCTCCTTCTCTTTAACTTGTACATCAGCTGGTGAGGTTAAGGTTACAGAAACACTAGCATTGGATGTGTCCCGCACCACCTCCTCCTCTTTATCTTGTGCATCAGTTGGAGCAGTGGATGTGTCCTGCACCAATTCCTTCTCTTTAACTTGTACATCAGTTGGTGGGGTTACCTCAGTTGAAGTTGTAGCGGTGGGTTCTGAAAGACTATCAGTGGATGTGTCCTGCACCAAATCCTTCTCTATATCATCTAATACATTCTTCACGATCTCGAGTACAGCTTCATTCCCATCTTTATCAGACACCACATACTGCCCTCCATGATCTACACTATCCACATCCTCATCCATACGCACAACTCTAGCGGTGGGTTCTGAAAGACTATCAGTGGATGTGTCCTGCACCAAATCCTTCTCTATATCATCTAATACATTCTTCACGATCTCGAGTACAGCTTCATTCCCATCTTTATCAGACACCACATACTGCCCTCCATGATCTACACTATCCACATCCTCATCCATACGCACAACTGCAGCGTCCCCTGAATCAAATCCTTCAGTCGTCCCCTGTGTTTTTTGGTCCTCCAAAACCACATCTTGAGAGGATGTCACTTTCTTAGTATGTTTCCTAACTCTTCTAACAACACTACGCCCATGTCTCCTAACTCCTCTAACAACACTACGCCCATGTCCCCTAACTTTTTCCATCACAAACATCCTGTGCTTCAATTCTCTGATCGTATTCTCCATTTTTGTACATTTAACCGTCAATTCATTTAATCGTTCACGATTTTCATCCCCAACTCGACCTGTGTTAACTGGTCGTTCATTCGAAAAGGCATCATGTTGATGTTCATCATTATACGTCCATTCATGTTGATGTTCCAAGATACCTTCCTCAGTTCGACCTGTGTTAACTGGTGCGCGTGGTGAACTTATCATAGCATCAAGGTTGGTTTCAGTGGTTACAGTCGGACTAATAGTGGGTGGAACTACGGTGTCAGTGGGTTCAGGTTCAGTCAATTGGGGTTCATTTACATCATCAAACTCACGAATGACAGGTAAATTAATCATATGCGGGAACAATGGAACATTTGGGATTGTTAAATTAGGATTTTGGTTCCTCATATGAGCAAAAACCTTAGGATGCATATAATGCACCTCATACTTTGTATTATGTTCAACAGGTTCTGCTATTTGGCTACCCACAATAAGTTGAACAAACCTAGGATACAAGTAATATTTACCTTTCTTCCTAATATTCTGCAAAAACCCTTCAAAAATCATGCTAGACCAATTGAATTCCCTCCCTTCAGATAGACAAATTAAAGCAGTTGCAATTTTGGAGGGAAATTCATTAAACCCAGTGGTCTTACTACTCAGACACATCAGCAAGGTGTGAATTAAAAACTTCCATTCGGGAGAAAACATACATTTCAAAAATTTTACCCTGTCTCCCCTTCTTGTATAACCTAATCTTTCTAAACCTAAAAATATATCATTATCAGAAAGATTAACTAGTCCATTAGCATCATTGAGTTTCAACGTACCTCTAATGACTTCCTCATCCACCAAAATCTCATTATCATCCACCACAGTCCTAAACACCTCAAATCCATCTCGCTCCTGTATCTCAGCTTTACCCCAAAAATCATGTATATAGTCTTTGAGAATTGTGGGTGCTACAGTTAATGCAAACTGAATTTTACTGTGGTTGATAAAATCAATCATCTCATGAAAACCATCTGATTGATTATTTTTTTTAAGTAAGCAACTAGGTTATGGGTGTTGGAATACTGCGACGGCATTGTGAGTTGGTATGGAAAAAGATGTGGGATTTTGAAATTACCAGTTTGGATTGGTTAGGGTTTATGTGGAGCGTCAATTGGAAGTGATTTGAAGATCAATTACTTCAACTGGCAGTGATTTGGGGGAAAAAATAAGTTTGCATCAAATTTACAAAACACACCCTTGAAGTATGCATTACCATGAAATTGCTAGCAGTAGATTTCAAACCACTAGAAGTGGTTTGATAAAGTATAGCAGTGGATACATCAAATTTACAAAACAGCCCCCCAAGTATATATTATCAGGAAAACCACTGGCAGTGCATTGACAACCAAAGGCAGTGGTTTGATAGACAATAGCAGGGGTTTCATAGACGCTAGCAGTGGATACCTAAAATTTACAAAACAGCCCCCCAAGTGGTACATTAAGAGGAAGCTGCTAGCAGCGGGTTGAAAACAACTAGCAGGGGTTTCATAGACGCTAGCAGCGGATACATCAAATTTACAAAACAGCCCCCCAAGTATACATTATCAGGTCAAGTACAAGAAAGATGGAAAATCACGTGTTTATATTTACGACTTACAATTTTTTAAAATAATTTGTAATATACGTGTCTCGTTTTGTGATTTTTTAAAATAATTTGTAATATACGATTTTTTAAAATAATTTGCAACGTGTCAAATAACCAAACACTTAATGAAACCAAAGTCAACCACTTAATTTACTCCTCAACAACTTATAACCAAACACTTAACTTCTATTTAAGAACCTATAACTCAGATACTACCCATATCACACATACCCCAATTATTAACCTCAACTGCTTTCACCTCAACTTCTTCATCTTCATCTTCATCACTGCACCACCACTACATCATAGCGCCGCCTCCACCACCACTACATCACCGAGCAGGTATCGTTTACTACTTTTTATAAATACTCTTGACTGACCGTAAAAAGCTTCATGGGTTTTTGTTAGATAGTTGTAATCTTAGCTGGGTATCTCTTGTTTATTAGGTATTGTTATATAGTATGTTATATGCAATTGATTAGTTGTAGGAATATATGATTTGCTTTTATACTTGCTTCAAATTGATTAGGTGTCACGGGTTCCAATCCGAGACCAAGCCGTGACAGCAGTCGATGCCAAAAGGTAAGATATGTCGTTGCGTATTTTAAATAGCTTAGGGTTTTAAGTAACGAGAACTATCCAAGCATCGTGTTTCAAAAAGACCCTTTAAACCACTAAGCTCGAGTGGGTCATTTTAACAATTAGGGTCTGAGTGTAGGATGGTGGTTTTTTTGTGACATAAACCAAGTTCTTGGCAGGGTGTTGGGGTCCAACCCCTTTCATGTGTAATAGAACTTTAACAAGGATATTGAGATCATGTTGTGTTCATATGCTTGTGATACAAAAGATTTGATCGTGTTTGCGGACGACTATTTGAACAGTGTGTATATGGTTGAGGGTTCTTGAAAACAAAAGAATGCTGTTAGTGGGTATGCTTACAGTGCTATTATACCATTGCCCAACACCATTTCATTCTCCTTTTTACAATGATCTTCCCAAAAACTCACCAACAATTCTCTCCTATATTATCAAACAACAATATTGAAGTCAAACAGCCATGACACGTGGCTTCTCTGATGGTTTACGACGAGGAGGTACACGGTTTCTTGGTCCAGTAGATACCGGAAAGTGTAAAGCCATTTATTGTTACAGTATGTACAAGTTACCTGATGAAGAGGGTTGAATCATGAAGTGTAGAAAGGTGGTGCAAAAGGGTTTAGCTTGCTTTGAGATTGTTTAACTGAGTGTGTTTTTTTAGTGGTGTCTTTTTTGGTGACAAAGTCCATGTTTCCGTGTGGTATGAGATCATAGATGATAACAAGATAGATGAAATGGTTGGTAATGATATATAATGGTGGGGAGCGATATGAGTGTTTTTGAGGGTGCCTCATTAACTCCACTTCACTCGCCATCACTATCATTACAAAACCATGTCATCTATTTCTTATAATCTCTGACATCTCTTTGTTACACAGAAACATGGAGTTTCTCTACAAAAAACAGACACTAAAAACACACACAAGCACAGTTATGAACTCTATACGCATGGCTAAACCACTTTGCACTACCTTTCTACCCTTCAAGATTCAACTCTCATCATCAGGTAACCATTACAAACCGTAACAAGAAACGTGTTGTACACTTTCCCGTATCTACTGGACCAAGAAACCGTGTACCTCGTCGCCGTGAACCATCAAAGAAGCCACGTGTCATACACGCACACTACAATTTTGTTGGTTCATAATATAGTAGAGAATTGTTGGTTTGTTTTGGGGGTGATCATTGTAAAAAGGATAAGGAAATGGTGTCGGGCAATGGTATAATATAACTTTAAGCAGACACACTAACATCATTCCTTTGTTTTCAGGACCCTTCAACCATATACACACTGTTCAAATAGTCGTATGCAAACACGATAAAATTTCGTGTATCACAGGCATATGAACACAACATAATCTCATTATCCTTGTTAAAGTGCTATTACACATGAAAGGGGTTGGACCCCAACACCCTGCCAAGAACTTGGTTTATGTCTCAAAAAACCCACCATCCTACCCTCCTACCCTAATTGTTAAAATGACCCACTCGAGCTTAATGGTTTAAAGGGTCTTTTTGATACCCGATGGTTGGATAGTTCTCATTACTTAAAACCCTAAGCTATTTAAAATACGCAGGTTAAGCTTTGGTCAAACTCGAAGAAGCAGGAGATAGCGGAAGTCTACTGACAAAAGACCCTGGTTAACACGAGTTCGCGCCTTATGTGTTATTATATGTTTGTAGAGAATAACTTGGTTAGGATTACCGCTAAATGGATTATAGGTATAGTTTTTGAACATTTTGTTATATGTAGCTTATGTACAGTTTTTGGACCATTGGTGATTTTGGAAACACATTTTATGTTATCGATTTATGCTTATATAAGAAATTATGTTTAGCGAACTTGTGTTGTTGTGACAAAACAAAAACGTATATGATGATAACTTCTAAACTATATACAAATATCAATTAACAGTCAAAACATATATGATGATAACTTCTAAACAGTATACATTTTTTTCCTTGTAAACAATATACGGTTTACACTTCTATTTTAAAACTACTATAATTCCACTCTATTTAACAACTCCTATCACAACTACCAACACATTTTGTGGTTATCACTCTATATTTCCACACTCTATTTTTAATCCTCTCTAAAAAAAAAAAAAACATCTCAACCAACAACAACAATGTCCAACCCCCGTCTTCCCCTCTTGGATCAACTATCCCGTACAGCAAACTCTCGATCTGTCAAGGCTATGATGATTGTGGAATATTGGGGAGAAGTTAGGGATACTGTTCGGGATGAATTAGATCTGCAAGAGAAGATTGACGAGCTAACCGCTCGTGTACAACGTAGGGATGTGCTTATTGGAGAGCTGTTGGTTGTGGGTCCAACTAACTCGTCTGTTGCGTCTGTTCGGCACATGAGAAGGATGCAAATTGAAGATAGGGCTGAGATTGTAAGGAAGCAGACCTCCATCTTAGAAAGGCGTGCTCGCGTTTCTTCTTTGTTATCCTTCATTGAACATCTTGAGTCAATGGTCCTTTGAATTTGTGAAGCCTTCATGTTAGGGTTTATGTTTTGTTTAGGTTAGTTATGGTGGGTTATGTGTGTACTAGTTAAGTGTAACTACTTTTGTTTATGACGTTGTCAATCTTAGTCTAATTTGTATTTGTGTTTTACAAAACAACCTACATTGACGTTGAATTAAAAAAGCAAAATTATATCGCATAATCGACATAATTAAAATAAAAACATAAAATAAAATATCAACCTCATAATTCCTTGTATCCAATTTTTGGTTACTAAAACAAAATATGTTTGTCTACTCGGTTTAAGTTGGTAAGATGAAAATGGCGCGTTAATAAGGTCGCTTGGAATTCATCGGTTTATGTGAAAGGTCCTATTCATGATGCATACATTGGTTTGTGTGACAATACTTTTTTACACTTATATTACAAATTATTTTAAAAAAATGTAAGTCGTAAATATAAGCACGTGATTTTCCTTCTTTCTTGTACTTGACCTGATAATGTATACTTGGGGGGCTGTTTTGTAAATTTGATGTATCCGCTGCTAGCGTCTATGAAACCCCTGCTAGTTGTTTTCAACCCGCTGCTAGCAGCTTCCTCTTAATGTACCACATGGGGGGCTGTTTTGTAAATTTTAGATATCCACTGCTAGCGTCTATGAAACCCCTGCTAGTGGTCTTCAACCCGCTGCTAGCAGCTTCCTCTTAATGTACCACATGGGGGGCTGTTTTGTAAATTTTAGATATCCACTGCTAGCGTCTATGAAACCCCTGCTAGTGGTCTTCAACCCGCTGATAGCAGCTTCCTCTTAATGTATACTTGACGGGCTGTTTAGTAAATTTGATGTATCCACTGCTATTGTCTATCAAACCACTGCCTTTGGTTGTCAATGCACTGCCAGTGGTTTTCCTGATAATTTATACTTGCGGGGCTGTTTTGTAAATTTGATGTATCCACTGCTATACTTTATCAAACCACTGCTAGTGGTTTGAAATCCACTGCTAGCAATTTCATGGTAATGCAGACTTCAAGGGTGTGTTTTGTAAATTTGATGCAAACTTATTTTTTCCCCCAAATCACTCCCAGTTGAAGTAATTGATCTTCAAATCACTTCCAATTGACGCTCCACATAAACCCTAACCAATCCAAACTGGTAATTTCAAAATCCCACATCTTATTCCATAAAAACTCACAAAGCTAAAGTTCTAAAGAGAAGAGATTGAAGTCAAATTGTTCATTCATTCATTCATGAAACAGTTTACAGCTTACAACTTACAAAACCCAATCAACTTCAAATGCAACTACAAATCCAAAGTGCTATACATGATCTCCTACTAATATTTCTACTACTACTAAACCTAATCTAGTGCATATCATCTGTTCCAACATCTAAAGAGCAGTGAAGATGAGCATGACTGCTCACATCTATCACACTAAATGCTGGATTTGCGTTTGTGAAGTCCTGCATAACCACCCATTCGTTCTATCCCGATGGCTGGAGCTACAAGACTTCTATAACGAAGATGCTAAGGGTCAAAAGTATGAAGGATGGATTGATGAAAACGTTGATGATGGAGAAAAATAAAGGTCTCCTTTGTGCTTCCTCCATGTATTTCAACCAAAATGCAACCCATCCACCCTTCCCTAGCATTTCTTCTATGCGATGTGTGTTGATGCACCAAAACCAGGTGCAGGAAGACCAAGCACCACCTTTCTACCCATAGGAAGTGGCGGATTGCTTGCTCGAGGCCTGCATTGAGGCAGAGGTGCTGGAGGTTGGGAGTAAGATGTTCCCTCCTTATAGTAGTCATCAGAATCATCAGCAGATACACTTGGATTCTCTACACTATCATCTTCTGATGATGGGAGAAAAGGTGATTTTTTAGGTCGAGGATCATAAGGATATGGAAAGAACTGAAGGAAATCACTGGATGATGATGATGATGATGGAGAAGAGGTTGGATTTACAACCTCTGGTTTAGTATTCATGGTTTTAGTGGTGAATTATGGTTTATGGCATTTTTGGGGTTTGTGGTAGAATTTAGGGTTTGTGAAGAAGATTTGGGGATATTGTGAAGAGATAAGTGTGCATTGGGGTCTGTTATATAGGCGGGTGCAAGGTTTAAGGCAACTTAATATGAGTTTGGTGGCACAGTAACACTCAAGATATTTACCGTCGCAATCTCTTCTCTTTTGATTGGGTTTTGTGTTTTACAAAACAACCTACATTGACGTTGAATTAAAAAAGCAAAATTATATCGCATAATCGACATAATTAAAATAAAAACATAAAATAAAATATCAACCTCATAATTCCTTGTATCCAATTTTTGGTTACTAAAACAAAATATGTTTGTCTACTCGGTTTAAGTTGGTAAGATGAAAATGGCGCGTTAATAAGGTCGCTTGGAATTCATCGGTTTATGTGAAAGTACTTGACATGATGCATACATTGGTTTGTGTGACAATACTTTTTTACACTTATTGTTGTTTGACCTCAAAGCGGAAAAGATTTGCATTTGACTTGTAAATAAATGTAGGGGCCCTAAATGTAGAGTTATTGTTGGGCTTCGATGTGATAGTGGGCAGTAATCGATAAGAAGAAAAAAGGCGCTTTAAAAAATGTCGCTCAGAATATATTGGATTACGTGATAGTACTATTAAACACATGTCTTATTGCATATATATTTTTGGGTACCAAAAATGTCTTTTTGCATATAAAGATCATACTTTCTTCTACATACTTGGGTGATATACATGCTTATAAAATATCGCTCAACAATTTAAAATAAAGGGAACTAAACTAAATAAAGACATATAAAAGTAGCCCACTTAAATACAATTGTCGAATATACAATTTAGCAATACAACTATTGTGAGTCCATGCACGTTTGCAATACGTTTAAACACGTCTCCTCAAGTAAACCTGTCAAATTAAAGAGAAACAAAGGTTCAACATTTCCTCAAGTAAACAAATTCATCAAGTAGTGTAGTATACTTATTTTGGTTCAAGTTGGCTATCAAATCAAATCAATATGGCTTATAAGTCAAAATGCCATAATAACTATGCGTGGCTATCATATCAAGACCTTATAACTAATATAAAAACACACATAAACCAAAGGGCTATCTTAACTGCTGTTTTGTTAAAAAAAAAAAAAAAAAAAAAAAAAAAAAAAAGAAACCAAAAGAAGAAAATGACTACAAAAATGCCTTTCTGCCAGGAGTTAGCTGCTGCTGCTGGTTCTAGTCTCGTTAGAGACATGATGGTGGAGAAGTTTAGTAGGGAGGTTACTGTCACTAGGGTGGACGAAGCAGAATTAACCAAAAAAGCCCAAGATATTAGGTCTCGTGTTACCGAGAGGGATTTCGTGATTGCAGAGTTGGAGCTTTTGTATCCCTTTGATTCATGTGTGCAAAGTATTTCACAGTTGAATATTTTGCAAAATGAAGATTTGGCAGACATTGCTAACATGTTGGTGAAGGTTGTGAACAAGCAGAAGCGAACAAGGGAGCTTATGTCATTCATTGAGAAGCTCAAGTCTATGGTGTACTGAACTGGTTTCTTCATATATGTTTTGAGTTTAGTATATGGTTAGGAATGTATGATGTTTATGTTTATGCTTATGGATGTTCTATAAACCTATTAAGGTTAATTTTGTTGGATATATATGCACTTACTTATTTATGTTTGTCTAAGTACTTTTGTGGGAACATACCTGTGTTATAACCTGCTCCGTTGATATGCTGGCTTGTAACGTAGTGTTGAAAACATAACCTACACCATCAAAAAAAAGTATAATCGATATGGATACGTGTCGTGGTAAGTGTGATATGAATTAATTGGTAACTTTAACGCACCAGGTAAAATATAAGTGTCTGCTATAAACAAAAACCCAAAAAAAAAAAAAAAAAAAAAAAAAAAAAAAAAAAAAAAAAAAACGGCGATATTCCTGGGCTGCTAAATGCTACTTTGTGACACATATATCGCCTGGTTTATTAGATGTATGTGTCACAAAGTAGAATCTAACAGCTCAGAAATAGCGTTGATTTGATTTTTTTTTTTTTTTTTTTTTTTTTTGCACCACCTTAATTTTTTTATCGATCGCCTGCAAAGGCTTTATCTTGCTCTTCAATGAAAACCAACTTACGCTTAACCTTAGGCTTAGCAACTACATCCCTATGGCTAACAGACATATCGACATCAACATCAATAAGGACGCTTGCTTCTTCTTCAGCCCAAGCAATAAGCTCATCATATGTCATATTGCTTGCATCTTTTAATCTTCTTCCATGTATAATCAATTTGGTTGTATAATCATCTTCAGAATCACAAAAGTTAAGATTTTGATAATAAAAATCAAATAAGTTTTGGGGATTATGTGCCATATACATCATCAACTTCCCATATCGATCAGCAAGGTCATACATGGCAGCCACATCCCTATCGCACTCTATTAGTTTCAATCCTACCTCTAATTGACATTGTGGTAAACAGAAAAACAACGAATGGAAATTTAGCTCAGTATGTTCTTTCAGAAACTGGCACATACTATTATAGTCCACCTTCCTATCCTTGGACAAACTCCAATAAAAAACACCCCCATTTTCATACCTCAACGGTTGGAAATAAAACTCCCCCAAAAGATGAACGTCAAACAGGTAACGAGGATCTGAACTCCAAATAGGTGCCATCCTGTTACAGGAACACGTAAAATACAATACTTTAAAAAGTAAAAATAATTTTAAATGTAAACCCTAATTAGGTTCGAATATTGAAACATTAAATATAGGCAAAATTGATATGGGGGACCATGACAATAAAGTATGACGAACCTTTCGCACAATTCAATTTTAATAATCGAACGAAAACGACAGTTGTATTAGATTATTAAGAAGATAGGGTTCTGGTCGGTAGGAAGTGAATGTGGGAACAAAAAGATAAAAGACAAACTATTAGTGTATCATAAATCGCTAAATTGAAAAAAGGCGCTTTTAAAAAGTTGCTCAGAATATTTTGGGATATGTGATAGTACATTACAGTTGTCGTATAAATGTATGCAATAAATATTTCCCCTAAAAGCAACAACCGTTTGGTCAGTAAATATAAAAAAAAAAAAAAAAAAAAAAAAAAAAAAAAACAAAAATAAACATTTTCAAAACAATTTTTACCGCTCTATAAATACCAACTTCACCTCAAACACATTTTTTAACACACAATTTCAAACACAATTGAAGATCAAAATACTTCCCACAAGATTTAATATGGCTTGCCGTCTCCCCCATTCTGTTGAAGATATGCAAGTGTACGTTCAAAATCAATGCAATATCGACGATGCGGCTCGAAAAAACGCTATTATAAGCGTCATCAAATTGTTTGACCAGGCAAAGGCGGAAAAGGAACAAATGAGACAAAACTACCAGATTTGCAACGACATTACCATTGAAAGAAAAGCTGTGATCGACAAATTTTTGAAAGATCAAGCACGCAAAGATCGCGAGGTTGCTGACAACTTGTGGCGGTGTGTTTCGAATATAACGAACAACGCCAGCACCAAAATAAGTTGGAGCTATCGGGAGAACAAAGACGATGGTGTAGACGATGCTGTAGACGAGGAAGATTTGGCTCGGTTGGAGGGATTTGCTCGTTCTCGTACTCCGTCGTATGACTCTGCATGCGGGGAGCATTCTGATTAGATTTATGATTTACGTATTTCGGATTGTTTTTATTTAGCATTGTAACATTTTAATTATTAATGAAATTTTAGTTTATGTTAAAAATGATTTTAAAATAAAAGTTTTCTTGGGTCGTTGGAGAGAGAAATGTGACGTGGCGCAGGTTGTCCCAGTTCGTCCCAGGTCGCGACTGGAACCAGCCTTACAATATACAAACAGTGGTTAAACAACAGTATTAGCAGTGGTTTAATTCTAGCAGTGGTTTAATCCAAGCATTGGATTCATTCTTCTGGCAGTGGTTTCATCAACTCTAGCAGTGTTTCATCAACTCTAGCAGTGGTTTAATTCAAGCATTGGATTCATTCTTCTGGCAGTGGTTTCATCAACTCTAGCAGTGGTTTGAAATGTCCTAGCAGTGGATACACCAACGACACTCCAATCTGTTGACCAAGATTACATCTACCAAAAGTAGTGGAAAAATAGTGATATTATGAACTAATATGAAGGATTACAACATAATGGTTGTGTTGTGAAAGTCCTACTTACCATAAAGTGTTAAAATTTGTAACAGTCTAAACAGTCCAATCGAATACAAGTATATACACTCTTTAACCACTGAAAAGTTTGTTCATGTAACCCAACAAAATATATAGAGAAAATGTCATAACAATCTACATACATGAAATTAAACCTTATCTGATTTCCTAACAAATATGGAAAACAGGATACACCAAACCATCATAAGACTCTACATACATGAACTTAAACCTTATCATCTTTCCATGCTCAAACTCACAATCTTCAAAAAAGTAGGTCCAGTCACCTAATGCATTAACATGATTCAACCGGAATGGATTGTCTCTATGATACTCAATCTGAATTTGCATCATGTATTCGACTTCATCATTCCTAAAAAGTGCATTTTGATAAAAATGCATAGGATGATTCTGAAGAAAATGGTTTGGAATATCCTGGTGTGCAACAATTACAAAAATTATATATAATTACATAAATGCATAGACAACAAAGTGCACACAAAACACAAACTTACAAGTTTACATAACGGAAGAATTTCAGTAGACCTTCTGTAAAAGACATCAGTTCGCTCACCAAAATGATCAAGGTGACCAATCCATTGGCAAATGTGTTGCATTCGCTCATCACCTGTTTCAAAAATATCAAAATAAATCTTAAAGATAAATGCTATGATATTATTGAATATGATTATGAGATTTCAAGCCTACCTCCATCTTCGTTATCAAGATCATTTTGTGGAAAAAACAATTGCGTCACACCAAGAAACTGCCCCTGTATCTTTGCCCCACCTTCGAAACCAAACACGGTTATATTCAACCTATTCTTTGCCAATTTAGTAAAAACAATAACATCGCCAAATTCAATATCGGAATATTGAAGAGCAGTCGACCACATCTCATCATCCATAACATACAAAACACGAGGATCATGACCTCGTTCATAGCCCCAAGTAACATCCACATTAAACTCCATTCCTTCAACAACAACAACAACAGTACCTCGCAACCCAATACCATCTAGAAAATTACCGGGCAATGTCTGAAACACCATCTGCTGATTAACAATTATAACATACACAGTAACAAAATACACGTATTCTTAAATAAACGTAAACAAAAAATGAGTTGTTATAAATAACCTGTGGAAATTGAGGGTATGGCAGCCGATAACTCTGAAACCTTATATGACGACTTTCTACACCAGCATAATCCTCAACTTCCAACCCTTTAGAATCATAGCCAGTAACGTAAAAAGAGTCATCACCTTCTTGAACAAAGTGTAACATGTGAACATCCGTATACATGTTTTCATGAACAAATTCTACCCATTTGTTACCTACAATCCTAATGGGACCTCCTAACTGAGCAATAATCCTTACTTTCTTCCGTTGTCTTTGTATTCCAGTTAAATAGAAATGACGATTCCCATTGAAAGCACGGTCAGCAAATCGAGGAAGCTCAAGAAACCCAGGGTAAAAATTTCTGTTTGGTCGCACCACAAACTCGATGGCCATGATTACCTTATAAACAATTACAAGCATGTAAAGGTTAGTTAATGCTAAAATTTTGATGATGAATATTCAAACATAAAAGACAGTCAATATTGATATGGGGGACCATGACAATAAAGGATCACGAACCTTTTCAGAAATTCAATTTTAATAATTGAACGAAATTGACAGTTGCACGAAAAAAGCAAGGGTTCTGGTCGGGTAGAGATTGAATGTGGCCCAAAATAGCTAAAAGATAAGGTTTTAGTGTTTCATAAATCGCTTTAAAAAAGTCGCTCATACTATATCGGTTAAAAATACGCTTATCTATTATCCCGCCAAAATAATTTTCCCGCCTAAACACAAGTCAACAAAATAAGCATAAATACAGTCAATTCTATAGTCCACATACAACAATTCACAATGGCTTTGAACTTATCTGGAAAAGGTAATTGTGAACAAGTGCCAAACAGGAAAGAGGATGCTAATGACAATTTGATGGCACACGTACAACAATCCACAATGGCTTTAGATTTATCTGAGAAGAAAAAACTAGATGGTGATATTACGTGTAAGGAGAACCAAGATGGCATTACACCAGAAAAAGTTAAGGCATTGGCAAAAAGGATTAAAGAACTGGAAGAGTACTTTGAAAAACTCAAGGAAAGGAAATCAACTGAAGAAGGATGTGGTTCTAGCAGTACTGTTTGAATGGATGTAATAGTTCAATAATAAATGTTATGAGTCTAAATTTTAACAATGTAATGGTTGTGTGGAAAATCTTATCTATGAAACAATTTATTGAGATGATTGTTGTAGTTTTGTTATCGAGATAGTTGTGCTGATAGACATCAGCATATTTAATCATAATAATTGCAATGTAACATACACATGGTAGTAGAAGCATCATCACATACTAGTTTGTAACATACACTAACAAGCCTTCACCACATACTGAAAATAAATTGTTTCATCATGATGACTAGTTAGTGTAGTTTGTAACATACACTTAGTCATCATGCAAGGAAAGGAACAAAAATACAAATTGTTTAACAGGGTACATACCACCCTGGAAGATCAAATAACTACCACATGGTAGCCTTCATAATACCTTCGAATTACTTGGATCAGAAGAGGCTGGGTATGACATGGAACCATCAGCTGTGGAATCTGCAACTATCACTTGATCATTAACCAAACTGATTGCCTCATCACCCTTCATATCATCAGATTGATTACTACCAACTTCTTCAAATTCATCAAATAATCTCCTAGATTTCAAGGTACCAGTTTCAAAACGACTTTTCTTGGACACATATTGAACTACAGTTGAGCTTCCAACTGTAGGAAGGCCATCAATGTCATTAAAAAACCTCTTACACTTTAAAGGGCTGTTTTGAATAGATGGGAGTAAACTAGTAGAATGTGGATCCTGAAGGTCATGATTATCAGCAGCCTCAAAGTCGTTCAAAAGGTTCTTACCTCTTAACGGACTAATCTCGAACCCACGTTCGTTTGACAAACACTCGGTAACAGTGGAGTTCTGTGTCCAAGAATCTTCAAAGTCATCCGACACATAAGGTCGGACTGTAGTCCTTAAACAAGGAGGAATGTATTCAAGGTCATTATTACCACCAAATTCAGACTTTCCTCTGAATAAACTAGCTTCAACAAAAGGCTTGATATAAGGTGTCCTAAGGTAGGCTGGTGAATTTTTTTCCTCTTCTTCCCATGCCATTAGTTCTTCAAACGACAGACAGTCGACATCTTTTTTTTTCTTTTCGTGACTTTTAATTTTAAACGTCAGATCATCGTCTGAGGAATCAAAAGACAAGTTCTTGTGATAGTAAGTAACTAAATGAACCTGTGGCTGATGACAAACATAGATCTCAACTAGACCATGGAGCTCAGCCATGTCATACAGTTTCTTGACATCATTATCATCTTCTACAAGGGTCAACCCTTGCTCCAGACTACTACTTGGAAGACAAAAATACCAAGCCCAAATATCCTCCTTAATTTCTTTCAACAGCATGTCACATATTTGAGAATACGATAACCTACTCAACCTAGGTAACCTCAAATGTAAAACATCTCCACCTAAATAACTTAAGGGGTAAAAAAAAAACTGACTGCCATGATAAACATCAAACCCAAGATCTTGACTGTTTTCAGACATTCTGTGTAACAATGGATATAATTCAGCAAAACAAAATCCTTGTTGAATAAAATTTAATAGAGAAAAAGTAAATGGACAAACTTACAGCCATTCTTGATACCATAATTCATAACAGCCCTTTGATTCTGTGTTTTCTGATGCCATATTTAGTAGAAGTCTGAAAAACAGAAAATATATGTTAGATAAAATATGGGGTAGTTTTGGTTAGTAGGTACAAAATATACAAAAGGTACAAAATAGTGAACAGTTAAAAAGTGTCTAAAAAGTACATTACATCCATACTCAAATGATATATCTAAGATATAGTCAAACTCTCCCAAAAAAAGTCGCCTAGTGTGTAATGTTGAGTAATGCATACCGAATGGACAGTACTTGTAAACTAGCATGCATGGGTTTGGCCTACTTTGTATATATATAATTTGGTGTGTGTTTAATATTTTTTTGCTTATTTTTATAGAAAAATATTACTAGTAAACAAATTTGCAACGTCACTACCTTAGCTTGAACACAAGTATAATACAACATGTTCAATACAAAACCATTCAAGGGAGCATATGGTTATCAATTTGTTTCAAGTAATACATCAACAAAAATAGAACATAGCTAAACACAAACACGGTGTTTAAAAAAAAAACTAGCCATTTGTTCACGGTATGAAAGCGCAGCCTGAATACGATCCTTCACATCCAATGGTAGACCAAAAGCCAAGCGGTATAAAAAAATACATACCCAAATACCACAATCACCAAATATCCCGGCCTGCTTCGGTACTTGTTCAGCGATAGTAAATGTAATGAAATAACTAGCCGGATCAATGCCTTTCTTCTCAAATACTTGCGCTTGTGCTAGGACCTCAGGTAATTGTAGCTGTGGACAAAAGTAGCACTGTCTTAAAAAAACTAATGTTTTAAAAGCTGGTTAAACGGTTATGTATTAATTCTTATGACATATGAATAAATAGCCAAACCTGTAAACACTCCCTCAGTTTGATATAAAACTCTCGCCATTCCTCTTCAAAAGTTTGACCGCTATCATAAAAGGTAACAATGCCAGTGTCTATCTCCAAACGGGCAAGAAACCAATGAGCGTCAGTTTCATTAATCGGCATGAAAACCTACAACGTTTGGGTCACAAACATAATATCAATATATGGCAAAAGCTAATCAGCATTATTAAATATATATATATATATATATATATATATATATATATATATATATATATATATATATATATATATATATATATATATATATATATATATATATATGTATATATATCGTTACTTACGTGCTTAACGTCAGACCATGGAATAGAGTATCTTTCACCATTAGCATACCACAACGGCAAAGAATTTTGTAACAGAAGCTGAACAAAATAGCTACTAACCATCGCCCAATTAGCCGTATCGGGCCTAACATGCCAAAGGTAATTAACCCACAACTCTATGTGCTGTAAATTTCGAAACATGAATGAGTGTGATAAACTTTATAAGAAATCATTTCTGTATGTACAGTTGTATGAGTACTTGCCTCATCCCTTAGCCAACCTTTCCTAGGCGGGTCTAAGCAAACCAAACTTTCCCAAAACCTTCTATCCACACACACATCGTCACACCAAGGAAACTTGCAGTTAAGTGGTCCTATTTGTCCAAGAAATTCATCAAATTCATTTGTAAAATGAACTCTGTTGACAGCATTGGTGCAGCGTGCAAGATCCTAGTATATGAAACGATTAAACTTATAATCATTTGTCATTAACAAGATATATTTTAAAAGGTTGTCAAGAAGTATTTTTCATACCTCAACCCAAGGCGTGACAAATTTAAGTTTTTCACTCATATCTGGATCAGGTAAGCTAGAGCATCGTCTTTTCTTTTCAGCATATGCATTGGTCCAATAATACGAATTAGCTTCACCCGAACGTTGTTCACTCCTCTTGGAAACTGCAAAACGCGCTCTACTGGCTTTCATATGATCTGAGTTCATGATTGCTTCTCCCCTTTTCTTTCGTTCATTTTCATACTACAACCTCTTTTCCTCTTCCCTCATTATCAACTTGTCCTCTTCCATCCTCAACCTCTTCTCTTGTTGCATCAACTGCTGCTCTTTTAACCGGGCACTTTCTAATTCTTCATGTCGCAACATTAATTCTTCTTGGATAATAAATTCCTGTCAGCGTTTATAAATAACCTATCGTTATGATATGTTATGCTACGGAAAGAGTTTTACACTTGTTTACTGATTTTGTACATTACCTTTGCAAGATCGTCATCAGAAAATTCATCTAGCCGCGCTGATGAACTAGTATCAATGCTTGACTGACTTGACTCAAACAAGTCAAGAAAATCATGATTAAGCTCATCACAAAACTGTGCACTAAGATGCCGTAGATCATTACTTAACTCCAATTTCTCCTAAGAATGAAAATAAGTATTTATAAAAAGGATATATACGAAAGATAATGGATAATTGAAGGGCTGTTTTTGTAAATTTAGTGTATCCACTGCTAGAGTATATGAAACCACTGCTAGAGGTTTTCAATCCACTGCTAGCAGGTTCCTGATAATACTTGAAGGGCTGTTTTTGTAAATTTCGTGTATCCACTGCTAGAGTATATGAAACCACTGCTAGTGGTTTTCAATCCACTGCTAGCAGCTTCCTGATAATACTTGAAGGGCAGTTTTTGTAAATTTCGTGTATCCACTGCTAGAGTATATGAAACCACTGCTAGAGGTTTTCAATCCACTGCTAGCAGGTTCCTGATAATACTTGAAGGGCTGTTTTTGTAAATTTCGTGTATCCACTGCTAGAGTATATGAAACCACTGCTAGAGGTTTTCAATCCACTGCTAGCAGGTTCCTGATAATACTTGAAGGGCTGTTTTTGTAAATTTCGTGTATCCACTGCTAGAGTATATGAAGGATATATTACCCCATTTCTTTCTCGAGCAAGAACCTGAAAAAAGGGACGTATATTATTATCAGTATTCGTGTGATTATTGATGGGTATATGAGTTTGAACAAATGCTTAAATAACCTGAATAATTGTCTCAAGTTTGAACAAACGCTTATTTAACTCTGTAATAACACGATCTTGTGTTATGCTGATCTCTATTATACTGCTCTCACTCCTGCGTATAATAGGTAAATGTTTCCTTTCAGTCTTGCCACGTTTGCGTGCTGCGGCCATCTTCTTCAACCACTCGTCGTAGAGATGTGTTGTTTTCACTGGTGGAGTTCTAGGTATGTAATCATGGAAAAATGCCGTAAACTTTATATACCAATCAGATCTCCTCTCAGCTATTGTCGGTGTCAGTTCTTTAACAGGATTCGAATCCTTAAAAAACAAATAATAATGTTCAATAAAAGATTGCATTAATGTAGAAAAAAAGATTGCATTAATAAGAAAATTTTATATATTACTTTTACCTTTCCAAAAAGAAACTTATAATCAGATCTTTTGAAGGGTGTATTCTTTGACCACGCTACTCCTCTTGGCATAATATCAGGAACTTTATTCCACCATAGAATGCTTCTTTCAAAAGACTCCAGTATCCAAATCTATACGGATTTTGGAATTTCAATAAAAAATAATAGCATAAAATATTGATACACAAAATGAATCCAGTTTATATTGATATATAAAATATTAACCTTGAAAGCCCAAACGAATCCTGACAGTGTATAGGTTGGAACAAACTTGTGGTCTTTGTTAATACCTTGAAGGAAATCCCACTTGTGTTTATCTGCAACATCCAAAATTTCATCATACAAATGCCTCCAAATATGCTCTCCCCATGAAAAGGCATCCCAATCATCTAGGTTTTCAACTAATCGCATGAGAGAAACATCAACTTCCTGAACCAATAATCTGCCCATGAAGATAACCTCCAAAGCTAACAATAGACAAAGACGTACTGCATCTTCGTCGCATATGATACCAAATGCCTCTTCATCCTCAATTAGGCCAAGAATATCTAAGTTTGTAATTTTTGAACCTGAATGTTTTGGGAAAACCCTTGACATAAAATTGAGGTGTCCAGATCCATATTTTTCAAAACTTACTTTTCCAAAATTAAAACCAGTGATAAGCGAAAACTCTGGACGACCGAAATGAAGGGGACGGTCATCAATATAATATACAATCGGCATATCATAATGGTTTTCATTCGGATAACATTGTTTTTGTAAAACATAATCTATCATATGTGCTTCGTGGTCAAAATAAGAAAGGTCCAACCATTTACCGAAACAAGTTTCCCTAAACAACTTCCTTCGATTTTTATCCAACTTGGATTTTATTAAAGAAAAGTAGTTTGGTTTACTTCTGATGATGATTTTCGCCTCATATTCCTACAAATGAAAAAATAAAATAAAATAAATAAATAAATAAAATAAAATAAAAAATACTCTACTTAATAACATATAAGGGGAGTAACAAAACTGCATTCAATCATCCAAGCCTCACACTACAATTTTGTAACAAATGCCAAGTATACTTTCAAAAAGGTAGAACAACAAAGAATCACATCTCAGACACCAGATAAATTACAAACCCAAACACAATTTTGTAACCTTTTGCTAACTTAAATAAACAAAATTGTTGTTGCAAAACTACTATTAAACATGATTAATTTCAAATAAATAAGGGGAAAAACAAATATACGAACAATTTATATATATCAACATAAAAAAACATACCCGAATACGAAACATTTTTTTTGCAGGATTTCGAGAAGACGATGGTTCTTGACTTATAGGAGTAATTTTGTAATGGGGGTGTAATGTATGTGTTATTCTAATTCATTGGTTAGGAAAGATATGTGATAAGTAAAAAGTATTTTTACCGTGGTGTAAAAATTGGAAAAAAGTACAAAACTACTATTTGGCCAAAAACCGCTAAAATTAATTCGCTTAAGTCGCTCGACATTGGAAAGGAGCAAAAGGAATAAAATATTACTTTTTAAAGTTTGATTTTTTTCTCGAAAATATCAAAAAAAAAATCGCGCGAATCTTAAAAAGTCGCTGGATATTAGTCGACTAAAATTCTTAGGTACGAAAATGATTGGAATCTGAAAAGTGTCAGGACACGTGTCACTATTACATTGGAAGAATAAAGTCGCAAGTCTCAAATTTTATTTTGGAAATACCCAAACTTTTTTCCTAAAAAGTGATGACACCTTGAGCGAAAAATGCATTCTTAGAATTTCCCCTTATATTAAAACGAAAATTAGTAAGCTTACTATATTTCACAAGGTAATTAGCAATTTAAAACCCTTTCCTATTTGCAAATTTGTTACGTATTCTCGAAAGTAATTTTTAGTATATGACAGGGAACGTTCTTGTAAATTCCATTATTCTGTCTCGGACATATATACTAAACCCCAACTTTACCAAATTTCAAAACCCCAAAACTTTTAACAAGAACAAGCTACTGCTCAAGAGAAGAGGAGATAATAATCAATCAGCCAAGCCAAGATGAGCACCATGAAGTTTTGCCGTGAATGGTAGGTAGTAATCTTTTTTTAATTTAATTTTGGTGTTTTTATTTAGTGTTTGTGTGACTGAATATGTTTATGTTTTGCAACAGTAACAACATTTTGTAC
This sequence comes from Chrysanthemum seticuspe, assembly GCA_019973895.1. Taxonomy (NCBI): domain Eukaryota; kingdom Viridiplantae; phylum Streptophyta; class Magnoliopsida; order Asterales; family Asteraceae; genus Chrysanthemum; species Chrysanthemum seticuspe. The sequence continues at coordinate 293,480 of BPTQ01000003.1, forward strand.
CCAAAAGAAGATAAAGAACAGAAGATCCTTCTCTATGCTTGCAGAAACTGTGAACACCAGGTACTTTAACTTTTTTTTTTTTTTTTTTTTTTTTTTTTTTTTTTTTTTTCTCTAAATTAGGGTTTATGCAATCATTCTTGAGATGGGTTTTTGTTGGTTTACTTTAAAATATCAAAATGCATAACCAGTTTACTACTTTAGCAATTATTTTACTTGGTAACTACTAATGTGCTGAATTCCCATTTTGTTAAACTATAAACTCTTGTTAGTGAATCGTTGGCCTTGCATTTTCTCAATTAGTGGGTTCAGGTCATGTGTTACTAAATTGGAGTCTGACTAGTTGATGCAGGAGTTTTTTTTTTTTTTTTTTTTTGCAAAGGTGAAACTTGTATATTAATAATCAATGACAAATTACATCAATTAAGCAAAAGGAATAGACATACCTATTCTCTTTATACTATCAAATGAATACACGATGAAAGATAATATCTCGGATACAAAGAAACCATCTCGGACACATAAGTCTGCCACTAAAGCCAAACACCAGCTTACAGTTTCAAACAAAATGCAGATCACATATTCACCTTTGATGCACCAAAAGACCATGTCCTCTTGATTACATTTCCAAACTCAATTCAAAACTCAAACCATTCAACTCTCATCCACAATGATTTGAGATGAGATTGGGCAGGCATCATCAAGCACTATATAGCCCCCATTCACTCTAAAAGAGGGGCTATACCTATCATAGCTACATTTCCTAGCCATTCACCCCTAGGACCAACCTAACCTCCTTTGACAGTGTATTGGGTGGACAAAAAAGGTTCATTTTTCACACACTCTATTCCACCCAACATACACTGCCCACCCAGACCATTTACCCTTCACAATGGATAGCCCTACTTTATGGTACATTTATCTGAACTAGACTGGAAAAGCATATGAGGCTCAAATAAGTACAGTCGCACCAGATAAACTCCAAGTTACAAGGTACTATCCACTGTATGGTCTGCAAACTACTCTGACCTCAAGAAGTCAAAGGCCAAAGAAATATTTCCAGAGCTGCTGTAAAGTTAGAATCCAAATACCCCTTAAAATGCAGGAAACAGAAATCCATCTTTTTGAAAATTCCAAACCAATCATGACCATAGCCCAAACAATCCCTTAAAAGACTTTTTAATTCTTAGCTAAACCAAACTACATTGGTTTAGAAAGGCTAGAACCATAGTTGATGTAGGAGTTTGGGGACTCATTGATTACTTGAAAATACCAACATAAATTTTCTTTCTTGAGAATAACACCTTTTGCGGCGACAAGAAAAAACCGCACAATAGAGTTTGAGGCTAGGTTGCACGGACATGGACACGACGATATGGCAAAATCTAAAAATATAGGACACGGACACGGCGTGGACACGAGAATTTATATATATATTTATATATGTATAAAAACATGTATAAAACATTAAAATTAAATTAAGTTGTGCATTCATAAAGTCATAATTCATAACTCATAAGTCATAACATAACAAAGCAAAATAGTAAAAACATGGTTTCATAGCCAAATAGCCAACTAGCTACTGATCTTCATCATCAACGATAACATGGCTTCCATTTCCGGCTCATCAAGAGAAAGGTTGGCCATTCCAAGTATCACAACTTCATCTAAAGTGTCAAATTCATCTCCTCCCAAATCCCACATGCTACTCTCACCTTTTAAGTATTCGGGAGATTGCCTTGATAGAAGACGAAGATTTGAATGCACAAAAACTAAGTCTTCGCCTCTTTGGGGTGTAATCTTGTTCCTAAGCAAAGAGTTTATGAAAAAATATGTACTCCAATTTCTCTCGCAACATGAAGATGAGCAAGGTTGCCCAAGTAATTTCAATGCTAAATTTTGAAGCAATGGTGTTGAAGATCTATATGTAATCCACCACAAATCAGGATCCAAACATCCACGATGAGAATTTGGCAAACTCCGTGTGGATTTCTTTACGCTCAAGTGTGGAAGGAAAATATTTCTCAAAACACTTTAGCCTTTCATCAGAAATCTCTTTATCCTTATGTGGGGTAAGCCGATTAGGAGACTCTTTAAGCCATTCATCACTATAATACCTACATCAATATTTTTAGAATTATATATAGTAGAATATTATATTAATATATAAAAAAATGAAGACTTGGAAAATGCAAATAATAAAATAAAAGTTATGACATGAATCGTACCTAGGGTTCAAAGAGTGAGCCAAACAATGAAGAGGTGCGTTGCTTTTAGCCCAACGATCCACTAGTATAGTGTGCACATTGCACAATAGAGTAAAAGGAAGAATATTCGTCTTCTTGTTTTCCTTCATGGCAATAGATAACCACTTTCACATTCTCTATCATAGAATCCCACCAATCATACACCAGTGAAGACATGGTTTATCAGTATCCGCCTTCCTTAACATCTCATATATAGGCTCTGTGAAAGCAATAATGTAATCAATCTTATCCCACCACAAATCGTTTAATATCTTCTCCTTGACCAAAGATGCTTTTTGAACATCATCCTCCCTATAGTTTGCCCAATTTGGGCTAAGCTAACTACTATATTCAAAAACCCTTGCTTGATAAGCTTGAATCTTTTAAGCATGATAATGCTAGAAGCAAAACACGTCTCTGCAACCGAAAGCAACTTCAACTGTGAATTAGCATTAAACATTGACAATCGCATAGAATGATTCACAATGAAGTTCTTGATAGCCATTACATACTCTTCATATGTTTCTGCATTGGCTTGTGTATTCTTTGCGGCACAAATATTTTTCAAAGCAAGATTTAATGTATGCACCACACACGGAGTCCAAAAAATATGAGGAAACTCGTTTTCAATCAACAACCCCGCTAATCACTTGAACTACATTTTGAGGGCCAACTGATAAAATAACTTCTTTGAGTAAGTTGAAAATGAAGTACTTATCTTTGTATTCACCCTCACAATTGACCGCTTGTAAAGGTGGTCCAATGTTCTTGCGCTCAAGGGTGGACAAATGCTCAAAGAAGGCCAATTATCAATTTTATGGCGGCTAGTCAAGGTGGTCAATTGTGAGGGTAAATACAAAGATAAGTACTTCATTTTTAACTTACTCAAAGAAGTTATTTTATCAGTTGGGCCTCAAAATGTAGTTCAAGTGATTACAGACAATGCACATGTGTGTGGTTGTTGATTGAAAACGAGTTTCCTCATATTTTTTGGACTCTGTGTGTGGTGCATACATTAAATCTTGCTTTGAAAAATATTTGTGCCGCAAAGAATACACAAGCAACATATGAAGAGTGTAGTTGGGTTAAGAGGTTATTGGAGATGTAATGGCTATTAAGAACTTCATTGTGAATCATTCTATGCGATTGTCAATGTTTAATGCTAATTCACAGTTGAAGTTGCTTTCAGTTGCAGAGACGTGTTTTGCTTCTAGCATTATCATGCTTAAAAGATTCAAGCTTATCAAGCAAGGGCTTTTGAATATGGTAGTTACCTAAATTGGGCAACTATAGGGAGGATGATGTTCAAAAAGCATCTTTGGTCAAGGAGAAGATATTGAACGATTTGTGGTGGGATAAGATTGATTACATTATTGCTTTCAGAGAGCCTATATATGAGATGTTAAGGAAGGCAGATACTCATAAACCATGTCTTCACTTGGTATATGATTGGTGGGATTCTATGATACATAATGTGAAAGTGGTTATCTATCGCCATGAAGGAAAACAAGAAGATGAAGATTCTTCCTTTTACTCTATTGTGCACACTATAGTGGTGGATCGTTGGGCTAAAAGCAACACACCTTGGCTCACTCTTTGAACCATAGGTACGATTCATGTCATAACTTTTATTTTATTATTTACTGATTCGATTAGTAATCGTGGATGTTTGGATCCTGATTTGTGGTGGATTACATATAGATCTTCAAAATTTAGCATTGAAATTACTTGGGCAACCTTGTTCATCTTCATGTTGTGAGAGAAATCGGAGTACATATTCTTTCATAAACTCTTTGCTAAGGAACAAGGTTACACCCCAAAGAGGCGAAGACTTAGTTTTTGTGCATTCAAATCTTCGTCTTCTATCAAGGCAATCTCCTGAATACTTAAAAGGTGAGAGTAGCATGTGGGATTTGGGAGGAGATGAATTTGACACTTTAGATGAAGTTGGGATACTTGGAATGGCCAACCTTTCTCTTGATGAGCCGGAAATGGAAGCCATGTTATTCACAACCGATGATATAGTTGATGGTGAAGATGAGTAGCTAGTAAACCATGTTTTTACTATTTTGCTTTGTTATGTTATGAATTATGACTTTATGAATGCACAACTTAATTTAATTTTAATGTTTTATACATATATAAATTCTCGTGTCCGTGTCCTATATTTTTAGATTTTGCCGTATCGCCGTGTCCGTGTCGGACACCGTGGTAGTGTCCGTGCAACCTAGCATGGAACAATAAAGATTCAACAAATCAAAATCCCTAATTCCCAAATCAAAAACCCTAATTCCTCAATTTGAGTCTTAGAGACTAGAGCGATATGAAGATTGAAGAGAAAGAGATTCAAATTAGAGAAAGAAAAGAGATTAGAAGTAAAAACCTGATAAGATAGATCTTCGAAGTGAAGAGAGAAACATGTGTTCTTTGGTTTTGGTCTGTTGGAGAACTGAAAGAGAGACATCAAGTTAAGTATTAGAAAACCCGTGTCGATATCCGTGTCAGCCCGTGTCCGGCCCAAATGTCACGTGGGACACGGCACGTGCGTGTCGGACACGTGTCCGAGCCGTGTCTGAGTCCGACACTGCCACGCTTACCTTTTAGGCGTGTCCGTGCAACCTAGGTTTGAGGCTTTATCAAGTCTATAACTGAGGGGGTGTTTGTTTTATGTGGGCTTATTACCTTATTTGATTTGGGCTTATATTTCAAAATAACCCACACAAAATCTCAAAATAAGCCACGAAATTGGGGCTTATGAAATATATGACGAAATGAAATAAGCTCGTAAGCATACATATTCATATAAGCTTAAACAAACATCCTCTGAGATTATAGTTACCTTTGTTTGAGTGTACTCTAGAGACCTGTTTGAGTGTACTCTAGAGACCTGGATCCTTTTTCTATATTTTATGTTAATTAGTCAAGTTTGTGACCCTCCAAGCTCCATTTCCATTTTCTGTCTTTTAAAGGAAAGAAACGTTTTAAACTTTCTCTGGTAAGGTCACATGACATTGATCTGAATAATCTAAAAGTGCTTGCTTCCATGCCTCCACCATTCAAACCTACAGTTGTCCTATTTCCTAGTTGACCTTTGATCGTCTATAAACTTTTTTAAACATTTTATCACGTGAATCTGGCTCTTGTGACCCTTGAATATCAGAGCTGATGGTTTTATCATCCCGAGCACCGTTTAGGGGCAATTCTCCGTTGGGAACATCTGAGGTAGATCCGTCAGATATCGTGATACCGTCACCATTTCTTGATTCTTGTACTGATGAACGGATCTTCAACTTTGTGGGTATTCGCAATTTCTTCTGCAATGGTATAGGTGGCTCTTTATCTTGATTAGTTTCTTGCTTCTGATTTAGCTGGAACATTTTGCCCTTTTGAATTTCGTCATCTGAAGGACTAAATTTCTCCTTTTCAATTGGCGGCTTTTCATTGACTACATTCTCGATATTATAACTTCCATCAGGACATGACAAGTCTATAGATTTACCAACAGACAGGATCGGTTCAGTAATCCTTGGCCGTTTTATTGAACGGGATTTTGCGCCTCCCCATTTAATGCTTCTCTCGAGCAGGCTTACATGATTCATATATTTCATAGGTGACCCAAAAGTTTCCTTTCTTTCGGCGAACTCACCATTTCCATTGATCAAATTTTAGGAGTGTTTGCGTGGACATTTGATAGTTAACAAAAGGTTATGTAATATTTGAATAATGAGAATCACATAATCAGTTGTAATAAAAAATGGTGCAGTAGGTAAAGTTTGAATGTGCATCTAGCTTTCTGGTTTCAAAGATGTAACAATCACTTTCTATGGTGTTTAGACGGGTTAATAGACAAAGATGTCACTAAACTTTCCAAAATAGTGTGCAGAAGGTAACGAACTTTCATTTTGTTCATTTAGGTTACTTAACTTATAGGAAGAATATTGTTCTACAATTTCAGTGTTACATTAAAACTCCATGTTTTCAAGTAGAGCGGTTTTAGGAGGTTTTATGCATTTAAATACACGTCGAATAACTTTCGCTGTTCTACCCATTTTGTAAATTGGTTGATAAGGACCTTATTAGTTTAGGTGTTTAGTTGTTTACCCAGAGTTTATATTTCTGAATGGTAATTAATATCACCTTCAATATCACACAGGAGGTTGCTGAAAACAATTGTGTCTACAGAAACGAGATACATCATGCTGAAGGGGAGCGAACTCAAGTTCTTCAGGATGTTGCAGCTGATCCAACTCTTCCGCGAACAAAAGCAGTTCGTTGTGCTCAGTGTGGTCATGGAGAAGCTGTTTTTTTCCAGGTAACTGTTTTCTCTTTACCAAATATAGTTCATTTGCAGAATAATCACATGACACCCTTTTATGGTACTTAGATTTAGTGGTGGCCAATTTTAACCCATTTATATAAAATGGAGTAGTATTCAGATCATTATATGTTGTATGGATTAGGTTGAACTCATAATGAAACCTTTAGTATATATCTAACAAATTCAGCCTCCTAGATCATCAAGTTTAAACTTTTTCAGGTATTGTTTATTGTAGTTTATGTAGAAAGTATAAAGTGGACAAAAAGTGTTTAGGGTTCCGCATTTTGGCACCTATATAACATGTCTTAAGTAAATGAAGTCTTATGGAACTGATACTGTTTATATTTGTTAGGCAACTGCTAGAGGGGAAGAAGGTATGACATTGTTTTTCGTTTGCTGCAACCCGAACTGTGGTCATCGATGGAGGGACTGAGAGCTCATTGGATCGTGTACCCAAGTCAAGGACTGGAACTTTTAATGGTTCTTTGGAAATAAAGTTTGTTACTCTTAACTGAAACCTCTCGAAATGTGGATGCTAGTGATCAAATAGGGTAGATGGAAACTTGTGAGATTTCTAACTGCAATCTTGACTTTGAAATCGGATTGATAAATTGGTTTGTTTTAAGATTTAGTCGTGCTTTGAAAGTTTGATCTGTGGGTTTAGCATGTAAGACCAAACTTAAATTTCCAATTTTTGAAATCTGAGTATAAATTGGTTATTTGCGGTAGTTGTAATTTGTTAAGCTTGTGCAATGTTGTGTAAGCAGTAAGCACCAGACCAAGTAGTTAGATGTAGTTGCAAGACCAAACTTAAGAATTATGCAGTCTTGTCTAAGCACCAGACCAAGTAGTGTTTGATGTAGTTCAAAAGGTTAGCGCAAAAACTATGATTGTGACGAGATGAAAATATCATGTTTTAGAGATGGAAAAATGTCAGCATATGTGCTAGAACAATTTGTAATATGTTTTACACTTGATGCTAACATATCTCTCGGGTGTAAGGACTCATATACTAACCATTATCAAGATTCACTATTGATGCCGATTCATGTAGCGATATCCGATGGTTGGGTCATTTCAATATTCATACATAAATACATATGTATGGTCTCAACAAATACTCATCCATGATGAGTACATATTTACTCTCAATAAATATAACCAATCTTTCATATTGGTCTTGGTTCGATCTTATTCTCATAAGCCGATTGATTATGCAAAGTTTAGAATACTCGAAGGTAGGACGAATTTAAACATGCAAATATAAAACACAGTAAATATAAACGAAGATGAGCATACCCTTTTGTTACAATTATATATTTGGACACAACAAAAGGGTATAGTTGATCCATGTGGGATATTTATAAAAAGAAGTATGAGTGCATTAACCGTATGAAGCCAATAGTCTCTCCCAAACCAACAAATAAGTGCCAAATCCTTCATTGATAAAGCTTGATACTGATCGGTATTACTGATAAGTGTTTATTTGATTGATTGCATACCACAATTACATAGTACAATAAATAGGGGGTACAAAGATTATTCTAGAATCGGGCTATCGGGCTTGAGCCCGTTACAACAATACATACATGCTAACACTCCCCCGCAGTCGGAGCGGGAGGACACCGGACGCTCTGGAGCGAAATTCCTTGAACAGAGCGGATGGCAATCCTTTCGTGAAAATGTCCGCATACCGATAACAAGAAGGAACATATAGAACCCGAACTTGGCCAGTAGCAACTAAGTCTCGAACAAAGTGAATATCGATCTCAATGTGCTTTGTACGCTGATGCTGAACCGGATTACAAGATAAGTAGACAGCACTAACATTATCACAGTAGACAAGCGTAGCGGAAGATAAAGGTATGTGTAGCTTACGTAGTAAATTCCGTAACCAACAAGTCTCAGCCACAACATTGGCAACCCCACGGTACTCGGCTTCTGCACTAGAACGAGAAAGCGTCGGTTGACGCTTAGAGGACCACGAGAGTAAGTTGTTGCCAAGAAATACACAATACCCAGAAGTTGATCTCCTAGTGGTAGGACAACCAGCCCAATCCGCATCCGAATAAGCAACCAAGGATGTATTAGAAGATGCAAACAACTGTAGCCCATAGTCTAAGGTACCCCGAACATACCTTCCTTTTGAGAGCCGAGAAATGGGGCTCTCAAAAGAGGATTTGTGACCTTGAATGCACAAGTAACAATATTAAAACATGCGGATTGTGACCTAGCACAAATCACCAACACACTAAAGACACTTGTGACTAGGGGTGTCATAAATCCCGACCCGACCCGGACCCGAATAAGGATAATCGGGTCGGGTTACTCGGGTCCAAATTCTAACTCGGGTCAATCAGGTCAACCCGATTAACCCGAGTACGAACTAGGGTCGTACTCGGGTTACGGGTTCAAAATACTTTGCTATTCGGGTTCGGGTCAACCCGACTAACCCGAGTTTTTTGCTTTTTTTTTTTTTTTTTTTTTTTTTTTGCAAGAAATTCAATCTTCATTAGATTATTAAAAGCCCAAGTTGTCATATTAGTCCCCCACCCATTTTATTCAATTGTACACCATTTATTCAATTTTGATATCAAAATATAGTCATATCATATCAGGCCATTGCTGCACATTGTTTCCGAGCTTTAATCTTGTTGTCACCAGAGGTTTGTCATAGTACATTGTTATAATTATTCCCTGCTTCAATCATGTTGTCAATTGTTGTTGCCTTGGCAAATTATGGAAGTGAGCATCTTGTTTGGTTGTCCATGAAAAACTGCTCCAATAGATATTATCCTCCATGCCCGATACATTAATTTGGTTGTCCATGAAGCAAGTCTTTCTCTGTATATCTTCAATATGAGTAGAGGTGTTATACTTATTTAGCTTTAATCCCCGGTATATAATTTAACCTGATTTCTTATCGATTCAGTTTACTAAATTCGTATACCATATATTCATATATTAAGGCATCTCCAAATACTTGCACGCCTATATACTTGCAGCTTAGGCCTACTCATAACACCCAAGTTTCATGGGTTTTTTAAATGAGTAATTTTGAAATGGGCAATTTTGGTTAAATATGGCTTATATGCAGCAAACATATTATGTGATTTAACTACTAAGTTTAAAAATCAAATTTTGTGATTTGGTAAATGGCACAGACCCGAACCCGACTGGACCCGACCCGACTTGACCCGATCCGATTTGACCCGAACCCGACTAACCCGACCTCAAATAGGGTCGGGTACGGGTATATTAATTTTAGCCTCGACCCGACTTGGACCCGACCCGTTTGACCCGAACCCGACCAACCCGACCCGATTAACACCCCTACCTGTGACCTTAATGCACAAGTAATACAAAGATAATGAGGATTCTGACCTTAGCACAAATCACCTAATAATAAGAAAACACGAAAGGAACTTTTTGATGGCTGAAGAATTTTGAGGGTGGTAGGTTTTTAGGGTTTGTTAGGATCGATTAATTTTGGCTCTTGATACCATGATCGGTATTACTGATAAGTGTTTATTTGATTGATTGCATACCACAATTACACAATAAATAGGGGTACAAAGATTATTCTAAAATCGGGATATCGGGCTTGAGCCCGTTACAACAATACATACATGCTAACAGATACTATGGACAAGACTCTGTCACTATAAATTAATTTTCTTGTAGTGTGAGGTCGTTTTAGATGCCAACACTTTGAAAGATCTAAGCCACAATTCGAAAAAGAGATATTTTGGACTCTTTCAACAACCACACTTTACTAAATCCATATTTCTATTAGAGGATAGACATTGCTCAAGCTCGATTGTAGGTTTTGGTCAATTAAGGTTTCATGATATGCACTATCTATATATACACATTGCCTAATAATAAAATATAGCTACGGGGAATTCAATGTCTAACATAGTATCGGAGCTTCGGGTTCAAACCAAAATAGTTATCTAACAAGTTCCATATCCTATATTCCCTTTAAAAAATTGATTTAAATAATGCAATATCATGTCGACAGTCGATTAGTTATGCATGAATAACTAAACTTTACAAATCTGCAAATGGACATTGCAACAAGTAGCACGATTAGTAGGTAAATTTGCATAATACATTTACCCGTTTTGGGGAGGCCTTGAACGTAAGTCAAGTGGATATAAAGCAATTTCCCACTTTGTCAAATGTTATGACTTCAACAAAGTCAAAAGTCTTGTATGCCCACTAGAATACGCAAATCCGACAACGAATCAACATGGACCAGCTGAAATATATTAGACGCAGTCACGCAGATGACCCAAAGCTCACAACCGGGCTTGGGCCATCTACGTCTAATATGGCCCAAGCCCGGTTGTGGGTTTTGGGTCATCTACGTATAATAAAATACATGTGTGAATTCCCACAAAATTGTACGTCCGACTTCTTCATGTCAAAATAATCCTGTTAGGGCGTTAAAACTTATGAAGATAAAAAAACATTTTAAGGATAGAAATTTGGTTTTGTATAACAAGTCCATGAGGTTTCCACATAGAGCGAACTCGTAAATCTATTGATTACAGCCTTGAGTAAGATTGACGTATTATGTGAAGATGTATATATACTTGGTCGGAAAAACCGTATTAAAACAAGGGCCTCAAAAAGTACATGTAAATGGATGTAAGTGATCACAGATTTATGGATCTAGATGCAAACATCGATTGAATGTGTAAGTTTACGTTGAACGAGTTACCAATAAGGAGAGTGATTTTCAGTTTTGACCATCAAAAATTAACCAAGATTTAAACCTCCTACATATGACCAAGTCATCAAAAACACAATGTACACCATGAGTGAAGGTTGATATTTAGTACTAATGTTTTTACTTGTTAATGTCGAAACTTGTTAGTTTTATTAACAATCTTTTGTATCGTATTTATCCTATAAAATGGGTGATACAAGTGAAAATAAAAATTAGTTTATAAGTGCAGGCTCTACAAATGTCGATGGAAAACCATGAAAGGGTTGGTGTAATCTACTGTACGTATACATAATTAATATAGCCATTTTGAAGAATAACATGCTACATTAAACAGTTGGTCATCTCTTGAGGATCATGCATATTAGTATTGTTTATCAAGTCAAGCCAAAACTAACTATGTTTTGAAACTTTGCGGTTATTTTCAATGTTTTAAAAGCCGGGTTGATCCGGCCAAGTCATCGGGTGACGGTTTAAACGACGGTTCAACCAGGTTTTTAGCTTAAAACCGGCTTCTGGCCAATTTACAGTTCAACCGGTTCAATCGGCCAGGTCAAATGATTATTTTATTTTATTTCTACCAAAAATACAAAGAGGTACCCACATAAATTCACATGGGATGCTAAGTCTTGTTTGGAAGTTAGAGCAATGAACGATGGTGATGAAGTTAAGAGGTGAGAGTGAATATTGACCATGAGATGAAGTAAACAAAGAAAGTGTGGAAGGAATTTCATTCCATATGGGCGGCTGAAGCTGTCTAAAGCTTGTCCCCTAAATGTAGGAGCAGTTGCCTCAAAGCTGCTGCTTTTGCTTCCGACAATCTTACCTTGCCTTTGTCCTTCTTTCACTCCCTTCTTTCCTCCCTCCCTCCCTCCCTCCACTTTTTATTATACTTTCCTTCTCAAAACTTTTGTTTATTATAGAAACAAAAAATTGCAAAATTTATGTTTAATGATGATTAAAAAAAAAAAGTGTAATGCCGGGAACACCCTGACCCCGGGTGCTTTTTGGAACCCGCCATTGTCCACCTCTTAAGGAATATCTCCGGTAACTCTCCTGGCCTAGTAGGGCACAAATTGGAGTGAGCACGAGCCAAGACTCGGAAGTGGGTACCTATCTAAAGCAAATGCCAAGGATGTGACTTGAACCTGAGTCAATTGACTCAAGCACAAGTGCTCCAACCATTTGACTAATGCTCCGGTGGTTATGTTTAATGATATACATGCAAAACGTTTGGTGAAAAGTCAAGTGAAGGGATACCTTTATCTCTTAGAAAATGACTTGTACTGATTTGTGTTTGACATGAATGATTTATGCCAAAATAGACATATACTTGCTCTAATATCTGAGCTGCTCGTCAAAAGTTTGGGATTGAATTGGTCGAACAAGCTGAGCATATATGAGCTCGAGCTTGAGCTTAAGTTATGGCTCATTTAATAATTGAGCTTGATCAATTAGTCTCACGAGCCTAAACAAGCCTTAAATAATATACGTATAATTATGTATAAACGACTCGAACTTAGTGTGTACTTAACAAGACGGATTTGATTTGTGTTTTATTTCCTTTAACGCATCATACAAATGAGTCGAACTTGAGCTTGTGAAACTCATCACGAGCCGAGCTCGAGCTCTAATAGGCTCGGCTCGTCTTGTTTCCACACATGCTAATATCGACTTATCTTAGCTTCAAATTCAATCTGCAGTTCCACAAAATTTTGTGATTCTTAATTTATACTTAAAATTTTCCTTTTTAAATGATAACATGGAATTTTTAACTTGGAATGTAATTTTTAAATAAAAGAATCTTAATAATGAGAGATTTATTAAGTTTTAGGTGAGGAAAAAGTAAACAACTTTAAAAAACAGATACTATCTAACATCCTGTCCCACAAAAAAAACATAAAATACTTGCCCCAACCCTACCACACTCCCCCTCTTGTTATTTCTTGCATTCACACTTCATATAGTATATAAATATACCAGCCTATCTACCATTGCTAATTACATAAACTCTCTCAAGAAAAGAAACCAAAGTGCTTACAGATTTGAGAAAGAAAATATTAAAAAGTGGAGAGCAAAATGAATATTGAAGATGGTTTGAGTCTTACACTGGGATTGCCTGGAAGAGTCGAAACGGATAAAGAACTAAACATGTCATGCTTCAAGAACAGCAACAACAACAAAAGATCTCAGCCTGAAACCAACGACGCCAGAAGCGAATCCAATGGAAGCTCTGCAGCCAAAGAAGCTGTCATGGACAGTGCACCTGCAGCCAAGTAAGTCATATTAGTCATAGTTCATAAATAAATGTACCTTGACTATAAAATAACATTTTGATTAATGGGTTTGTTGTTTATGTAATGGCAGATCACAAGTGGTTGGATGGCCACCAGTGAGGAACTACAGAAAGAACAATATTCAAGCCAAAAAGACGGAAAGCGAAAGTGGGATGTATGTGAAAGTTAGCATGGATGGTGCACCTTATCTTAGGAAGATTGACTTGAAGGTTTACAAAGGTTACTCAGAGCTCCTTAAAGCTTTGGAGAATATGTTTAAACTCACAATTGGCGTGTATTCTGAGAGAGATGGTTATAAAGGATCTGAATATGCACCTACTTATGAAGACAAAGATGGTGATTGGATGCTTGTTGGTGATGTTCCATGGGAGTAAGTCCTTTTTTTTCTTTATTTGATATCTAAATATATTAATGATATGATATAAACAGTATGCTTATGAATGTTTATGATGTGATATGCAGAATGTTTACGGTATCTTGCAAGAGAATGAGAATCATGAAAGGATCTGAAGCAAAAGGGTTGGGATGCAATGTATGAGGATTGTCAAAGATTGTGATGATATCTCAAGTATAGCATGGAGTGGAAGAGAAGAAATCGATCTTTCAGCTTGTGTTCTTCAAGAATTATTTTCATGTTTTGAATATGTCATCTGTATCAATGAACTTTGACAGGTCAATCTATAGGATTTACCAAAAACTAAGTCAATCTATAGTATGATTATATATAGTTTTGCTTCTGTAAATTGTGGCAGGAATATCAGTGATGTTTTTTGAGGTTCTTTGATGTTCTAAGTCTTGATTGTAATAATTTTTGAATTTGATTAAAAGTTTAGCAAGTGTATACAATATCAATTCTATTTACTGATTTCCTAGTATACCAAATTGTTATATTAGATTACTACTCAATCTGGTTATCAGATCTCAGATCCTAAATTCCAACAAGATCATATTCTCAGCAAGAATGATGATCCAATTTTGACAACGACAACGCCTACAGATCGATTCATTCATGTTTTTAACATCTTGCAACAAACCAAGGACCACAACGGTTATTAAATTGAGTCCAAAAATATCTTAACAGAAAGGTTGCATAGCTTTGTTAGTTTCTTAGCAACTATATGAATCTCAATCATTATGCTGAAAGACATTTCATCAAATTTGTGACAGAACATAATATCATTTAACCTATGAGGCGTAAAAAATGAATCACTTGTGGTTGAAGTTTAAGAAAAAGTATAATCAAATTCAACTACCAATAATGGGATAGCACAGATCATAAGGGAACAGGGGAGGAAGGGGGCATAAATGAATTATTAAAGGGTGCCCCATAAAAGGTCAAATCTCCAGCAAATAAGATATCTTCCTAACATGTTATGTCGGATATCAATGCATACACATCGGTGGCACCAAAAGCCCATCGTAAATCCTTTAAGAACTATACATACACCTAACTTTGTTCAGTAATGTGAATCATTTTTCATTTTGGGACTTTGGTAGTCGACAAATCGATGTCTAACTCTATTAAACTTAACGGGTCTTGTAGATGTAAATAACAACAGGTCATGGTTATTTACCAATAGCAGGCCCTGCAGAAGAGCCATTTTAACAGTAAATTATTCCTAATAAAATTAGCAAAATAATAGAAATTCACATGGCACATGAAGCCATTGATAGTCAATGTCATCACGGGTGCAGCTGAATAGAGGCTGGCAATTGGTATCTGTATGCATTAACTGTTGAAAATTGTTTCTACCGAATATTCCTATACATTAATTGAATAGAAATGCTAATCAACTTGTTCCCTTGCCAAAATTGTGAAAGATTCCAACTATATTGCTTCATGTGGATGTAATATAACTTAAGTTATTAACGCAATTAAGATGTCCCTAAAAGTAAACGTGTCGGCTTATTATTCGACTAATTAAAAGATATTCCTAATAATTATGCTAGCTGATTGGTAAGCATGAAATACCCTATGACTAACTTTAAAAATAAGACTGATTATAATATTGACCACCTTACACCTTTATTTATGCTTTGTAGACATTTTTCTAATGTAAAGTCATAATACAAGTTGTAAAGGATAATCCTTTTGGAGCCCTGTGCTAATAAGAAAAGATCTGGGATTAATTTTTTAACTTAAAAGATGGGATTTATAATTTTCTATCAAGTTTCACTTTACTTGGTCTTTAAATTTTCTAAAGGCAATTTAAGTTTTCAATGTTTAATTTATTTAAACAAGACACAGGTTCAGTGAATTTCAAGGGCTAAGCACATGTTTAAGATGTGTTTACCAAAGTAAATAGTACATTGGTTTGCACTTTGGCAAACATTTAGACAGAAAGTAACCCGCAGTATCTGATTTACGATACGCAAAATCAATTTTATCTGTTTGCCAAGAAGTAAACATTATTTTAGTTAATCCAACTCACTTGGTACCCATTAGGGGACCTTATAGTTCTTAGTCCCTCGTGTGCTTCGACTTTGGAGGTTGGTGAAGTGAATAGATAGTTCTACCATTCAGGAACTTGGTAAATAAAAATTTCGACTCTTTAATCTATGAATGGGTCGATTCAGGAAATGTTTTATTGCTAATTATGAAATTCAAAAATAGTTCCCGACAACAATATAGTTCAAAGTTGCACAAAATACTTTTATTACCTTAAAAATCCGTTTTTCATTTAATTCAAAAAAGTTAGATTATTTTTGTTAGAGTGAATTTTGGAGTCATATTTGACACGCTGATCGTTTATAAACAGAACTTGGACAAAAAGTATATTGGTTCAGCCCGACCCGTGGGTGCCAATATGTATAATACATGTTGCCCAACCCAAACGAACCAGTCCCCAATTTGTTTTTAAACCAATGTACAAGAGATAAACATTTCCAGGAAGCTAGTAAGATCAGATAATCTAAGCTCTAAATTTAACCAAAATGAGATGCTTAATTCCCTAAATTTAGTTTTTGTCATGGTATATATGAAGGGATAACCAAACCAAGGCTACTATCTCTCCCTACCCTATTGTGGGAGGGAAACGGGGCCCTAAGTCCAGAATGATCGTAAACCATGTGTTGGTGGGTCTTATGCATTCACCTATCGTTATCTTATCTCAAAACCAGGGATACGTTCAATCACTAATTTAAAGCAAATCTAAATCATCACCAAATGTTGATTTACCTAGTTCTGCCTGCACAAATTGTTAATTATATTGTAATTTATTATATGATTCTGTGTGTTGTCAAGGATATTCTGTGGGCTAAGTTACATTTAAAAAATAAACAATGAGGAAGGCACAAGTTGAATATTTCATAGAAAGAAAACAAGATAAGTATGGAAGAAAAACGATGATGCTTTTTAAGCATGTATCAGCAGATTGTGTTTGGCATGAGAAGAGTAGTTTAAGCTAGAAATGACGAAATGCATTTTTAAATATGAGTACATTTCTATGGCTGCTCTTCTAACTAAACCGTTGCAGTGTAATAATAACAAAATCTTCTTAGTATCTTTTTTCATTATTAATTTACCTTTATCAAGAATACAGCTCCCTTAGCCATTCATAAACATGCTTAACATCATTCATCTGCATTCTTCTTTTCCATATTTTAAGAAATTTTGTCTTACTATGTGCTTTAATTATTTAAAAACACACGCACACACAAACATACATATATAGTAATATTAGCAGTTAACCATATATGGCATATTCAGATTATTTTAGTTTTAGTGTGCAATTATGATTTTTGGTCACATTATGTTTTGATATATAATATTGTTCTTTGATAGTTCGCAAATGGACTTACTTTGTTGAATAGGTGAAAGATTTAATAGTAACATGATTACTGATATAACCAAATCATAATTTGAGATGTCTACAATAACAAGTCCTAAATGCAAACAGACAGACGCGTACTTGTATATAGATACATGCATACACACATAATGCACATTGTATGTCTATGTATGTGTGTAACTATGTTGATATATAAGAGATATTATGTATGCATAATCTGTATAGGAAGAAGTGAAACCATGTTGTATTAATCACACATGAATTAAAATGCTAGCCGAGAGACCTTCACTCACCTAAAAAAGCGCTGGAACAACCGCAAATGCTCTCCAACGTTATCTGTAGAAGGAAAACAGATATACATAATACATACACATATACATATACATTAATATTGACAGCACAAGCATGTCAAAAGATACCGCCTTCCCTAGTTTATAATATTGTGGATGTCCAATTGCCGCGTATCACGTGTCCATATCCTTGTTACTTAGCATATATCACGACTCTAAAAAACGATGCTACGTCTTTTATTAAATTTTAGGTGTCTTTCTTAAAATTCACTGGGTAGGTTTGATAGGCTGGTGACATACATAATTTACTGACGTTGATCCATAAAGTAATTATAAAGGCAATATCAAATTTGCCTATATACCAAGAAAATTATAGTAAACTAGAGCATCGAAATTGTTCTAAACCAGTGACCTTCCACACCACCAGGGAATGAAGAGGTGTATGACAATAGGACTATGTGTTGGTCATAGGATAAACTTAAAATCGAGGTTAGGCCGTGAGGGTTATAATGATTGTGCTTTAGCTTTTGATGAGATGAATAAACTCAGCATCCTTGAAAAACTCAAGTAAGATGTAATTTTATTTACCATTTAAAATGGTTATACCATATATTTTTTATCTGAAGTTTCCATGGTCACATTATGACATTATTAAAAACTTGACAGTTGCCATCCTCTCAAGGGATTCAGGGAAGGCTTGTTTGACTAAAATTCAAAAAGTATCTCTGACTTAATGGGGAAGAAGTTCTATGAAGATTCATACTAGGCCTTTCTGGATTGAGCCATTGATCCTTTCTTAATTGCTTTGTAGGTGGTCAAATTTCTGCTCCTACCTTGAAAGACGAATGGCAGCACCCCCTCCCTTGTCTCGACAATAGGTACCACACACTACATCATTGTGAAGTTCAAGAGATATGTTCTTTCACAATATACCTCCCAGCACATTTCAAGACAGAAAAAACGTGTGGATAGAAAGTAGAGGCTCCAAATATTACAAATGGTGAAACTAAGAATAAAAAGAAGCTTAAACTATGGTTATTATGTTCGAACTGTTAATAATAATAATAATAAAAAAAAAAAAAAAAAAAAAAAAAAAAAAAAAAAAAAAAAAAAAATCTTGTGCCAACTGCAAATGAGAGATATTAGATAATGAATTCTGCAGAACCTAAGTAAATCAATATTATCAACTACACATGATCAAAGTCTGGAATTTTGATTTATTACTATGACTACATAAACAAAAACCTGCCTCATAGTTAAAGCATTAAAGAATGAACACAAAAATGATCAAGAAGTAATCAATAGATATAAATTATGGTCCTTCTGCTGATTGATCTAGACCTATAATAAGGAAACAATATAATGGTTAGATCAGATGGGTAAGATATTCATTCTAAGCTATGGACTATATCAAAATCAACATATCAAGCATCATGTTAATAATATTAAGCGAGCCCACACATGCTAATAATCAGTAGTTATCTGTTGGAAAGTGACCTCGGGCAGCAACTTTTACAAGATATCTGGCACATCATTAAGCGCTTACTTACCGTCTTAGCAAATGCAGACTCCTCTCACCAAAAAAAATAGTCCAGCATCCATTTTATTGACTGTTGTACAAGTATAAATCAAAGGAAAGAAACTTAATGTTGGACACCCATTTCTATTCCTCAAGCTTCATATTTTCTCGAAGTAAATCCAATATAAAATGTATGCTACCAGAATTTAGATGGAAAATATCTCCCATGACAAACTCATGCACCAGAGAGTCTAATTCAATCCAACTGGAACCTTTATTCTTCCTCACCCGATTCTGCCTCATCATTGCTCTCACTTTAGAAACACATTTCCATTGTCCTAAAGCAGCATATATATTTGATAAAAGAACGTAGTTTCCTGAATTATCAGGATCAATCTTAAATAATTCAGCTGCTGCAACTTCAGCAAGCTCAATGTTACAACGAACACTACAAGCTGCAAGCAATGAACTCCAAACAGCTGCAGTTGGTGCCACCTTCATGCTACATATTAGGTTATAAGCATCATGAAGGCGCCCAGCACGGCCTAGAAGATCAATCATACATGCATAGTGCTTATCTATTGGTTGAATTCCATATTCCTCCGTCATCTCTTTGAAATACCCCCACCCCTCATCGATAAGACCTCCATGATTACAAGCACTCAAAACACTAATAAATGTTGCTGCATCGGGTTTTAATTTATGTCTTTTCATTTCCTCAAACAACAAAATGGCCTCTTGACCCATCCCATGATTTGCGTAGGCTGCAATCATAGTACTGTAACAAAATAAGTCTTTTCCAGAAGTCATTTCAAATAGCTGCCTAGCTTTTTCAAGGTTGCCACATTTTGCGTACATATCAACCAAGCTAGTGGACATGTGTAAATTGGAAAAAAGACCAGGACCCACAAAGTCATTGATGGCTGACTCTGCCGCGTCTAATACACCTAACTGGGAACAAGCAGAAATAACTCCCAGTATAAAGGTTTCATCTGGTTTAATACACTGTTTTTTGAAGGATTCTAGCAACTCTAAAGCAGTTTGCGGCTCTCCGTTTTTAGCATAACCTGCAATCAATGTAGACCAAGAAATTAAATTCTTCTCAGGCATCTGATCAAATAAAAGCTTCGCATCAGTCACATTTCCAGATTTCATGTAACCATCAATCATCATGGTCCACGAAGCCACATTCTTACTTGGCATCATGTCAAAATAGTTTCTTGCAGATTCAAGATTACCCCTTTTACAGCAACCAGATATGATCAAATTCCATGATCCGACATCACGGGAAGGCATTGTTTCAAAAATATATATCGCAGCATCAATATCCCCAAAGTCTACATAACCAGAAAGCATGACATTCCACGAAGCCGTGTCTTTGACAGGCATTGCGTCAAATAGAGCATGTGCCTCTGTCATGTCACCAACCCGCACATACCCGCAAATAATACTAGTCCACGAAATCACATTCCGATCAGGCATCCTACTGAATAACTCACGTGCAACATCAATTTTACCATTGTTACAATACCCAAATACCATCGAATTCCACGACACTATATCCTTTTCATACATCTCGTCAAACACACATCTAGCCAAGTACGTTTTCTCACATCTCATAAAAAAATCAATCATAGAATTTTGCACCATCACATCAAAACTAAACCCGTATTTCAAAACAAAACCATAAACGGCCTCCCCGTCTCTAACTCTAGCTTCTCTAGCCAAACCCTTAAGCACCGCCGTAATACTAAAATTCAACGGCAAAACTGAATCTCGCAGCATTCTACGAAAAAGCAAAAACCCGTATGAATAAAGTTTGTTTTCGACATGCCCGTGAATCATGGATGTCCAGAAGAAGACATTTGGTTGGGGGATTTTATCAAACACCTTGTGTGCATCTTGAGGCGACCCGAAACGAAAGTAAAGACGGATAATCTTGTTGAGCACGATATCGGACGATGAAAATATACCATTTACGACAAGGTGAGAATGGAATGATTTGAGGGATTTAAGGGTTTGACAGTTATTGAGAAAATTCAAAACAGAGGATTTCATTTCATGGCGCCAAAAGTATATAAAGGTTTTGATTTTCTTTTATATGAAATACTATTTTTAGTAACAAGAAAACTTAGATGATGTGTATCGCTTGATTTAGATGTATTGTAATTAGTTTTGAAAGTGATTGAAATGAAAATGATGCAAAGAGTACTAATAGCAAATTTGACCCGGACGAGAAATGTATAGGATTTGTCTAACTTGACGAAATGCATCTAATATATGTATTAACTTTTTGCTAGAAAATATATTATGGTGCATCTAAAAGATTAGTGATGCATCTCATTCAACTTGATGCATCGTGTAAAGTAAAGATAAGTAACTCCAAATACCGTCTTCCACCAATACCGTCTTTCACGGTGTATGGGAGAGGTTAACACGTAGATAGCCTTACCCCTAACTAAGGTAGAGAGACTGCTTTCGGTTCTACCAAAAGTAAAAAAGGACCTCCGGCCTTGCAAGAGGTGAAGATCGAACCCTTGACTTTATAGCTATTTTTCATCTTTCTCATTTTAAGTTTTTCTTCTCATTTGATCCTTAGTCCTGTGCTTTCAAGTATTGTTATGTGTTTTGAGTATGAAAATAGAGTTCGGATCAAATGAAAAGCAATTATAATCACATATCCGAGATGCACCGGCTTAAATTAGATGCATTTCTATAATTTTAGATGCATCATAATGTGTTTTCTAGTTTTTAATTAGATGCATATACGCATATTAGATGCATTTATAATTTCTCTTTTATTTTTGTTTTTTTGCATATGTCAAAATCATAAAAATTAATTTGCATCACTTATACTTCAAAATAAGTTTCGAAACTCAAAGGGGTGCATCTAAATAAATAGGAATGCATCTAGTACAAGTCGTTGAATCTCAAATGTGTGATTACGGTCACTTTTCAACATTTCTTATTTTAATTTACTTCTCACTAAATCCTTACTTGAGAAAATAAATAGAAAAAAAAATTATGCTCTCGAATATATCACTTAAGTAGGGAAAGGAAAATAATGACCGAAAAACAATGGTGATTAAGTTGATTTTGATGTAAACTAATTCTTCAAGATTGAGCAGTAAATATTTACTATTTTTTAATTTTTTCTTACTTAAAAAGTTAGGAACCGAGCGTAAATCTTTTCTTTTATTCAAGTTTTACCGTAAAGTACGATAATCCATGCTTTCTATAAAAGTTGCTGTAAATTTCATTATAAAAAAGTTTTAAGTTTAAAATCTTTTACAAAATATATTTAATTTTATCAAAAGTTAATTCCTTAAATAATTTAAGTTGAAAAAAATGATTTAACAAGCAATTGGCTACCACGCATTGCGGCGAAGCCAATTTAAGTCTAGAATTTTTCTGAACAATATTTAGTATAAACTAATGTCAATTAACACTAATGATCGAATGAGGAGCCAATCGAAGTCTAAATTTTTTTCTAAACAATATTCTGTATGAACTAATACCGATGAACAATGATGATTGAATGCGGGAAGTTAATAGATTTGTTGACGTATTTTATTTATTACTTTTGTTTCATTTTAATGCTATCACCAAAAGTTCTTACACAAACCAAAATAACCATGGCTAACAACCTATTTCCTCATCCTATTATACATAAATTACAAAATTTGCTTATCTTCATGAACATGCTAGCTTGGTAACATTATCTGAATACATTAATCCTTGATTTTGCACAAGTTGTTTCTTGTCCAGATGCATAGTGCACGCAACTTTCATGTAATAGCCATCCACCCTTAAATTTGGTATCTTTTTTATGCCACCAAGAAATTGCATTTTAAATCGTTAAATATGTTAGGAAGGAAAATAGATATGGAGTTTCTCATTTGACGCATTGGATTACTAAACAAACTAAACCAATCACATAATATTTACCACTCTTGAGAGCAAAGCCATTTCTATATGTGTCAAAGGCTGCAAGAGTTCAGTCAAAAATTATAGTAGAGTAAAAAAAAAACTAATTTTCCACAATAACTATAAATGACATATCTTAACGAATGGTGTTATTAGTTTGTCAAATGAGTTCTTAAGTAAACTTGTTCATATTGTTCATTAAATTAAGACTAAAATACACCGTTAGTCCCTAAACTTGTATCGGAGGATCGCGATGGGACGAAACCGGGCATATTCATCGCCACGGGTCCAAACAGTAGCCATTAAATGCCAGATTGGTCCCTTGACCAAGTCAAACTCTGATTTTTGTTTTGTAGTCGAGGGTATTTTAGTCCATACACATTTATACTTTTATAACACATTTATATTTTACCCCTTCATCTTTCATCCTCTTCATCATCTACCCAAATCATTCATCTCCCCAACAATCATCCTGGAAAATTTCATCCAGGTGTAGAAACAGTATGTGTCTTTCCAAAGAACGCTGCAAAAAGTAAGTAAATACTCCAGATTCCTTACCATTTACTTCATGTCTTCACACTACATTTCTGTTTTGTGGATCGTATCCCAGCATTACATAATCTAGCAAGGTAAATTTGACAGACTCTTGATCGATATCTCAAGACATATAAGATGGTGAACAAGTATGCTAAATGTTTAACAAATAATAACTAAATGAGTGTTAAACGTGGCTCAACATGTCAAAATCTTCAAGAAAACGATTTAAGTAAAAGTGTGTCCCTCATTCTACAACAGTGTAGTAGGTATACTTGTCTCAGTGGCGTTTCTCAACTAAACATAACTTACAAGAATTTATTCTTTATGCCAACACAGATCTACTTCTTCTTCTTTGACTTGCTGGCCTTTGATTGAGTGTAAGCAGTTCCCTGAAAACATAAACCATCAATTAGTCAATCATCCTAAATACAGAATATCCAGATGCATGACCTGCTTATTCCAAAAACTTTTTTAGGAAGAAACTACCTTTTCACCATCATATCTTAGCATAAAACCTATTAGCATTGACTAGATTGGATATTATGAGAAGCTTATTTGGTTTTTGGTCTTTTTGTCTTTTACAGAATAAGCAAAAAACCCAAACATGCAAACCCGCCAAAAATACTATAGTTTGCTAGCTTTTGATAACATTGGACAAGCTGTGGACGAATAAACGCAGAAAACTACCATCCAATAAACTGGTGCTTTTTCATCCCTAATCCCTCATTTTTGCAAAGTGTGGTGCTTTTTTCCATTTCCTAGAAAATGATGGTTTAAATATGGCAAACTATAGTGTTTTTTGGCATTAATGTTGGTATATTCATTATAGTCAACCCGTTGAACATAAACTCAAATGCTTGTAGATTATCATTCCAATAATCTAATTTTTTAGTGATCATAGATTCATTACAGTTAACTATTTAATGAAGTTAGCAAAACTTGACAAAAAAAAGGGTCAATGTAAGTTACCTGAATAAATGTGACCAGTTATACCCAACCCACCTACAGTTCGTTCGCCACATAACCATCATGTATAGTACTTTAAAAGGTCGAGAGCTAAAAAAACTTGATATAATTTAAATCTAAATGAGCCTAAAAGAAATGAAGATAGATTTTGTGAACTAGGTAAGCTTTTAAGTGAGAGGTACCAACCTCCAACCACTCATCCATAGATGCATCGACGTTCCGAGTTCCGGTTTCCACCTTTGGTGCTCTCTTTGTTTTCTGAGTAATAAGCAGCAGAGGGTTATAGCTTACAAAAGCTAGACTAAACACCTCAATGATAATACATAAATTATACATGACACACATCTCACTATTTCTATCTACAAAGATTATTAACATCGGCTCCATTAGACCAAAACCATTTTAACTTGTTCCCCAAACCACCTATTTCTCCAACTTTTGCATACAGAACCAAATCATGGGTGTAAACATACCTTGGACAGGTTTTGTATTTGACCGCGAACCCACAGACCGGCAAAGGCAAGAAGAGCTATTCCAAGGGAAACTAGAAACACTATTTCCACGCTAACAAAGCCACCGGCTTCAGTGACTTCAATGGTACCATTGTAAAATGTGTTTTGGTACGGTAACTGATCAATCTCATAAACTATTGTTCCAACAAGATCAAATGTTCCAGCCTGCAATAACAAAAACATGCTTATCAGCGCTACAGATTTCTGGTCATATATACCTAACCATGTTTATGAACAATTGTAGTCATACTGATAAATCTACCTGTAAGAATTTGCTGACAGCAAATATATAGGGAAAAGTAGCTTGAACTGAAGGAGGAACGGTTGCATTGTTGAATGCCTGCAAAGATAAATATCATGAGCGTGTAATAACATAATCCAAACACACATATATAATTTATATAAGACGTTCCAAAATGAAGGAAAAAAAAAGATAATGTTTCCATCAAAGTGCTTGTTTCACGCAAGAGTTCAAGACATCATGCTATAATGCATGTCTATTAGATAGATGTAAACATAGATTACGGGGGTGTTTGGGTGTGTGTTTTAAAATTGGATATATGATATTACATAACCAGATTACTAAATGAGTTGTAATTAAATCGACTGATAAGAGTTTGGATGTGCTATTGCTGTTTCAAGTTATATAGGTACTTGTAAAACTCAAACAGAAAATAATTCTTGGAACTCAATTAACCACAATTAGGAGATATAATTTGCTCGAAGCGTATAAGATTTTTTGCAAACAGCTAGTATTACCACTGTAGATAGATTCTGAACCAGCATACGGTGATCAAAAGGCAAGTGTACACTAGCATGAACCGCAAGAACCTTCACATGCTGGTCCCCTAATCATCAAGAAACAGTAGCAAGTGAGATCGCTTTTGCATATGCAGAGTCACAACTAACATTGACATAAACAATTTGATTCGTTAACAATGGCAAATCGAGTAAAAGTGAATGAATAAAATACTTATGTTAAAAAAAGAAAAGCAACTAAAACAATACTGAATGAACAAAATGTTACCCTCATTTTTCATTCCAATTAAAAGCTCAGTCTCCTGCCCTGCTACTACCGCTGCAGACACAAAAAAGAATAGCGGTTCTTATAAGTAATTTATTCCTAGAAACTAAAAAGCTTCAGTAAACAAACTTTTTGAAAGAGATTTGTATACAATTTTTGTTATGTGAATAACAAGTAAAACAGTAATATTTACTTACTTTTTGCAGCGTTCTTTGGAAAGACGCATACTATTTCTACACCTGGATGAAATTTTCCAGGATGATTGTTGGGGAGATGATGATGTTGGGGAGATGAATGATTTGGGTAGATGATGAAGAGGATGAAAGATGAAGGGATAAAATATAAATGTGTTATAAAAGTATAAATGTGTATGGACTAAAATACCCTCGACTACAAAACAAAAATCAGAGTTTGACTTGGTCAAGGGACCAATCTGGCATTTAATGGCTACTGTTTGGACCCGTGGCGATGAATATGCCCGGTTTCGTCCCATCGCGATCCTCCGATACAAGTTTAGGGACCAACGGTGTATTTTAGTCTTAAATTAATGATTTACTCAAGTGTTTTGGACCAACACACCACAAATGAAAAAACAAAAAGATGTGTTTATTACAATAGTAACCCTCAAAATGTAAGCCCAAATGTTACTTAAGAAGCCAAATAAAAAATTTTGGGCTACAAAAGCTCATTGTAAAAAAACTAAAAGAAAAATAAAAAATAAAATAAAAACAAGAAAAATATATCTATTTATTAGGGGTGGCAATCGAGTCGTGTTCGTGTTAACTTATTCAGGTTCGCATGTTGGCGGGTTAGTATAGCCTTTACCCAAACATGACCCATTTATTAATCGTGTCAAGAAACTAAACCCTAACCCAGACCTGCATAACACGTGTAACCCATTTGTGACCCATTTAACCTATTTAGGTAAATAGGTCAAGCTTGTGAATAAAGTTGGTGGTTTGTCGATTTAACTAGTTTAAACGTAAAAAATAATATAAGGATCTAAAATATGATAAGAATAACATACAAATAACTATGCGATAATTTTCTGAATTACAAGCGTCAATTTTCATGATATCTAAGGTATAAAATTATAATTCAATCATACTAAGTAAATAACAAAATACATTTAATCCACATCCAACATAAAAACCAGGTTATATATTTTATTTTTAAGATATTATATACTTAAACGGGTTCACGGGTTGACCTGTTTAATACTTACTCAACCCAAACACGACCCATTTATTAAACGGGTTAGACGGGTTGACCCGTTTTTGACCCAAACCTATTTATCCTCAACCCAAACCTGTTTAACTTTGTGTCAGGTTCGTGTCATTTATCGTGTCGTGTCGAAAATTACCACCCCTACTATTTATCAGAACCACAAGGGTACTAAAAGACGCACCATTATATATACACACAGTACACTTTAAAAAACTTTTAAAAAAATACCAACAAAAACAACTTTCTGACTATTTTATAAAACTTTGAAAAAACACTAGCAACAAGAAGAAAATCGGCCTCTTTATATATATCAAAATTCCGTAGCACCAATAAAAATTTAAAAATAATAAAAGTAAAAAAAAATTCAAAACATCAGCACAACATTCCCGCAGTAACGTGCAAGCTCGTTTATGCTAAAAATAGTAATGCTGGCCCAAAAGTGATATGGTTAAATTTGTGGGTTATTTGAGCAGTTAAGTAAATGGGCCATTATAGTATTACTGTTGTGAGCCCAATAAGCCAAAACAAAAACAACTTAACAAGGAAAAACATCAATTTGTGTCTGTCTAGTCTTAAAATTTCATCCATTCTCAGGTTTGTGTTTCTTTCTACTTTTTTATATGTTTTTTTTTTTTTTTTCTTCCTGTAAATTGTAATTTATGGTGGATTCTGTTGGAGGGGTTTTTGGGAATAGTTGAATTAATAAAGGGGTGTTGAATTAGGCCTACTCAGTTGTTGTTGTTTGATGTTTAATTGTGATATTAACTGTGATATATTCGACTTTAAACAATAAGGGGGTGTTTGGTGTTTTTAAGATAGCCCATTTTGACCCTCGCCGTTTTGCCCCGCTGCCCGTGCCCTCCCGACCCGTTCGTTTTGCCACCCTTTAGACCATTAATTGGAACTATGCCATTGAGACTTTGACCAAAAGGTTTTTAAAGTTCAGTTGGGTTAAAAACATAACCAGTTGAATACAAAGTTAGCTCATACTATTAGTCATATTCAATTAGTCCATTTACAACTTGTTTGAAGTTTCTATTTTGTCAAAATTATAGTGTAAGATCATGGCATGCAGAATGTTGCATTGTCGTTAAAATATACGCAAATTTGATGATTGTAGGCTCTATAGTTTTTGTTTGAGGTCTACAACGTCCGCATGAAAACACATCAATATGTGAATTTTGGATTAGCATTGCTACTTACTGTCAGGGTTATGCAGATAGTATAAACTCCAAAATGTAACTCTTTTAGTATAAATATAAGTATGAATATGGATATCAGAATCCATTGGTGTTTGTTCAAACCCCAGTTTTAGCTTGTTTATTTTGAGTACAAGTTTTGTGATTTCTTTTGCAAAAATGGTAATTAGGAAAAAGATGTGAATGGTAATCAAAAAAGATCTGTGTAGAGGGGGAAAGAAAGTATTATAGTGACTCTACTCTTGCAATAGCTATCAGAACACCAATTCAATGTCGTTCTGAGTAATTTCCAATGTTATAAAAGTTGGCATAGTTTGATTTGGTCAGCTATGCTGTTTTTAGGTTATTTAGCACCTTTAACTTTTTCTTTTTTTTTCCTTCTTTCAGCAACTTCAGCAATTGAATGGCGTTATATTCTGGTTCGATGACCAGCTTTACAGGTTCCTCCGCACACTATCTTTGCTTACAATATCACACGATGTTATGTAAATATAATAAGAGGGTCCTAAAGACTTGATGTAAGTGCTAAATACGACAAAAAAATGTTGAAAACACCTACAGAAAGAAGCATTGACACACATGCCTGCTGTGTGGTTAGAGTTTCAACACTAGTGGTATATCTGGCCAGCCCATTTTAATAGCTTACCCATTTTGATATATCTGGCAGCCCATTTTACTTATATTTTTTCTGTAAATCTGTATTGCATCCATCTATTGCTTGATGTCGGACATTTCATTAACTTCAGTAATCACACATTCTATATAACAAGTTTTACAGATCTCCGTGGTGTCTTTTCCAAAAATTCTTACCTATAACTAACTTTAATCGGTCCTGAAGCCTTTACTGAGTCTTACGGTGTGTTTGGTTCACGGAAACTTAAATGACGGGATTTCAAATAATACGGCGTTTCAAATTCTGAAGGGTTTTACATCCTGTAATTTGAAATACCCATGTGTGTTTGGTTGACGGAAAGTTATAAAATTTAAAATTTTGGTATATATATGAATGACCAAACTATCCTTGTTGATTATTTTTTTATTTGTTTTGTATAAAACCTGTTAAAGAATTAAAAAACTAAAGACACATTCAGATCTAGTACTAAACCCAACCAAAAGTAAACACAAAAGTAGCAGCGACTCGAGATAATTTCTAGTAGCATCAAAACCCAAACAAAAGTAACCACCAAAATCAACTAATAATAAAAATATTACTGATGCGTAACATGGTACATATCTTTCTTGGTGGAATGAGAAGCGTGTGGAGAAACTGATGATGAAGAAAGAGATAAAGTTTTCCTTATTTTTGAGGGCATTTTAGTCCAAATGTGCATATGAAGCTTCGGTTTTAAAATTCCTTGCCCTTCAAATGGTTTTAAATACACTCCATTCAGAGCGCTTACCAGCATTTTAAATTCTTTAGATGGGACCAACCAAACACGCTTAACATGGAATTCTAATTTCAGATACCATAAAATTCCTCCAAATACGGTGAACCAAACAGTCCGTTAGAGTTAATCTTTTCCTATTTGGGACTTTTTGCTTGCAAATATCATCAATTAATTTACTGAACTGTAATAAGAACCAAACATACAATTTGGTTTATTAGAAATCAGTTAATCATCATGATCAAGAACCTTAGAAATTGATTGAGCAATAAATAGCATGAACACACATACTAGCACCGTGAATCTATCAGCAAAATAATTGCTTTAGAACTACCCACACGCATCCTACAGTCGTAATATTTATCTCTCTTAATTTGTGTGGATCATACCAAGACTTACTCTTCCACTCTGAAACAGGTATAAGTTTACCCAACCCACTATTGCCCATTCAGAAGCTGAATGCAAAGACATCAATAAATTACCAAAGAAGCCACCTAACGTACAGAAAGGTATATAGTTAACCGTGTTTTCTTCTGCTACGGCCAAGTTTGGTCAATATCTGTGTTGATACATATATTTTTGATGATTGTATTTGAAGATTTCTAAAACACGACCTCAGTTTTTTCTTCGAGAAGGTTATGGTGCCAAATATGCTATTTCAGCAGGAGGAAGAAACCATGATCTTAGTTTACATAATGGTGGGAACGAACCTTTTTGGTTAGAACCTACACAGGGCTTTATCAGGTAACACTTTGTTTCTGTAATTTTTAATTTCTTACTCTTCCTTTTCAATAAGTACCAAAAAACTTGATTTCAAAAGTTAAAAATATTTCCTTTTCCTATCCAAAATATATATGGGTTTGATTACACGTTGATAACATATATGATGGTACTACTACAAAGTTTACTATCCCTTTTCTGAGGAAAAGGAAAAAAAATCATCACTCCTGTGATATGACCATGACAGTTGACTTCAAAAGTCAAATACGTTTATTTTGTATTTAAAGATAAATCAGAACATAAAACTTTTGATAAATGATTAAAAGAATCAAAATTTCAGGAGTGTAAAGTCTTTATTTGCCTTTCTTGCGGAGCAACCTAGCCAGCTGAAGTACATAGAGTGGCCAGGTTTCCAAAATACGGTTAGTGTTTATAATGTGCACACGTGCTTTTTTCTATTATGGTCTTTTATCTTATCTACATGTGTTAAACACAAAGACCTTGATAGATCTTAAGCACTCGGAGATCGTTAGTGTTGCCGATGTAATCACAAGCAAACTAATGGAAGATCTCTACAACTCGTATTGTAGCGGAAAGTAAATACAAGTTATATTAACTAAGAACTCTTTGATCCTCTATGGATCTTTTATTATAGAAACTCTATGTTTCGGATAGTTTACAAGACTTGAAATACTTGAGAAAAACTTATCTATTACAAACTAACTTGGTTTCTTATATAGGCAAGAAACCCTAATGAGCGTTGACAATTTACGCTCCTAATACTAACATAGACTAAGCATGCTTCTAGACAAGCATGCAACTAATCATATTGTTTTGTTAATCATATTGTTTATTCTGATAAGCTCTACATAATACGGCGCCAACCTATACATACGGCGCTGACTTTTACTCTATACTGAGCTTATCTCTCCTACGTGGATTCACATCTTCAGCAGCAACACGATATCTGCTTTAACACTTCTGCTGAAGTGGTACTTCAGCAGAATCCTTTCTTCTTCGGCAGAATCCATTCGGCAGATGCTTCGGCAGAATCAGTAGTTTACCTTAATTCCCAACAATCCTCCCCTAAACTGGAATTTGACTAGGTTAAGTTCGAGTTTCCTTGATAGATCGATAATGCTGTTGAGGATTGTACCATTTGACGAAAAATTTGCAAACAAGATCCTCTCCATATCTTGAACACTTCTGAGCTATGAAAGTCCAGGTTTTTGAGGATCAGCAGCAAAGATTCAGAAGAAGAACATCTCTATGATGACTTGAACTGTGGTACACCAGATCTTTGCAGCAACATTTGACATCATGTACATCAAAACATATAAGTTCAATACTATTCTCATCACTTCCAGGTGTGTTAACTCCTGTGAGAGGTGAATCATTGAAATTAATGGATTTGATGTCTCTTTACCAATAGCCATTACTACTGGAGTAGCCACATGTTTGAGTTCGAAAACTATGGTACATTGATAACCATCTGATTTATTGGCAAACCAGCAACCATATAAACGGATTTGACTTGTCTTTACCTGTAGCCGTTTGCTCAGGACTAGTCAATTCTTAGAATTGGTGAATTGAGAACCAAATATGGATTCAGGTGCCTTTACCACATGCCATATACATGTGGGCTAGCCAATTCTTGGATTCCAAAAAGGAATAGACCATGGTGAATTGATGACCATACAACCCTCAGCAATGAAGCATGGGCGGTTGCATACCCTATGATTTTGAGCAAACCATTACAGCTATCAACAGATTTGATGTGTCTTTACCAAAGCTGTACCCTTTGGACTAGTCAACTCTTTGACATACACAAGGTACATCCGGTGAGTTAAAGACCATCAGAATTGGACAACAAACAAACCTGCATAAAAGGTTAGTTGTTTTTTATTTTTTATTTTTTTTTATTATTATTTTTTTTTTTAATTAAGAAAAATAACACAAAACAAGGACATGTATACATAAACAAAGAGGCAACAAACAAAGTAATTCAGAGGGTACCAAGTGTCCTGATATGGAGGAGGATGAGGCCTATTGCAGTTGTTGAAGTTGAGTCTTGATGAATCCCACCAATGTTAAAGCAGACTGTCTTTCATTGCCCACTGGATCTGGAGGAATTTCCAATTTCTGACTCAACATCTTTTCCATAAGTCTTTTGGGCAAAGGATATTTTCTTTCAGAGAACATGTAGACAGTGATTCCACCCTTAGTCTCAAGCACATGCACACGAGGGAGAGGATAGAATCTCCAGGATTCAAGCTTCCACCGATGTGAGTTTTCCCAAATGGAAGATGCTTTGCTATTGGGAATGTGAGAGTTTAACAGGGCTTGAAGATCTCCTGGTAAAAACATTCCAGAACCTTGTGGTTCCTTGTTGCAGTAATAGGTGGTAATCTGAGTGAACAGAGAAAGTAAGTCTGCCCCGTCTACCAAGTGTAGAATCTCCTTTAGGAAGGTGAATTCCATTGGAGTGGAGTTCCTTCGATGAATGACATTCATCTCATCATCCTTTAATTTCCATTCTACCACCTCATCTGAATTTCCATCAGGAAAATCAGCAGCAGACCCTTCTATTATGAAAGTTGAGTCATCAGCTTCAAGATCCAAAGGAGATCTTTTGGCCATACTCTTCTTCCTCCTCCCAGGCTGATAGATTTCCCTAGAGGGAGCATTGTCATCTTGTGCATTTGTGGTAGGATTTGTAGAGGTAGAAGAAGACTTAGTTGGATCACGAAGTGCATTCATCCTGTGGAGCATCTGTATTGCCCGTTTTGTTTTTATTTCTGCAAGATCAGCTTCCTCAACTTTAGAATCTTCCAGTGTGACAACAGGTGTTATAGATGAAGTGGGAGCTGATACATCAAGTGCTTCAGGAGAAATGGAATGTGGTTCAGCAGATGGACTCTTGGCAGTGGAAGAAGCAACTTCAGATGTTGCCTCAGCAGGAATGACTGGAGATGATTTCTTGGCTGGAGCATCATCAGACTTGAGTCTTTTGGCTTCTGGAGCAGCTTCATTCTCTGAAATCCTTCTCAAGTTGGTAGATTGTGCTGAAGCTGATGATCTGTCCTTCATGATTTGGTTATATTTGCGATATAGGACATGATCAGGAAACGCCATGACTTGTTTCATAGTGAGGCCAGAGTTGTACATTGAGGATTGGTTCTTCACCACCCTTCTTATTTCAGCTTTAGAAGGAGGTTTGTCTTTGGCCTTCTGAGCTTTGATGGCCCTCTTTTGTGCGATTGCTTCTTGCTTCCTTTGTCTTCCCTGAGCCATCATTCGCTCTACATAATTGTCACTGAGGAAATCTCCACCTAGTATACTTTGAGCCAGAGAAGGTCTTGAAATGACTTGCTGAGTGAGAATATCCCAGTGTTCAGCATGCATCTGAACCCTCAGTTTATCAAGTTCTTTTCTTCTCTCAGGAGTTAAAGATGAAAATTCCTCTGTTTCAAGTTGTTTAGCCAATGTTACACTTTCCTTTGACTTTTCAAACTCAGCTAATCTACTTGCTTGACCCAGTCTTTCCTCCTCACTCACCAGGTTAGGACCAAGCTCATCTTCAGTGATGACATTTTTCCCTTTATCATCAGGCTGCTTAACACACTCTTCTTTAGTTAGATCAACTATAGGAATCTCTGTTGCAGTACCTAGGTCAACATGTTGATGTAGATTATCAACTGGAGTGGTCAAGACAACAACATCAGGAAGATCTGCTGAAGGTGAAGGGCCTGACGGTTCTAGAATAGATGAAGATTGACCAAGATCTGGAGATGCATCCTCCATTTGCATATCAGCAGATGCAGCCTTATCAACCCCAGGTTCCTCGGAAGCTTCAGAAGAAACCTTATGTGAAAAGGATCTCCTTCTTCTTTTGTAGAGGACAGGTTCCTTCTTCCTTGAGGAAGTAGCAGCTACTGATGAAGGATCATTGAGAGAAACATCAGCTAACATATCCAGAGATCCAAACTGAGGTACTTCTTGTTCTTCATCAGAAGAAACCACAAGTTTCCTTTTGGAGCTCCCTTTGAGTTTGTCCTCTAAGACTTTGACTTGATTCTGCAGTTCTTCAATCTTACTTCCAAGAGAAGATTTGGTCTCTGCAAGTTCCTTTTTCAGACTGTTAACATCAGCAGCATACCTGTTGACAAGAGCATAGATAGATGAGATTGTAATAGGGTCCTCAGCTCCACCAACAGATTGCTCTGTGGAAAGGGGAGCTTCATTGGACCTTTCAGCAGTAGTATGGTCATGCTCAAAGTGAGGAAGATCTTCATTAAGAGGATCTCTAACACGACTTGGTGTGGGTGGTCTATGTAGATCTGACTCATCATGAGTAGCAAGTGTGGGTGGAGGACTGGGACAGGGTGGCTGGTCTCGAGCAACATGAGTTGCTTCAACAGTTGAAGATGGGCCCTCATCAATATTAACCAATGGATTACCATTAGTAGCAACAGGTGAGGTAGGAGGATTATGAGTCACATTCTCCTCATCAGCAGCCTCATTACCTTGAGGCAACATGGCTTCTAGCAAGGGATGATGTTCCCCCTGAAAGTGAGTTCTCATGGTTGCAAACAATTTAGCAGTCAAAGAACCTATAGGATAAAAAGCTTGGGCTTGGGTAGAGGTGTCTAATATAATTTGTAAAAACCTTGGGTACATTAAAAATTTTCCCTTTGTCTTTTGAATATTTTCAACCATGTTTTCGAAAATATACTTAGAAAAATTGAAAGTTACCCCTTGAGAAAGACACACAATACCATATCCCAGTTTGGTAGAGAACTGGTCCCATCCTCCAGTCTTGTTGCTCATGCATTGAAGCAACGTGTGAACCAAGAACCTCCACTTCGGGCAAAATTCCTTCTTCAACCACATATCAGTCCTTGTACCACGATAGCCAATAGCTCTTAGCCCAGTAAGCACATTTTCCTGACTAGAATGAAATGCTCCATCAGCATCTTCCAAGTGAAGCTTCCTCCTAATTAGGTCCTCTGTAACTATGTACTCTGTTTCATCAATCACAGCCCTAATCTCAGTTTCACTCCTCTTTTCAGCAGATGCCTAAAATTGAGTGATCAGAGATTCATATATCTCATTAGGAGAATGAGTTAGAGCATAACAAATCTTGGACCTTTTCAGGAATTCCACCATTGGTTCATACAGTTCATATCCCTTGCCGTTTCCCAGAAATGCAATTTTGTTGTGATCATGTTTAAATTCAAGAGCCATGAGGGATATGAGTGTTTAAGGTTATGATTATTGAAGTGGTGAGAGTTTGTGAGAGCGAAATGAGAGGGAATATGTTTGTACTGAAGAGAGTGATGGTGGATTTGATAGTTTTTGCCCAAATTATAGTCAAAGAAAAATTGACCGTTTGGTTGACTATTGCTGACGTGTATTGTATCTTTGACCAAACCCAAAACAACCCTTCAGCAGGAACACATGATCAATCTGCTGAAGTTATACCTTCAACAGAATGCATCAAAGATACGAAATAGCTTCGGTAAGTTTCTAGAATTACTGTGCCACCCACTTGCATTAAACTCATTGAACCTCGAACCCGTCTATAAAATGATCCCAATGTAACTCATCTTTTCATCAAGATCCCCAAATAATTACCACAAACCCTAGAAGTAAAATAAAACCCAATCAACAAAATTGCACTATGACTACCAAACCTGAGATCATAGATCTCACTTCCTCATCTTCATCATCCTCTTCATCATCATTAAGTGGTGAATCAAACCCATGGTTCCATTACTTTCCTCAACCCTACCCACGACCAAATAAATCACCCTTTCTTTCTTCTTCAGAAGATGACAGTGTAGTGAATCCAAGTGAATCTGCTGATAATTCTGATGACTCCTATAAGGAGGGAACATCTTACTCCCAACCTCTAGCACCTCGGTCTCAACAAAGACCTCGTGCCAGGAATCCGCCACTCCCCAAAGATAGAGAGGTGGTTCTTGGTCTCACTGCGCCATCTTTTGGTGCATGAACACACATCGTATAGTAGAAGGGCTTAAGGAGGGTGGATCGATTGCATTTTGGTTGAAATGAATAGATGAAGCACAAAGGACACGTTAGTTCTCTATGTCATCCTGCGTGGTCATCGTCATCATCAATCGTTTGCATCAATCCATCCTTCCATTTTGGTCCTTAGCATCTTCGTCGTCCTGGTCATGCATATCCAACCAGCCAGTTAGACTGAATGGGTGGTTACGCAAGACCTACAAAAGCAAAGCCAGCATCAAATGCATATCCAGCATTCCATTAGATTTCGGAATGAAAGATATACACTAGATTAGGCTTAGCTTTGTACAGCTCGTATCTTGAAGATGCATAGTAGTAGGTTGACTTTATGTAAGCTGTAAGCTGTAAACTGTTTCTTGAATGAATGAATGAACAATTTGACTTCAATTTCTTTTCTTTAGTATTATTACTTCAGTGGAATCAAATTGTATGCTTCAGTATTTTTGCTTTCAGAAGAAACCAGTAACACTCTTATAGCTATCTTAACCATGTACCATTGAGTCACACTTTGATGAATTTGAACTTGATCATGAAATGGACAAAACTGCAATCCAGATAACTGCAAAACAGACACAAAAATACACAAGAACAAAACAAAGACAAACAACTAAAAGGTTATTAGACAGTTAGAGTTAGAAAAGAATAGTGAAAAACAGAGGCAAAAATGCAAAATAGAGAAACTTAAAAAAGATAAAATCTATTAAATAAATGCTATCACTATTGGCAAAATGATGTTTTTACAAACTTAGTTTATTGAACAAAATATGACACAAACAAAATATGCAGAGTTTGTACAAAATCCTCCCCTGAGGCATATGCCTCCCCTGAGGCCTATGCCTCCCCTCAAACTATGCAGTCAAGGGTTTAACATTCCAATATTGACCACGAGGTGTTGAAACCTTGGTCCATCAAACGCTTTTGTTAACAGGTCTGCCACATTATCATCAGTATGGATTTTAGCCACTTTTATCAAATGTTTTTCATATGCATCTCGTATAAAGTGGTGCCTGATTTCAATGTGTTTTGTTCGACTGTGAAAAACTGGATTTTTGACTATGCAGATGGTACTTTGATTATCTATATGAATTGTAGTGTTCATGAAGTTGTACCCATAGTCCAGCAATTGGTTCTGAATCCAAAGGACTTGTCCACAGCAATTTGCAGCAGCAACATACTCTGCTTCAGTAGTGGAAGTAGCCACAATGGTTTGTTTCTTGCATTGCCAAGAAATCAACCTCTTGCCAAGAAATTGGCAGCCTCCAGTGGTGGATCTTCTATCCAGATTTGCACCAGCATAATCACTGTCACTATATGCTTCCAACTTGAAAGGAGACTCTTTTGGGTACCAAAGGCCTAAAAAAGGTTGGCCTTTGAGGTACTTAAAGATCTTCTTGACAGCATTTAGATGGGAAGTAAGTGGAGTGACTTGATGTCGAGAACAAACACTCACAGCAAACGTAATATCAGGCCTTGAAGCTGTTAGATACATCAATGAACCAATCATGGACCTATACAGATGAACATTCACAGGGAGATCTGGTTCATTATTTGCTTTAGTCTTTGGAGCTTCATAAGGTGTTGTGGCAGTCCGAACACCTTCCACACCAAACTTCTTCAAAATGTCCCTCACATATTTATCTTGACTGATAAAGATGCCATCTTGTTTCTGCTGAACTTGGAGACCCAAAAAGAAAGTAAGCTCTCCCATTGCACTCATTTGAAATTCACCCTTCATTAGTTCCTCAAATTCCCTGCACCAAGCTTCGTTTGTGGAGCCAAAAATAATGTCGTCCACATAAACTTGCACAAGAATAATGTCTGAGTAATTCTTCTTGAGGAACAGAGTTTTATCGATAGCACCTCTCCTATAGCCATGCTTCAGCAGGAATGATGAAAGCCTAGCATACCAAGCTCTTGGTGCCTGATGTAAGCCATAAAGAGCTTTAACAACTTTGTAAACATAATTTGGGTGATCTGGGTCTTCAAATCCCTTGGGTTGAGAGACATAGACTTCCTCTTCAATCTCTCCGTATAGAAAAGCACCCTTGACATCCATCTGATACACCATGAAACCCATGTATGAAGCATATGCCAAGAAAATGCGAATTGCTTCAACTCTGGCAACAGGTGCAAACACTTCATCATAATCAATCCCTTCCTCCTGTCTGAAGCCTTGAGCTACTAATCTTGCTTTGTTTTTGATCACAACACCCCTAGCATCTCTCTTATTCTTCAAAACCCATTTTGTCCCAATGGCATATTTGCCATCAGGGAGTGGAACCAAAATCCAAACCTGCTGATTGTGAAATTGTTGCATTTCTTCTTGCATTGCTTCGAGCCAGCTTGAATCGTTGAGAGCTTGAGAAACACTAGTTGGTTCCACTTGAGAGAGAAAACAAGCAAACAGACAATGCTTGAAGTCTGTGTGATTGTCTCTTTGCTGGTTGGAGACATAAGAGAGAAAAGCAATCTGTCCAAACTGAGGACTGGTGATAGCCCTTCTAGTTCTAACAGGTGCCAGAAGATCACCAATAATGTTGGATTGAGGATGAGCTATATTGACCCTCTGAGTAGAAGTGGGGTTGACTTCAATGGAAGAATCAAGATTAGTGATGGTTGGCTCAAATTCTCAGCATCATAAGAGGGTGAGGTGAAGATGCCAGCTTTTGGTTGATGATTTCCAAGATCTGAAGGTGTGGGAAAGCGTGTATAGGGTTCACCAAAGTCTGAAGATACTTGAGAAGGAACAGCATAGCCTTCAGCAGATTTGGGGAAGGTAGGTGTGACAGAATCAACTTCAGCAGAAACACGGTTTCCACCAACTTCTTCAGTAGCAACCTCTCCATTCAGTTTCTCTGCTTCAAGCTTAGCTGCAAATTCTTGAGTCTGAAGCCTAGCAAGGTCCTCAGCATAATGAGAGTCATCTTCATCACTCGAATCAGCAACATCCTTGGAGGTGGTACCTGCAATATTGTTAGGGGAGAAAGAAGGCACAAGAATAGGCTGCTCATCATCTTCAAACTCATTTTCAGAGTCATCATCTAAGGGACCTGCATTGTTAGTGGGAGAAGCTTGAGAACCTGCATTTTGATTAGCCAAGTGTCTAGTGTAACCCAAGGAATCAGTTAAGTAGTCAAGGTCAAAAGACCACGTATGACCATGTCCTTGAACATTATGCTTATCTTCCAAAAATCTCAGGTTCAACGTCTCTATCTTCTTGGCTTGCAAATTGTACACCCTGTAGGCCTTACTATGAGCTGAATAACCCACAATATAGCCATCATCAG
The DNA here is from genome assembly GCA_019973895.1 of Chrysanthemum seticuspe. Lineage (NCBI taxonomy): Eukaryota > Viridiplantae > Streptophyta > Magnoliopsida > Asterales > Asteraceae > Chrysanthemum > Chrysanthemum seticuspe. Next base: position 333,508 of record BPTQ01000003.1, read on the forward strand.
CCTTTTCATCAAACTTTCCCAATGGATCACTGGTGTTCAGAATGGTTACTTGGCATCCAAAAGGTTTTAGGTAGTGAATGACAGGAACCTTCCCAAAGAGAAGTTCATATGGTGTTTTGAGTTGTGGTCTTGTAATGGAGACCCTGTTTAGTACATAGCAAGCTGTGCCAACAGCTTCAGTCCAGAACATGGTGGGTAGCTTAGAGTCTGCAAGCATTGATCTTGCAGCCTCTATTAGGGTCCTATTCTTTCTTTCAGCCACCCCATTTTGTTGCGGGGTTCTTGGATTACTATAGTCCCTTTTTATACCTTTTGACCCACAGAGTTCTATAAGAACTGCATTTTTAAACTCTGTCCCATTATCACACCGAATTCCCTTAACCTTTTTGTCCAACTGATTTTCAACAAGAGTGATGAATTCAGTCAGCACTTGAGATGTTTCATCTTTGGTTCTGAGAAAGAAAACCCAGCAAAATCTGCTATAGCCATCAGTGATCACCAAACAGAAGTACTTATGATCAATGCTTCTGACTTGAGTTGGACCAAATAGATCCATGTGAAGCAACTGAAGAGGTTCAGTAATGATGCTCATAGCATTGATAGCTTTGTAAGAAGCTCTGTGTTGTTTTCCTTTGTTGCAAGCGACACAATTATGATCATTTGTGAATACTTTGGAGGGAAGACCTTCAACAAGACCCATTTTAGAGAGTTTGTTAATGGTCTTGAAATTCACATGCGCCATCCTCCTATGCCATTTAGTGGACTCATCAAGAGATGCTTTAGCCACCAAACAAGTGAGGTCACCACCTGGTTGCACTTCATTTAGGTTGAATGTGTATAAATTGTGAGTTCGAGGAACTTTCAGCAGGATTGAAGTTTCTTCTGGGAGTTTGAAGTCTTTAGACAGCACAAGACATTCATTCTCAGTGAAGAGAACTTTGTTCTTAGTGTCACAGATTTGTGAGACAGAGAACAGGTTGAAATGCTGAAGTTCCTTAACAAAGTACACATTTTCAAAATCCAGATGATGTGTCTTTATGGTCCCCTTCCCCGTGATACTTCCATCACTTCCTCCAAAAGTTACATTGCCTCCTCCTTCTATGGGAACAAAGTTGTGCATCATATCTCTGTTTCCAGACATGCTTCTGGAACAACCACTATCAACAATACCAATATTCTTATGCTTAAGGGGATGATCCTACAAACAACAATAAAATATGTACAAAAGGTTAGAAATCGATGGAGGTTCAAGTCATTACTGACTTGAACCTGCCATGTGGATCACAGGTTTGGGACATGAAGATTTAGAGGATCCACCATTGTTCTTGGTCCTCCATTGATGATTGGGTCCCTTGTTAGTCCAAGAACAACCTGCTGAGGGCTTCACAGCAGTGCCCCCATATCCCATCCCAGCATACATAGAGTCAACATATGTAGGCCAATAACCATGTTTAAAGTATGGGCTAGTTGGTTGCACATTAGGTCTGGTAACAGAATCTCTCCAATGAGAGTCAGTATAAGCAGCTTGTGGGACATAAGGTGGAATATTAGCAACATTGGTCCACCTAGATCTATGGTTCTGGTGAGTAGTACATGCACCCAATCTTTGTTCATAAAAATCACAATCCTTAATCAAATGAAATTTACTTCCACATACAAAACATGTCTTCTTCTTGGAAGATTTATTCAAATAGGGAGAAGTTTGATTACATGCAGAAGTACTTAAAACAGATACATTCAAGGAATTGTTTTTAACAGACTGATTATTCAAAGATGTAAAAGACAAGTCTTCAGAAGAAACTATCTTGGAAGTGGATTCCTCAGCAGTTTCCTTAGAAGGCTTGTAAGTAGACTGGGGTGCAGGCTTGGGTGTTGGCTCAGGCTTGGGAAGGTCAGACTTCTCATTTGAATCACAGCTTTCATATGAAGTAGACCCTTGATCCGATGAATTGTCACTGTCAGAGCAAGAGACAAAGTCATTAGATGAGGTATCAGGGTCTGGCAAGTCTTTTGACTTTTTGCCATATAGATGATGTGATCCATCAAAGTCAACAGTGATGGATAGGTCTGTGGGCATGAACTCACCTCTAATGGGACCAGGGACAGCATGCATATTACCTTCTTTAACATAATTAGCTAGGCCAGCTGGGGTAGATTTACGCCCATCATACTTAGCTTCCGGACCAACATAATTTTGAAAACCCAAACCTATAGGATATGTCTGAGATTGACTAGAATAGATAATTCTATTTAAGCTTTTACCAGACATTTGCCATTCATTATTCCTAGCAATTTCCTCAGCTAGTTTTGCCTTAAGCTCTAGGTTCTCAGACACAGCTTCATCCTTTGCTTTCTCAGACAGTTTTAAGTAATTATTTGCAACTTCTAGATCAAACTGTAAAATCTTTATCTTTTCTTCATAAGCTATTTGATTCTTTTGAAACCATACTTTTTGTTTTTCTACTGTTTTTAATGCTAGTTTATGGGCTTCATTATCAATATAGCATGCATCAAACTTAGGTTGCATAGCATCAAATTCTTCTTTAAGTTCATTGTATCTTAGACTACAGCCAAATATACAATTGTGTACCTGAGATAGTCCCATCAAGGCAAACTGATCATGCCTTTCATCCGAAGTGCACCTTGCAAGCAGTCCAAGCTTGTCAGTATCATGAGCTTCCTCATTAACAGGTTCATGTGCAGTCCAGTTGACCTGTTCATCCATGGTGAGGAGAGCTGATGAAGTTCCAGCTTCCTGCTGTTTCTGCTGATAGGAAAGATAGTTAGCTCCATCTCCACTTTTCCTGTCTTTGCATTCCCTTGAGAAATGCCCCATCTGGTGGCAAGTGAAACACTTGACTTTCCTCCTATCAAAGCGAGCTGGTTCCTTTCCCTTGAAAGCAAACTTCCTTCCAGACTTCTCTTCAAACCTCTTGATGTCCACTGACAGTAGTGCCACCTGCATTTTCAGCTTCATCTCCTCCATTTCAAGAGGGTCCAACTGATCAAAGTCTTCATATGCAAGATACTGCTGAGTATCATAATCAGCAACAAACGAGTGAAGAACATCCTCCATCACACTACTAGTCCTAGTTTGAGAACATGGTGGAGTGGGACGAGGGTTATGTGGTGGAGTGCACGATGATGGTAAGTAGTTGGAACTGGGAGATGATGGAAAGTAGTTGGAACTTGGAGCAGGTACCATTGTGTTGGAGTGAGATGTTCCAACAAAAGCTGCATGGCCAGAAGATGATGTTCGGTAGGGAGTCCTGACATCTGGTTCAAGAGTTCTGAGTCTGTTGTACAGCTCATCAAAAGTGAGCATGTCGAACCCTCCTTTAGCCTTGAGTGCTATACTAACATGCAACCATGATGGCGGCAAGGACCGCAAGAACTTTGAGTTGCAATCTTCATTATCCGGTTTAGCATTCAGCTGATTCAGCTGACTCAAGATCCTATGGAACCTGTCGTATCCCTTGTGGATACCTTCTTCTTCTGATATATTGAAGTCCTGAAACTGTTGTCTTAGCATGGACTTCCTCATTCTCTTTGATTCTTCATTACCACCGAACCTTGCTTTGAGAGCCATCCATATGTCTTTTGCATCATCCATATGATGAAAATCACACAGATGATCTTCTGGAATGGCTTGAAGCAGAATAGTTTTTACTTTATGCTCTCTCTGCATAGCCAGCACTTCTTCAGCAGTTTTTGGTGGAGCCATGATAAACTTCCCATCCCTGTCAGGAATCATTTTCTTTAGACTGTTTCCTTTCTTTACTACCTCCCACAGATTCCAATCAATATTGGAAATCCAGTTTTCCATTTTCATAGTCCAAAGTTCATACTCTTCCCTCTTTAAATAAGGAAATTTACCATTGCTGTTTGTGAGACTTAGCTGTTGCATGGAAGTGGTGTTGGTGTTATTTGTGTTGGTGACTTCATTTTCATTATCGGATCCAGGCATGGTGAATGAATGTTTGATTGAATGGGGGTGAGAATGGTTCTTAGTATCGTAGAGACTTTCCCGAGGCTCTGATACCACTTGTTAAACACAAAGACCTTGATAGATCTTAAGCACTCGGAGATCGTTAGTGTTGCCGATGTAATCACAAGCAAACTAATGGAAGATCTCTACAACTCGTATTGTAGCGGAAAGTAAATACAAGTTATATTAACTAAGAACTCTTTGATCCTCTATGGATCTTTTATTATAGAAACTCTATGTTGCGGATAGTTTACAAGACTTGAAATACTTGAGAAAAACTTATCTATTACAAACTAACTTGGTTTCTTATATAGGCAAGAAACCCTAATGAGCGTTGACAATTTACGCTCCTAATACTAACATAGACTAAGCATGCTTCTAGACAAGCATGCAACTAATCATATTGTTTTGTTAATCATATTGTTTATTCTGATAAGCTCTACATAATACGGCGCCAACCTATACATACGGCGCTGACTTTTACTCTATACTGAGCTTATCTCTCCTACGTGGATTCACATCTTCAGCAGCAACACGATATCTGCTTTAACACTTCTGCTGAAGTGGTACTTCAGCAGAATCCTTTCTTCTTCGGCAGAATCCATTCGGCAGATGCTTCGGCAGAATCAGTAGTTTACCTTAATTCCCAACAACATGTAAGTTTACTAGAAGTTAAGAGAGGTTATTTTATGCCCGTCACCTGTGTAAGGAATTTGTACGAAAAATATTTGGCTTTGCTCTTTTTAATAACAACAGATGTCTTATAAACCCAGATATGCATCATTCGATAGCAATCATGATATACGTCTCATTATTCAAGAACCATGAGTAGATGTATTTGCCATTGACATTGCATAAAGGGAAAAAGTTACATTGTCGGGTTTTTTTGGATAACTATTTATCGCAAATACGATACTAATCTCTTACACAGATGAAATATGTCTTTTGGTTTTGGATCAAATCTGTTTCTGTTGAAAATTGAAATTTATGATACAAATGCTTACGGGTCAAAGACAAATAATGTTGTATGCATTGGACCCATGAATATTGCAACGTCTAATGTAGTTTGAGTAAAATGTTTGCTTATTTGTTAAACATTCCAAATAGACTAATGACAAATAAAAAATAATTCTGTGGATTTGTCTCAAAGTCTTGAAGGCCATCAAATAAGTTGTTAAATGATGATAACCGTCAAGTAGTAGATTCTAGCTTGAATTTTTGTGAATTGGTTGGTCTGTGATAATCTTCTCCCAACGGGTTTAATGGGTCAGGTAAAAAATAGATGAAAAGGAAATGGTATAAGAATTGTCTATACATTAATTTGAATGCATATAACCTCTAAAATTGTTTTTTAATAAGTTTGCATTATTTTTCTGAATACTATACTCAATAATTGGAAGCTCTTAAGAATGTTCAAAAGAGCTTGTGGGTCATCATATCCACAGCATACAGAAAGTTACCCGTTAGGCAACGTGTCCATTTTGCCACCTCTAGGTAGAGCATATGTATGTGACAGTTGGATTGTGTATTTCTCATGCATATATTTGACACTGAGAGATGGCTCTTTGGGTTGCAGTAAACTATTGATTCTAACCCGGCCATTCTGTGTGCAGGTGAAGACTGCTACCCTAACTCTTGTTCTTGTGGCAATGCTTATTATTGTGTTATCATCTGTTGAGTCTGGTCTCTGGTATTTGGTTGCCTTGATTCTGAGGAAACCCGCATGATCATGCTACAATTTGGGATCAAATTCTTGGTGATTCTAATCCAAGGCCACAACAGCACACACAGGTGTTTGTTTATCCTGCTGATCGTGATGTATTCTATTAGGTACGCGTAGACATGTGTTGCAACATATATTTGCTGAGGTTAGAGCATAGAAAAAGTGAGGCTAGTGGCTGCGTGGCTAAATGTAATGTATATGATTTAATATAAGTTGCGAAAATCTTGCAAGGGAAATGATGTGTGTGTTCAAGTGGTGTTTCTTATTGGTTCACCATACAGGTTTTCAAGTGAGTGGTCGGTTCGCTGGATCCATACCTTCCATTTTGTTTTCTTGATTGACCAGCTTACTTTTATCAAGCTTTGCATTTCTCATGTGGATTATATATGGTTTTAATGTGGTAAATGAATGAAACGAAACGATGGCGCAGTAAATGCACTTTTGCTTATTTAGAATACCAATTCTCTGGTCGCCAACGACATATGTACTTGCATTTTACCAAGTGTTTATATAATTCAAACACGTGTGTACTTACAGTGAAACTTACTAGGTTCATATAAATGGCTCACTTAGCAGCCCTTAACCATCTTATATCGAGTATTAAAGACCAATAAGACATGAGGTGATTAAACTTACTAAAGCCGAAATGGTTGACGCCAACCTGTTTAATTGCTCTCGCGTGTAAAAATAACAAAAACAAAAACAAATGAACAGTTGATTTTATAAGATCAAAATGTTCTGAATTTGGATACAATATGAGCGATTGTTATTTGCTGTAAATCCATATTATATTATTGGTTGAAAAATTCTTATGACATGCTTTACGAGCCAAACTCAGCCCCAAGCTCAAACTTTTCTCGACCTATATACGTCCATAGAAATCAAGCAACACAACCACTACTTTTCAAGCTTGTCAAGTCAAAGCACAAACCAAGAGCCCACCATTCCTTCCAGTAGCTTCACTCACATGAGCTGGACCTCAGCTTGGTTAAACATTGGTCATAGTTTAGTCACGGTTTCACATGTCACAACAGCAACAGCAACAAAGAGAACTAAATGTCAGACATACACAACTTTGTACCATACTTTCTCTTCAGTTTAAACTTGTTTCAATTCCAAAAACAGCACTAGAGTTCTAACGACCAAAATGGCTTTAATTTCAAGTGTATGTCACCTTCCTCAGCGGGGATCTTTTGCTAAACAACCGATTAAGTCAGTTATGTTTGTATTCTACATAAAAGGATATAATACTTGCAAGAACAAATGGGTTCCAAGTGAAATTCTTGGTAAATTTACCGGTATTAACAACAGAGATGGTGAGAAACACCAGTCACGAGTCTGTGTACTCTCATGAACCTAAGTTGCTGGTCAATACGCCCTGTGACTTCTCTTGCATATTATCAACTCTCTGTGGTGGTGCCTGGAACCTTCAGAGATATCGAAAGCTCATTTCTGTCTTTCAGCAGCCTGCAAAAGACGTTAAAAGAAATGAATTAGTATAATTACAAATACTATGGTAGCTTTCTTATGTAATCTGCAAGGTAAATAGGGTCGAATGAGAATGGGTATAAGAGTAGGTATAGCATTTTAATACCATTATTGGTTTGACAGTGGGTTTAAATAATAAGATATGAATCTTTGCACACCAAAAAAGTTTCTTGCCGTCTACATTAAAAACATAACACTGCATATAGAAGGTAACAAAACCTCCATTTAAGTACCATGGTCAAGTTGACCTTATAAATATTAGGCCATTCCATAAACATTAGACCCGACCAAGACATAGCACCAACAGTAATACGAGATCTACAGAAATCAGAAATCCACTTGAACTTTAAACAGCAATTTGAATAACCTCTAAATCCTAAATATGAAGATATTACTAGAAGCAACAACATGAGAAAATACAAAGGCATACCCATATTGTTAATTCTTAGAAGACATAAGCAACACAATGGAAGAAGAAATTTATTGAGGGACATCATGAACCTAACAGAAAAAATTTAACAGAACAAGGGCATGTGTTTGTAACTTGAGAATCCACCCTTTTCTGCCAAGTATGGTGAAATCCCCCTCTTCCTGGGTTTTGTCAAACCCATTCCTTAACAAACATATTCAATCAATCCCATGCACATTCCTTCATTACTAATCCCTTCAACAATACAAACCCTACGCTAATGCTAATTAGAACTTGAGAGAAATTAATCCAAATAGTTTCATCAATTTTAGTCTTTACCCGTTTCTGTCTCTTTTTTTCTCTTGTGAGCACCCAAAACAATAGAACACTGAATTGCAAGAGACGATGTGTTTCTGTTACATTGTTAAAACGATTAAGGACTTTATCAGTGTAAAACAATAGAACACTGAATTGCAAGAGACGATGTGTTTCTGTTACATTGTTAAAACGATTAAGGACTTTATCAGTGTAAATAAAGATGGGGGAATGGGGCGCACACAAAGAATGGAAACATAATATGATACGGACCCATCACATACTAGGTCGTATCAAGCCACGAGCTAGGTGTAGAACTCACTCCAAAAAGCTAGCTCAAAGGAGGAGAGGACACCTAGACTTTATAAACCACCAACCAATCATTGTTACAATCCCACGTCGGCCAAGTATGGGATTGGTTGGTGGTTTATCTTCTTTCATTTTTTTATTTTTCAGATTTTTCTTGGCACTTTTTTTGTTTTCTGATTATGAGACCTACCGTGATATTAACGATATTATGAAACGGTGATATTTTAAAATCAGCAGACGGTTTTCTTTTGAGCTAGCTTTTTTGAGTTACACCTAGCTTGTGGCTTGATACGACCTAGTATGTGATAGTTTCGTATCATAATACTCCGAACTAAATTACAATTTGAGGATCATATTGCACAAGTTCAATATCAAGCTTACGACGCTTTTACATTCTTATTAGCGACAGCTTATTATATTTCTATCTTTTTAGATCTCTTAATGTCTATCATCAAGAGAGCACGGAATAAAAATAACTTTTCATATATTTGGTGGTTGCAGAAATTAGATATAATGCCAAAGATCTGCAGCAAACCCTGAAGGTAGTTTCTATCTAAAATCACTAATACTGCATTATTGATTGTTCTATCTTGTTAACAACGTGACGCTAAGGGTGCCTTTAATTTAAAGTCAGACACATACAGATTATCACATGTCCAGCTTAAATGCTTATCAATGCCCACAAAGGTATTCCTAGAACTTGTAAGCGTCGCCCCGATTGTGTAGCTAACGCAAGCATGCACACATATACAATAACTCTGCTTACCCCGAGGAAACGCGAAGCTAGTGGGAGGACTAGCCGTTGCTTGGCACCCCCAACCAGCCCATCTATATGGAGTTTTAGCCCATGGTCATATACTCCTTTTATTAATTAGTTTTGCGCATGTTTGTATCTTCCACTTAGAATGTCCTAATATTATATGTGTGTGTTAACAAAGAGTATATGTGTATTCAAACCAACTATTTTATTAATACAACTACCTAGTTAGTTCATAACACAACAGATACCTAGTTAGTTCTCCTGCACATTATATAACCTAATTCATCCCCCATCCCCCCCCCCCCCCCCCCCCCCCCAAAAAAAAAAAATAAATAACAACAACAACAAACAACAACAATAAAAAAATTCCGCCCCTGGTCCAAATTGGGTTCACTGATCTAAAGTTCTAACTACTACTAGCGAGCAAGGTTGAACTTAAGCGTTCAAGTCTATAGTTCTTCTGGACTCGCACATTCTTATGGCTTGCTCAAGTTGAAGGTTGCTATTCTCTATATAACAATTGCATTGCACAAATCCTGCCAGCATCCCAATAATGTCTCTCCAACTTCTATGGGAAGTCTTTTAGCATAACAACTCCCCCATTTCCCACTCTGGCAAGATTGGGTATTGTTGTTGTTGTAATAAGCCTGGGAATAAGTTTAATAGCACTAATATGATACTTAAGTCAATCTAAAAAATTACTCCGTATGATTTATGCAGCAACTTACAACCTGACCCCTTGCGAGCTAGACTAAGCTTCTAATATAACTAATCAGCCGTTAAGCACTTCATACCTTTTGCTTAAGTGCACTTCAAAAGGCATTTGAAGATTCAGTCCTGCTTAAGTGCACTTCATACCTTTTATCATTGCTTCTGTCTTGTCTGCCTTGCAAGTTTATTGGTGTTCCATGTTTATATTGCCCAAGTTAGTCTGTGATACTATTGACAAGTTGCTTAAGAATTTCTTATGGGCTAGGGGTAATGCTATTGGTATGGTGAGTGTGAGCTGGAGAGAGGTCTGTAAACCCAAATCTCAGGGTGGCCTTGGTCTTAGACCTTTGCATGATTGGAATAGAGCTCTTATGGCTAAACACCTATGGAGCATTGCTTCTAACAAGAACTCCATTTGGGTTAGGTGGGTGAAAATTCATAAGCTTAATGGTAATAATATTTGGGATGTTGAGCTAAACAGAGGTCACTCTTGTTACTTAACCTTAGAGATAGTATTAGAAGCTTTGTGAATGTGAAGATTGGTAATGGTCAAAATTGCAATATATGGTTTGACAAATGGCATTCTAATGGTCCTTTAAATAAGCTCAATGATCACAAAATCATTGTCCAAGCCAGACTTAGTCTTAATGCTAAGGTAGGTGATTTGATTAATAATGGGTTTTGGAATTGGCCTGCTGGATGGGTTGATAGATTTAGTGAGGTTATTAATGTTCCTGTGCCTAGTTTTGTGCATGATAAGGAAGATAAGGTTGTTTGGATTGATAAGAAGGGCAGGGAGAAGGATTTTAGTGTTAGTGAAGTTTGGAATGCCATCAAATCTGATTTTCCTAAAGTTATCTGGCATAAACATGTTTGGTTCTCTCGGTGCATCCCTAGACATGCCTTCATCACTTGGGTAGCTATAAAAGGTAGACTTAAAACTAAAGATAGGTTAGCTAGGTGGTTTAATGTGCAGGATCTTGTCTGTCACCTTTGTGGGACTGATAATGAGTCCCATGGTCACCTCTTCTTCTCCTGCAGTTACTCTAAATGGGAAAGACTTAAACCTATGGCCATGCTTGATGATGTTAGTAATGTATGGGCTAGTGCTATATCTGGGGTTGTTAATAAGACTGCTAGTAATGGTATTTGGAGTGTGATTCAGAGGCTTGTTTTTGGGGCTGTGATATATTTTCTTTGGCAAGAAAGGAATTTTAGGCATTTCACCAATAATTATAGAACTGTGGACACCCTTTTTGACCATATTGTCAATACTAGTGAGGGGTCTTACTGTTAAGTACTCTACTGATGTGAGAAAAACTTTTATAATCTGGGATATCCCTTTAAGTAGGAGCATGAGATATAGGGACATTATTAGGGAGTTGGGATGTTCTAATATTTCTGATGCGGGGTAGCTTTTTTAGTAAGGTTTGGCTTGTCAGTCTTCATGATGGGACTGGTTTTTGGAAGTGTAATGAAACCTATGACAGTGATGATCCTGGATGCTACTTATTGTTGTTGTTGGTTTCTAATAATTCTATGTGTTTCTTGTATGGTTGGGAGTGGTTTTTGGGATGTATTAAGCAGGTTGGTGGTGGTGGCCTAGTCTGCAGTTCCAAGATTGTTAGTTCCCTTTCCAGGTATTCAAAGAGTTGCTATGGTAATATCAGTGTGCTCAAGATATTTCTGGTTTTGGGTTTGCTGAATGGGGAGGTCTAAGGGAGGGTCAAACTCTTTTTTCCTACCCTAAGGTTTTTCCCTTGGGGTTTTACTTGGGGTAGGTTTTTTAAGGAGGTGATCTCCCTTAGACTGCCAAGTAGCCACTCTGGCACTCCTCTTGTTTTGATGATATGGGATGATTTTGTGAAGATTCTCTCTCGCTGTTTGGTCTTCTTCATTACTCCCAAAGGATGGATTAATTTTGGTGGTGCTCAAGGCTTTGAAGATATGTTCATTAGATTCTGGCTTCAGTTGTATTTAGAGGATCCAGGCATGTGTGGAAGGGCAGTGTATTGTGATGGTTTAGGGCAGTTAGATTGGTCTCTTTCTGTCCTAATGATTCAGAAGTATGCTGTTTTTCTCATATGTTTGGTCTCTATGTTATCCAGTATGGTTTTTCTTATTTGTAATTTGGGTTATTTAGTTTGATTGTTTCTAGTATTGTAGTTTGGTTTGGTTGTATGTTGTTATCAGAATTGTCTAGGGCCATTAGTTTGTTAGCCAAAACATGCTAGTTAGGGATGTGTCCTAACTGGTGTTCTTGTTTTGTGATGTTTGTACTGTTAGCCTTTTTTTGGCTCTTTTCTTAATATTTACCTTTAGGAAAAAGAAATTATGCAAATTTCAAACGTTTAGCTGATAGGAACAACCAATTAAAACTCTTTTTCATGACAACTAAACACCATAAAGTACGAGTAACTCACAAGACATTTCTGCCTATACTTACGCTATCGAAAAAGGTTAGTTATAACTAACAAGAATAAAGAGATTTAAGTGCACTTCATACCTTTTGAAGCTTTTGCAGGACTGAATCTTCAAATGCCTGATATCTAGCACCAACAAGTTCTTCATTCACGAGCGGGCCTTCAGATTTCACAGGCTCTCGGGCTGTTGGGAAAGCTGTAGACGTTTCTGGTTGAACGAGTATAACTAGCAATGGATTCGAAAAATCTCCACACACAGCTCTAGTCGCAGCAACCTGCAATAAAACAAAACCCATGGTAAATGCAGTTGAAGAAGATACTTGATATAGCATGACTCAAATTATATTTACTAAAAACTTACAGCTGCTTCTCTAGTAGCCATGGCGATAACTGCTGATCCTTTTTTCTTTTTATTCTTAATAACCACATCTTTGACCTCGCCAAATGCTTCAAATATCTCCCTTAGACTCTGCGCCGTATACTCGAAACCAGCATTCTCCCACGAAGCTCTAAGCATCTTATCCATATCGTCCACATTAGCACGTCCACCCGCACTACTCCTTTCACCACTTACAGATTCCTTATTCAGAGGTGTAGACGCTTCAGCTGAATTAAAATTCATTTTATTCGCATGCATTTTACGGATTCTATCAACTTCTTCTTTAAATTTCCTAGCAATAATCTCCTCTTCACTTCTAGCTTTAGCATTCGTATCAAAACCATAAAAAGAAGCCCGCTCTCTTTCGTCAAGATCAGACATCATTCTCCTACGCTTGGAGTCATGTTGCACTTCGCGTTGACGTTTCTGCTGTTTTGCTCGAAGCAGATCATCAAAAAGTTTTCTACCCTTTCCATCTTTAAGAATCTGATATGACGTCTGCAGCTTTTGAAAATTGGCAGGTGCATTTGGGTCATCGGGTCTCTTGTCCGGATGCAATTCCAAAGCCTTTAAGCGGTATGCTTTTGTAATATCTTTTTCTGTAAGTTTGGATCCTTCTTCGCCAGATGGCAATCCAAGGACCGAATAATGATCGATGTCAGCATCCATATCTTCTTTCTACCTTCTAAAACAATAAGTAAACAAACAAGTTAGTAACCGTCACGATCAATAAGCTCATAATCTTAAAAATTTTAATGTTTAGGATTTTGCTCATTGTTTCTACTTTTGAAAAAAAAAAAAGTTTGTTAAAAAAGCATTTTAGGAAATAGTGTTTATCTTTGGTAATTATGTTATAAACGCAATAATAAATCAAGATTCATTTATAAAAAGTGTTAGGTTAAACATGAGCCCATCATGATACATTTTGAATGTCTAAACATTTTTAACTTTTGGTGTCCGAAACCACAATTTCTACGACATCAACCAAAAACGCACATGTTACTAGCACGGAAAATGCTCAACCTTCCTAACCAGCCAAAATTTCGTTTATATTAATCGAACACAAATTTAATTTTGATAATTTGTAATAGAGCAACACCCCCTAACATAAAATCCAGGCTCCGCCCAATAGTCTAATAATACAATCTACATGATAAAGGTTATTCTTCCAAATTTATAAATATTAGTGCAACAAACCTATCTATAATATAACATTCTTTATACATAATAGTTTATATATTAGCAGTAACAAGATGGGATAATAAAGTATTAGTATTGAGATTAAAACCCTAAAAGGAATTTACCTGATGATCTTATGTGTAAATTCAAGCCCTAATTTTGACTTCTTAATTGATCTGTTGAGAGTATGTATTTGCTAAAAGAATCAAAATTGTTTGGGGCCGCAAGTTATATTGTCGTAGAATTGATAAATTACTAAAATAGTACTCCCTCAATCAAATTACAGTATTATTTTTAAGGAAAAGTGAGCCTATTTTAATTTTAAATAGAATATTCGTTCACTAAATTTTTTAATTTTTTTTTTAAAAAAAAATAGACAATTATTTTGAGACATTCCGAAAAACAAATATGAACAATAATATTGAAACAGGGAGAGTACAAAAATCGGAGGATTGTCTGTCAAAAAATAATTGCATTCCAGTTTTGTTCATGTTCGTCCACACAATGTCATATACGTGTTTATTTTATTAATTTATAAAAGTACAATGAAATAACATTTTGTCTTATTATTAATCATGTTAAAAGACTAAGGGCATGCTTGATAAAGGGTTATAAGGGGTAAAGAATAAGAAAGATAATGAATACTGGTGCTTGGTGGAGTATAATGCAATGACTCATTACTCAATAGTGGGTAATGAGTCATTGCACAATAAATTGGGAGGAATGGTTTTATTTGCCTTTGTCTTTCCCCACTATAATCATTATCTTTCCCTTTACCTTTCCCAAATTTGAACCAAGCACACCCTAAAATATTCTTCATCTTTTTCTTAAAATATACTCTCAAAGAATTCACCCACACATACAAAAAAAAAAAAAAAAAAAAAAAAAAAAAATTAATTACTTCCCTGTCATCTCATCTCATCTCTCATAACGACCACCAACCATTCGACCACCAGGCCATAACCCACAAATCGACCACCACCCACTAACTAGCAACGTGGATAGTGATCATCATATAACATCCTTGAGAGTTTTGCTAGTATATTAGGCTTTAAAATACATTGAGTGACAAGGTTGGTCTTGTTTTGTGAAAGACTCGATATCTAACTTACTATCGGTAAAGAAGTGAAGCGACATTGTAAGGTTTTCTCTGCCACGAAGGAGCTTGTTGATATAGTGCTTGTGAACTCTAGAGTTGGATACTCGGGGAGTAGAGTAGGGCGAGGAAGAGAGCTTCGTGTCAAACCACTATAAATCACCGTGTCTATTGGTTTGATCTTTCCTTTACATTCCGCATTTACTTATCATTTATTGTTTATATATTATTGTGTGTAGTATTGATTTCATATCAAGTCGTCGAATCTAAAAGTTTTTGTAAACAAATAAAAACGATAAAAACTATTCACCCCTCCCCCCTATAGTTTTCCACAATTGGTACCAGAGCCATGTTAACCAAGTTTTTTAAAAATTTATTGGATTTTAAAACTTAAATCGATATATGGATTTCGTAAACTACAAAGAGGGTCAATCTATGCAACGACCACCACTTTTTGAAAGTGATGGTTTTATATAGTGGAAAAATAGATTCGAGACCTATGTGAACTCAAAAGATCTTGATCTTTGGCATGTCATTACCGAGGGTGATTTTCAACCTACGGTAAAAAAATGAAACTACTCAAAAAGATGAAATCATACCTTTTGAAAAACAATCAGATGAATTTAAAAAAAAACTTGCCAAAAATAATGAAGCTAAAATGTTTCTTTACAACGCTTACCTAAGAAATAATACGAAAGAATTTTCATATGTAAAACGGCAAAAGAAATTTGGCAAACTTTGTTAATCACTCATTAAGGTAATAGCCAAGTCAAAAACAACAAGATCGATTTAGTTGTGCAATAATATGAGAAATTCTCGATTGCCGAGGATGAAACTATTGATAGTGGATTTGCTAGGTTTAATTCTATTATAACTAGTTTGAAAGCTCTTTGTGGAAAACTAGAAGGAGGGTTGAATAGTTTTACAGATTAAAACTCCGTTTTAAACTATTTAGATCGACTTATGTCAATCTATTTGATGTGTGTGTTGGATATTGATAGATAAGCATATAAGTAAGTAATGTAAGTATAAAAAGTAAAGGAACACAAAACCACAACACGAGTATTTATAGTGGTTCGGCTACAAGGACACCTTCCTTGCCCTACTTCACTCCCCGAGTACCCCACTCGAGAGTTCGTAAGTACTACACAACACAAGCTCCTTAATGTGGCGGAGAAGCCTTCACAACGTTGCCTACTCTTTATTCGGTACAAGGCTAGACACCGAGTTCTTCCAAGAGGTAGAACCAAACCTATCACAATGTCGCCTACACTTTATTCGGTACAAGGCTAGATACCGAGTTCCATTACAAAGGAGGAACCACTACCCAACACTACACCACTACACAACTACTCGAATGATACACACTTCTTGTTACAACACTAGAAGGACATCAACATCCTTTAATCTAAACTATCTAACTTGTACATCGATGCACCATATCGATTGTACACCTTTGGCACGTTTCACTAATGCCTTCAACACGACCCTTCGGCACCTTTCACTAATGCCTTCAACACAACACTTCTATGGAGGGAGGAAAGAACTATTAACAAGATGCAATTCAGTGTTCTTGATGATAACGAAGCTTAGCAACTCATGACTTGAGCTTGCATGTCTTCAAAAGGTGGTGATCTCGCCTTTAAGAGGAACCTAGAGAATCACACAAACATAAAACTACATAGAATGATCCTTTGGATCTGTGGTTAGAATACTGAGAGAAAGTATATCTTAGAGTGGGTAGTGAGCAAGAGAGAAATGGCTCACTATTTATAGACAAAACTTGTTTACTGTCCCACGGTTCCCACGGATCCCTCCCCAGAGGATCCGGCTAGTGCAAACCCAGGGATCCGGCTACTGGGTCCGTTTAGTCCGGATTTCGGGTTGCAAAACGGGTTATGTGTTATGGGTTATGAACCATGGGTTATGGGTAATGGATTATGGATACCCAATAAGATGCAATGTACCTAGTCATTGGGTTATTGATCTTGGGTCATGGGTCATGGACTTTGGTTCATGGATCATGGATAATACCCAACATGACTTCATGCATGATGTCATGCAATGGGTCATGGGTTATGGATCATGCTCTATGCGTATGGGTTATGGACTTTGGTTTTTACCCAACAACATTCATTGTACCTAGTCAATGGATCATGGGTTATGGGTCATGGGTCATGGACTTAGGTTTTTACCCATTACAATATATACAAAGCATTTCTATATTATGTAAACACTAGTTGTTATACACATGCATTTCTATAAGATGTAAACAATATTACTTGTTAGTGTTTATATAAACATGTCTTTGGTTTTATATAACTTATTTACTAAACATGTTTTGATATAATTTTAATATGTTTAGTAAAAGTGTGTTAGTAAACTATTTGCTCAAACCTTTTACGTATTTTATTTGTTTCGTTAAAATGATTTTACGTTTGTTATCGACAAAACATTAGAAGATCGTAAAATATAAATAAACGTTTTTATGGCTTATTTGTATTAACACTCTTGATGAAAGTTTTTCTAGCAAGAACTATGTCCGAAATTTTCTTAGGGCACTTCATCTAAAGTAGAGACCGAAAGTCACCGCTATTGAAGAATCCAAAGACTTGACGTCACTTTCACTCGATGAACTCATTGGCAACTTGAAAGTCTATGAGTTGATCATAGAAAAATACTTAGAAGTGATTAAAGGTAAAAGAGATAAGGTCAAGTCACTTGCTGATTGGTCCTGAACCGTCAAGTTTAATCACACAAGCTAGCCACTTGTGAATGGCTAACCGTAACAAACTTAAAACAACTCAGAAGCAAATGCAATTTAGATCAGAGGAATATAGGGGATTCCTGGGTCGTTAAGTCCCACGGAGGATGAATTGGTGTTTAACACAGACAGATGTCGAATAATCACTAAGGATAGTGATCAATAAGGATATTGATGGAAAATTATACCTAAAGAAAAGATTAATAAATTACAGCGACTTAAATGCAAATTAAAGGAAATTAAAAAGTTAAAATATATTAAATAAACGCTATCACTATTTTTACAATGATGTTTTTGTGATTTATAAAATAAAATGACTTAAATAAACTATTTTAACTAAAACGTAAACTTAAATTATCTAAAAACGTTACTTAAAATGAAAACGTAAGTTATTTATAAAAATTACGCGAGTGCGCAAGCAAAAACGTAAAATTTATGAAATAAAAGTCCTACAAGTGTAAAAACAATTTTATTACGTACTATATGATAAAAGAAAATTTTAGAAAAAAGATTTATATTTTTTAGACTTTTATATTTTTTATTATGAATTAAATAAGATTTTACACTAATTAAATGTTTAAAAATACTAAAACTATTTAGAAAAATCTGAAACTTTTTTATAAATTACTTTATACTAATACAATTTTATAAAAAATACAAAAATTGAAAAAGCTATAAAAAATAAGCTAGAAATAAGTAAATAAGCTCGTATAAGCTTATTGTGAAAACAAGGCTTATGTATTAAATAGTGTAAAAGAAAACTGAAAAAGTCCCTAGGGCAGATGGTGTGTGTGTGGTGTGGTGAGCAGGGTGGCCAGGGTTCGAATCCCAGCAATGACTTTTTGCTACTATTTTATTTTTGGAATTTTTCTTCACAAACTTGTTAAGCTACTTAAAATAAGCACTTTTTATAACTGTGACTTTTTATGAAAACCAATAATAAGCTCTGTTTTGAGCTTATAATCTCAACAGTTAACAAAAACAAGAATAAGCACAAGGTTTAAGCTAAAATGGTTTATAAGCTAAAAATAAGCAAAAGCTAATAAGAAATAAGCTATATTACTGATAATAAGCTAGTGTTACAACTGAACAAGCTCAAGAACTTAGAAATAAGCACCAAATAAGCTAAAATAAGCACTAATATAACTGATTTGCACAGGACACTGTTTCGAATTACTAGGCACTTTGTAGCTTAATTTTAAGCACTTAGATAAGCTAGAAATTTAAAACAAACACCTAGATTAACTAGATGACCAGTTAAACTTTTCAAAAAGCTAAAGTACAAAGTTTGGCTTACACTAATAAGCTTGTGAGAAGCTTATGAAGAACTTGAAAAACCACTGAGTCAAGACTCAGTGAATGATGAGAAAAATGGACAAAACAATAAGCTGAGTGCAGCCTTATCAAACAAGCTTCAAATTGGAAATTTAAGCTTAGGACTCAAAGATGGCTTGGTTAGCCTCACAAAAAACTAAAAATCACAAGCTAAAGTTAACTAGTGAGCTTGTGCCAAGCTTGTGAATTCGACCATAAAACTGTGCACAGAGCATTTTTGACTTTTTAAGAAAATGAAACAAAGTTGACTTTAATGAACTTATAATCAAAGCTAATGACTGATTATGATATGTTAAGGTATAATAAAGTTATATTAAGCTATGCTAACAACTTTTAAGCTAATATGATGATTCTTACCTTTAAAATCTTAACAGTTATCAATTTAAGAAGGATTATAGAGTATTTTGACTATAGCTTAAACAAGGACTGACTTATATTGTTTGTATGAGCTAATGAGACCTAATGAGACATGAATCCAGCAAAAGCAATAACACAAACACTCTTAAACACAATTAAACTAGCAAATCCAAACAAGCCTTTACAAAGCTGTTTTGAAGATTTTTAAAACAAATGAATGATTTAGACCATGAAATTGATTGCAGACCTAATATTATCACTAAATAAGACTAAAGAAACTTAAAATGACAACAATAACAACATAAGATCAAGAAATTACACTTATGCTAATAAGACTGTTAAAACAAGATTTTTAGCAACTATAAATTTTAAAGAACAAGTGACTGTTTTTATGATTTAATTACACTTAACTATAACTAATGATCATGAAAACACAAAGATTTGAGCTTATGACTGTATTAAACAGTAAAATGCCAAAATGATCAAAATAGCTTACAAATGGATTCAAGCACAAGACTGAGAACTGAGGGTTTGTAAACACTTCCTAAAGCTTACCAATAAGCTCTATACCAAGGCCATCCAGAATAAACCCTGCTCCAGCTTTTTTGTATCTTTCATCATAGATTTTTTATTTTTATCTAATTTATTTGGTATTTTTTTGTATTTTTGGTTTTTTTTGCTTCTAACTGAATTTTATTGGTTTCTAATAGCTTGGATAAGCTATATAGGAGCTTATGTGGGCTTATCAGTCCAAGATAACAACTAGCAACAACATTTTAACATTCATGAGATTTTGAACATGGAAAATTTTGCATAAACTGAGAACTTGACTTAAAGCTAAAATTGAAGGTTACAAAAGTTTTATTGCACACTGAAAACGTGAAATACAAAGCTTGGAAATTAACATATAAACTGAAATTCAAATTTAAGCTAGAACGACATGAAAATTAAAGATTACACTAGATACTTTGATACATTGCACCCAACTTGTTATATAAAGATCTTTTCATCTATGTCGACACCTCTGAGTATTTCCCACTTCAATCCAACCGTTGATTTAATCCAGATCATCAAAATTGCCAAATGGCAATTTTGGCGCCAAAAATTTCTTGAGCAGGTTTTTCCAATTAATGGGGCTTGGATGGATGTGGAGGTGTTAAGGGGTTGGTATACAGCTGGGAAGACAGGTGGTGTGTTGAAAAAGAGGAAAAACCACACTGGTATTGGAATTCAGGCTTGGTAGAGACGATGAACAGTGGTTGGTGGTTTTTGGCGCGTTGACCGAATTTGACTGAGATATTAATAAAAGGGAGGGGTCCAAATTTTGAGGGGTCAAAGGGTATGGCTGGGGTTCTTTTTGGTTTTGGCAGGGTTCTAAATACAAAAGGGGGTCATTTGGTCTTAGTTAAGTGCAGGGACTTGTTTTGTAATTCTGCCAATCTTGAGGGACTGATCTTGACAAGTTTCCAAAGCTATCACAAGGACCATTCCTGCCATATGTGAATAGTACAAGGACCAATGATGATTATTTTCCATTTTTTTAATGTCCAAGGACCATTTTTGTCATTTTTAAAAGTTGAGGGACTAAAGTTGTAATTTTGCAATTTTTGAATTTCAAGGACTTGTTTTGACAACTTTATGAATCCCTAAGGACTTAAAATGATATTTTTCTTTATTTTGATATACCAGGGACTGTTTTTGACAACTTTTTAAACTTGGGGGACTAAAACTGCCAATTATGCAAACTTGATACGTTTTTCACCAGATTTTGATATTTTTGCATTTAAAACACATAAAACACTTGTTTGTGATATTTTCATCATTTTGATGTATTTCTGAGTGTTTTCAGATGTTTTTGGCATTCTAAACAGTACAAAAATGATGAATATTTAGACACTCATCACTTGCCTTAAGAGCAAAGAAATAGTCGAGTGATGAAGACACTTCGTCATCAAATAGCGATTATGATGAGGATTATACAATGCCGTGAAAGACTTCAAAAAGTTTTTCAAGAGACGAGATAGATTTGTTAGACAACCTCGAGATAAAAAGAAGTCAATCCGGAAAATCCGGGATGACAAAAAAGGCAAAAATGATCAAAAATGCTATAGATGCGGAGACCCGAATCATCTCATTGGTGATTGTCCAAAACCACCTAGAAGCAAGGACCAAAAGGATTTTGCCGAAGGTTCTTGGAGTGATAGTGGCGATAAGGATTTAAAACATACGTTTTTAGAGGCTAATTTAAGCCCTAAATCATTACATTTTATATTCGTTACTACTTAAAATCGTTTCTTTTCACATTTTAGGTCTTTTGGAAGCAAAATGCTGGAATGAAGCATATTTGGACGAAAAGGAGCGAAAACATAAAGAAACGACAAAGTCTAGAAAACAAGGAAAATTCAGAAGACCGGACGGCGTCCCAACCTCAAGGGCGACGCCATCGCTTACAACGCGTTCCAAAATTTTTCAAGCGACGGCTTAGGTCATATTTTGGTTATAACAAGTGACGGCGTAACGCCTATTTTTGCAAGGCCATCACTCTTTCATTCTGCACAAGACGACCAAGGTTTTCCCAAGACGACGTCGAGAGCAACCTAGATGGCGTCACTGCTTTCTTCCCGACGTCGTCCTAGTGATGACTTGGCAAAGACCTCAAAACACAACACCCAAAAACGCAGACCTCAAAACGCAACACCCCAAAACGCAGCTTTAGGAAAAACGCAGTGACTTCAAAACGCAGACTTGGTAAAAACGCATAAATCTCAAAACGCAGGCTCGATCAAAACGTAGGACCAAATCGCAGTCTTTAGTAAATCGCAATGTCTTCAAAATGCAAACCTCAAATCGCAGCCTTGATCAAAACACAGTCTTTCAAAACGCAGGACCTACCAAACCGCATACCTCAAACCTCAATACTCAAAACGCAGCTGTAGGCAAAGCGCAAGATCAAACCGTAGAGCTAAAGGACAAAACGAAAGGTCACTTTCGTGAAAGTACAAACGTCACTTTCACCACTTTTGTCTTTTATCCTAATTTGGCTTCCAATCAAAACGCAACAGAGTTTTTTTAATCAAAATGCAATACACGTTTACCACGCAATGCACCAAACCGCAGTCAAGAACCCTCAAATTACAGTCTTGAAACACCAAAACGCAACCAAGAAATAAGCTTTTAACCAAACCGCAACCAAGAATGAGTCTTCAAACTTACGAATACACCACAAACGAACCAATAAACTTATAAAATAACCTAACCAAACACCAATCTAAGCTACTACAACAACCCTAAACATGAAAGTACAAACACATAACAAATATAACCATAAATCAAGCTCAAACTAGATGTATTCATAAAAATACTATTCGAACCAAAAACCACAAGAAATCTTTAACCAATCTTTGAAATTCAAACACACACAAACTAGATGATCAAACCATGGCTCTTGATACCAATTGTAAGTGATTGATTATTATAACACACAAAGAACTTGATGTTTGGTTCGAATTTAACAAGAGTTTTAGAGAGAGAAAGTATCTTACAAGGCCTTTGGATATTTAAATGGGGACCATTCCACTCATCTCATCAACCCAAGATATTTAAATGGGGACCATTCCACTCATCTCATCAAGCCAACATTCTCCAACAAAAAAAACGCAAATCGAATAAGGAACCAACTAAACATATGGGGACCATATGACAACTAATTTGAGAATTTTGCTCTCAAGAAGGGGACCGGATTGGAACTTTATCAAGAATTGCGGACCGGATGGATTTGCTCTCATGCGCTCGTGAGCAAAATTGGGGACATAATTTTGAAGTCAAGTTTAAAGAAGATGGGTAGATGATGAGGTAGATGAAAACTAAATAGGTATATTTACTATATTTAAGATGGATAGGTAAAAAAACACGGGTATTCACTTTTTTCTTTGGGGAGCGCAAATAAAGGGGGAGAGCAAAAATATTTTGCGCTCTGTGTACTTCATATTTAATGTCAGATGGTTCCCTATGCGCTCAAGGTAGTTTTTTGTAATTCTATTTTAAAAAGTAGTTTTTTGTAATTCTATTATAAAAAGTGACGTTTTGGTAATTTCTTGCAAAAAAAACGAAAACAATCATTATATATAGCTTACGTCAGGATCAAAATCTGGAAATAGAGTCCTACAATGAGGTTTCTCAAACCTCTTTTGGACCGACCAACCAATGCCTCTAGGAATAGTATCAGGCTCCTTTATCCACCACTCACTAGTGCCTGGTAAAGTCTCTTGTATCCACGTCTAAAAATACATACAAGAAAATTAAAAATGGCTAATAATATATGAATTGAAGTATATTAGTTTATATAAAACATACCTTAAAACCCCATACAAATCCATAAAGGTTGTACGCAGGTAATTCGCCACATTTCTCAAAAACCGCCTTGCCGTTAATTTTACTAATAACCTTATTGGCTATCTTACCCAACTTACCCTTAACTTGATTGTCAACAGCATCTTTGGTTTTGTCTGGCGCAACATCTTTGTTTGTGTCTGGCTTACGTCTAAAAGCAGCATTCTTAATAGCAGTATAAGCAACAGACCAACACCAATAACCCCACGGAAAATCATTAAATCTATTCAAATTGACAGCCAAACTCAAAACAAGCTCACTAGCCCTAAACTTACCTTCCCGCCCGGCTAATATAAATTCAGCAAAAATAATCAAACAAACACGTAACGCATCTTCGTCGGTAATTGTATCCCACGTGTCACCATCTAATATCTCCTTATTTTGCCATAAGAAAACACCATTTCTACCATATTGCAATCCTAAACGATGTAACATTGGTCGATAATCTATTTGTGATATTTCCTATACATTAGAATTACCAAACTTTAAACCAGTACATAAACAAAACTCTTCGCGACCAAATTTGCAATAGTGCTCACTATCAATATTATATCGAAATTGGTCAGATTCAGTGTGTTGCTTTGGGTCTACATATTCTTTCCTAAGGAGCATTCCATGAAGTAAAGATGGCTCGTGGTCAATATAGGGAACTTTCAACCAATCACCAAAACAACTTTGTAAAAACAATTGATATCGTGGAATACTTGTAGAATTTTCAACTCCGGATAATAGCTCACGCATATCATAAATCTGGAGTACTTGTAGAATTTTCAACTCCGGATAATAGTATTTATAAGTGTCATCTGGCTACGTACAGTAACTTTTGCATCATAAATCTACAAAATATATATACATGGTCAACAAAAAACTTTTAAATAATACATATGTATTTCATTATTTATTTAATTACGTCTATGTGAAAAATAATTTTACAATCCTAAATTTACAGTGCTAATTGTATGTTCCATCACATGAATACATATGTATTTAATTAACTAATATATGTTCAATCTGGTGAGTTCTTTTAAATAATATACATATGTATTCAAAAAGAATCTACTTTTTAACTAATGTATATTCAATCTGGTGAGTACTAATTAATTAATGTATTTCACATGAATACATATGTATTCCATCAGGTGAGTTCTTTTGAGATAAATATATGTTGAATACTAAAAGTACACTGCTAATTCATGTATATGTTCAATCCTAAAATTACACTAATTAATACATGAATACATGTAAAAACATTATCAAAATTTGAACAAGTTAATACCTTACAAGGCCTTTGGATATCATCATCCATTTTTAAACAAAGAAAAGAATCGGAGTGTGTTTTGAATGGGGACCAAACCAAGATATTTAAATGGGGACCATTCCACTCATCTCATTAACCCAACATTCTCCAACAATAAGGCCAATGCTAATGGGAGGTGTTTGCTCGGTTGGTTGACCCCCTCAACCGAGTAGTCGACCGCATTCTATCCCCTAGGCCAACCGAACCCAACCGATCAAACACCCCATTTTTTCATTTAATCGGTTTGTCAGCCAACCGAGTAAATGTTTCTTCCCACGTGAAGATGAAGTCACTGGATCAAACATCTTATCCTTCATTTACTCGGTTTTTCATTTACTCGATCAAACATCTTAGCCTTCATTGAAGATTAAGTCACTGGAGCATCTTTATGCAAAGGTTGAAACAGTTTGGTTCCAGATTATGTAATCTGGGAACAGAATCAAAGCTGAGATATTTTGTGTGTTTGGTTCATTGTGGAGTTTGTTAGACTCCTTGAGATCGTTTTGAGCCTTAGGGTTTAACAATAACATAGACAAACAATCATGCACAGCGGAATAGAACAAACAACTATGTTATTGACACAAGGTTTTCATCATTATCTCCCCAATTATATATTGATCAGAATATAACGTGTTACCTAACTGTAACAGGGATCTAAGCCATCTCAGATCTTAGGGATATACAAAACAAACACTAACCCTAGACGTTTATAGAAACACGTCTAGGTTACACACACACCTTTTACTAGACGTCTACATTGTGAAAGACTTGTATATTAAATCTACACCCCATGTCCTCTTTATATACTAGAGGATTAGGGTTTACAAGATACTACGAAGGACTAATAAGTAAATCTTCTTTTGTAAGCAAGTCCTTCCATCTTTTTGTAGATTTCTTCTCTTTCTCTTTAAGCCCTTGATGTTTCATTCTTCTATTTACTTTGTCTCATCAAATCCAAGGAACCTAAAACCCAACAATCTTCCCCTATTTGATGATGACAAAACAAACAAAGTCGTGTACGAACTTCCCTAGACGAAGTAGCAGAAGTTGAGATGTAAACATCTCCGTGGATGAAACAAACAAAGTCTTCCTTTGTCTTCCCCTTAATCCATGCTACGCCACTCCAATAACTCTTCCCCTTTTTGTTATCAACAAATAGAGAATGTAAACATTAAAAACTTCCCCTTGAGTGGTGCATGAACATAAAAAGATTCTTCAAATCTGTAAGCTCCATGTAATGATCACTTGTGAAGAAAACCAAATATAACGAATTTGATGAAGAAGTAGAATAACCCAAACTTGCGTCTTATGTCTTGTTTATCCACGTGACTCTGAACGTATACTAACCAATGTATAAGGAGACCGCAATCTCTTGACAATAATCACTGAGCACAATAACGTCACTCCTTAAAGTGTTTGTCAATTCTTCGTCACAATCATTAAAGCACAAACAAGTTATCTCCAAAGTGTAACACCCACTTTGAGATATGATAAGAGCACGAATCTGTGAAACTCAACTACAACATCAAATTAGTGATATTCAACCATCTTCGTAATCAACTAGTCCAATAAACCAAATATGAGCCTTTTTAAAACCTTTAAGATCAAATAACCAAACTCCTTGTGTGTGTGAACTAAAATCCCATGTGTGTGTCACCAAAAATATCAGTACCAAAAACATGTACAGCTTCCCCTCAATTCCAAATCCTCATTAACATAAACGAATAACGCAAGAAACACCAGCAGTGGAATTGAGATAACACTAGCAGTGGTTTCGAGAAAACACTAGAAGTGGTTTCAGAAAAACACTAGAAGTGGTTTCAGAAAAACACTAGAAGTGGTTTCAGAAAAACACTAGAAGTGGTTGCAGAAAACACTATCAGTGGTTGCAGAAAACACTAGAAGTGGTTGCAGAAAACACTAGAAGTGGTTGCAGAAAACACTATCCGTGGAAACAAGCATGTAGTAGTAGAGATTGAAAACGCAACAGCAGCTTCTCAACATCTTCATAACAACAACTTAAAAATACCTTGTTAAACCCAGATATCACTTCGTTTAGGAATATATAATGATCATCCCATGAAGACAAAACATAGGGAATAACGAATATGATGATCATTAATAGCAGCAACAAAGCACAACAAAAATAATGAAGAAGAAACCCTAAAATTCGAATATTAAATACCTCCTCTGCAGCCAACTTCGACATAGTATAACTTTTTACTGGAAGTTCAGATCGAAAATTCCTTCGGTGGAAAGTTAGATAGGTATATAGAGAAGCTCCACCAAAAATTTCAGCCCGATCCAACGGTTAACGAAAAAGTTATGGTCGTTACAAAACAGTGCTGCAGAAACACAAGCTAGTACTTTAAGTGATGGAACCGCAAGACCAGGAAACTTAGATGGGTATATAGAGAACGTCCACCTAAAATTTCAGCCCAATCCAACAGTTAACGAAAAAGTTATCGCCGTTTCAAAACAGTGCTGCAGAAAGTTGCGAATTCTGCACAAAACCGATTTTCTTCAAACTTTTTCGCCAAGAAACCTTGCGATCGTTTTGAGCCTTAGGGTTTAACAATAACATAGACAAACAATCATGCACAGCGGAATAGAACAAACAACTATGTTATTGACACAAGGTTTTCATCATTATCTCCCCAATTATATATTGATCAGAATATAACGTGTTACCTAACTGTAACAGGGATCTAAGCCATCTCAGATCTTAGGGATATACAAAACAAACACTAACCCTAGACGTTTATAGAAACACGTCTAGGTTACACACACACCTTTTACTAGACGTCTACATTGTGAAAGACTTGTATATTAAATCTACACCCCATGTCCTCTTTATATACTAGAGGATTAGGGTTTACAAGATACTACGAAGGACTAATAAGTAAATCTTCTTTTGTAAGCAAGTCCTTCCATCTTTTTGTAGATTTCTTCTCTTTCTCTTTAAGCCCTTGATGTTTCATTCTTCTATTTACTTTGTCTCATCAAATCCAAGGAACCTAAAACCCAACATTCATGGTTCAGATTTGTATCAAGAAGGATAAAGTTTTATCTTGTGGCTAAGGTTTGGATGAGATTGAAGAAATGTGGATATGTGTGGATGTGGTAAGTTGCTATATATTACTGTAGTTGGTATATATTTCAATGTATATAGGTGACAGTGTGATAAGTTGCTTTTATATTTTATTTTCTTCCCTATACAACTAAATGCTTTTATTAATTTCAATGTATATAGGTGATAGTGTAATAAGTTGCTATATATTACTGTAGTTGGTATATAAAATGTGTAGGTTTGTGGTTAAATCGATACAAAGCAATAAAATTATGAATGAAATTTTAGTTTTAAAAATAAAAAGTTACGGTCGCTATTGTGGGCACCACTAGCAAGTTATGGTTGGGTGTAGTCTTGGAAAGAGAAAGCTGATGTGGCGCTGATGTGGCAGGGGGTGACCACAATATTTGTGGTTGCCATTGACATTGGCCTAAAAACACAAATCGAATAAGGAACCAACTAAACATATAGGGACCATATGACAACTAATTTGAGGATTTTGCTCTCAAGAAGGGGACCGGATTGGAACTTTATCAAGAATTGGGGACCGGATGGATTTGCTCTCATGCGCTCGTGAGCAAAATTGGGGACCAGAATTTTGGAGTCAAGTTTAAAGAAGATGAGTAGATGATGAGGTAGATGAAAATTAAATAGGTATATTTACTATATTTAAAGATGGATAGGTAAAAAAAACACGGTTTTTCACTTTTTTCTTTGGGGAGCGCAAATAAAGGGGGAGAGCAAAAATATTTTGCGCTCTGTGTACTTCATATTTAATGTCAGATGGTTCCCTATGCGCTCAAGGTAGTTTTTTGTAATTCTATTTTAAAAAGTAGTTTTTTGTAATTTTATTCTAAAAAGTGACGTTTTGGTAATTTCTTGCGAAAAAAACGAAAACAATCATTATATATAGCTTACGTCAAGATCAAAATCTGGAAATAGAGTCCTACAATGAGGTTTCTCAAACCTCTTTTGGACCGACCAACCAATGCCTCTAGGAATAGTATCAGACTCCTTTATCCACCACTCACTAGTGCCTGGTAAAGTCTCTTGTATCCACGTCTAAAAATACATACAAGAAATTAAAAATGGCTAATAATATATGAATTGAAGTATATTAGTTTATATAAAACATACCTTAAAACCCCATACAAATCCATAAAGGTTGTACGCAGGTAATTCGCCACATTTCTCAAAAACCGCCTTGCCTTTAGTTTTACTAATAATCTTATTGGCTATCTTACCCAACTTACCCTTAACTTGATTGTCAACAACATCTTTGGTTTTGTCTGGCGCAACATCTTTGTTTGTGTCTGGCTCACGTCCAAAAGCATCATTGATTCGCTCCCAGACGGTCAAGTTTTCTCACACAAGCTAGCCACTTGTGAATGGCTAACCGTAAGAAACTTAAAACAGTCCGGAAACAAATGCAATGAAGATCAGGAGAGTATAGTGTTTCCCCGGGTCGTTATGTCCCAGCGAGCTATGCGATGAATCACCAAACGAATAGTGATCGAGAGATTTGAATGGAAAAGAGGTTTTGATTTATTATAACTACAGAAAAAGTCTATAAATTACAAAGGCTTAAATGCAAATTAAAGAGAATTAAAAAGATAAAAAATATTAAATAAACGCTATCACTATTTGCAAAATGATGTTTTTGATTTTTTCTTTTATAAAACTTAAACTAAAAACTACGTTACGTACAAAAGAAAATGTGGAACTAAAGCAATATAAATCCTAAAAATATGAAAATGATATTTTTACAATCCTAATGATAAAAGAAAATTTTTAGAAAAAGAAAATTATTTTTAAAACTATTTATCTAATTATTATTAATTAAAAACTATTTTTAACTATTTAATAATAACCTAAAATACTAGAAAATATGAAATAAAGCTTGAAAAATAAAATTATGACTTAGAAAAATCTAAAATAACTAAAGAGAATTTTCAAAACTATTTTTGTATTTTTCTGATTATTTTTCTATTTTCTATTAATTAAAAACTATTTAAAACTACTTAAATTGCTTAAAAATACAAATTTAACTAAGAAAAATCTGGAAAAATATTTTTTTTGACTTTTTATATTTATCTTAACTTAAGAAAAATGAAAATTTATTTTTTTGAAACTTTTCTGAATTAATTGTATTAAATGCTAATTAAAAAGACTTAAAAACTGTTTTAAATCAAGAAAAATACCAAACAGACCTAGAAAAATCTGAAAAATTCAAGAAAAGTCTAAATTAATATTATGAATCTAGGAAAAATATAAAAACAGAGGGTTGTGTGTAAGAAAATGCAACTGCAATGCAAAGTGCTTATGAATAAGCACTTAGAATAAGCCACAAGCCACAAATAAGCACCAAACTGATACAAAAGCTATAAAATACTAAAAGTACCCAAATGAAACAAGTATTAACTAGCTTA
Organism: Chrysanthemum seticuspe; assembly: GCA_019973895.1. NCBI lineage: Eukaryota > Viridiplantae > Streptophyta > Magnoliopsida > Asterales > Asteraceae > Chrysanthemum > Chrysanthemum seticuspe. The sequence goes on from BPTQ01000003.1 coordinate 363,929, forward strand.
AACCTCTGAAACACAAGCTACTCAGATTTGATTGGTTGAGCTTAAGTGCAAAAACAGGTTGAAGCTACTACTTTTGAGCTTAAGCACAAGCTACCCAACTAGCTGAAAATAAAAAACAGAAGTTGCAATCTAAACTAGACCTAGCTAAGAACTTATGAACCAAAGACCAGACCAAAGTGAGCTAAGTTGAGCCCTGTGCAAGCCTTGCACAAAACCTGTGCACACTCAGTTAATACTGAGTGTGTACAGGGGATTTACACCCATTTTGACAAGCATTTTTTAAGCTTATAAAAAATTCACAAAATTCTACAAAAATGATGTTAAGAAAATAGACCAACTGAACTTTAAAAACCTACAATTTCACTTAGTTTGGCCCAAAGATGAATCAATGAAAAATCATCCTAGGTGGATACAAACTGACTTTTTCACTCTTGACTTTTTAAAGCAGTTTTGATTATTTGACTTTTGTGAGATTTGAAGCCAATTTTTGGACTGATGTTGATGTTATAAGATGAAATAATACTACTGCAAGCTATATCTATCAATTCTAAACACAAATCAAGTGTTTGATTTTTAAAAATCCAACAGATAAGCAGTTAAGACAGGTTTAAGGAGAATTTTGACTTTGGTTGTTTGCAGGTGCAATTTTAAGACAGGTATGAGTGTAAATGAACTAAACAAGCCTAGAACTACAAGTTTTACCCACTGAATAAGCCTCAAACACAGGTTAAGCAGCAAATCCAAACACCCTTTTAATAACTGATTTGCAAATTAAACTAAACAAACTGCTGATTTAGCTTGTGCAGTCAATCAAACTGAACCTAACTGACCTAAATAGAACTTAATCAACAGAAGGAAACTAATTTAAACCATAGCTACAGATCATGCAATGAGACTTGAAAAATTAACTTACATTTGGTCCTTAGCCACAATGGCTTGCCAAAGAACAAAGGAACCACTAGCCTAATCTAAACCATAACCTAGCTCATTATCAACCCAAATCCAGCACTGCATCACCCATATCCATTTCCATTTCAATTTGAGCTCAGTTTGACTTTCGTTGACCAAAAACCAAAATTGCTTGAAACTTGAATGTAAGCTTATAAAAAGCTATAAGCAGCTTATATAAGCTTATTTTGACTTGGAAAGAAGCTATTTGAAGCTTGAATGTCAGAGTTTGAAATTGAAATTTGCAACAGCGAGCTTGAAACTTGAAACTTATATAAAAACTTGGAATTACTAATTAAAAACACATTACAATGATAGTAATACTTGAATTTGGTTCAATGAAAAAAAGATTACAACTTCTACACTTTAACTAAAACTTTTATCTTAAAACGACATAAATGAAATTTAAAAACTAAAATCTCCTCCCTTTCTTGCTTCTTCTTCATCCTTTTATACACCATATGATTTCTCTCTCCAATCTGAGCTGATCCCATCATAATTCTGGACCATTGGATGTCTTGAAGAGATTTAAGCCGTTTGATCTTATTTTGGCGCCAAAACACATATATGCCAGTTGTGGGTTGAGTGAGTTGGAGAGGGGTGCATTAAATGCAATTTGGAGGGTTGTTGAGGTGGAGGGATAAGGGGAGTGGATGATGAGCTGGGGGGAATGGGAGCTTGAGTGTTGCAGAGCAGTGGGTGGGAGAAGACAGGATTTGGCGGGGTTGATATGTTTGACCAGTGGGTTGACTTGGCTTATATTATGAAGGGGGGTCAAAATGAAGGGGTCCAATTGGTTTGGCAGGGGTCACATTGGGTTTTGACAAGGCCAAGGGGTATTAAAGGTTTTAATAAACAAGGGCCTATTGTGTAATTTCTGAAAATCAAGGGACCAAGGCTGCCATATTTGCAAAGTTGCTCCAAGGGACCAAAAGTGACAAGCTCCAATAGTATAAGGACCAAACTTGACATTTTCAAAATTCCAAGGACTATTTTTGCCAAATTTTAAACTTGAAGGACCAAACTTGTAATTTCTCAAAACTTTTGACATTTTTCACCAAAGGACTAATTTTGACAACTTATGATTTTAAAAGGACCTTTGGTGATTTTACTTTTGAAATTAAGTGCCTAAGGACTAAATTTGACAAATTTTGAAAGTTGAGGGACTGAAACTGCCAATTATGTAAACTTTGCTCATTTTTCATCTGATTTTAAACATTTTGCATCTGAAACATATAAAATGCAATTTTGAGATATTTTCAGTATTTTGATGCATTTCTGAGCATTTTAAAGTGTTTTGCAGTTCAGATTTAACCAAAAATGATGAGTATTTACACACTCATCAATCCCCCACACTAAACTATTGCTAGTCCCTAGCAATCTTTTGAGAAAAACTTAATGGATTTGAATCTCTTTACCAAAAGCCATTACTTCTGGAGTAGCCAAATGTTTCAGTTCAAGTAAGAACCATGGTACACTGATAACCATGTGATTTTGAGCAAACCACCAGCTTCCAACGGATTTGATTTGTCTTTACCAGAAGCCGTTTGCTTCTGGACTAGCCAACTCTTAGATAATATATCTTTGGTGAGTCGATTACCAATTATGGTTTTCCAACTGCCTTTACCACAAGCCATAAACTTGCGGGCTAGCCAACTCTTCACTAATTAAAGATATGGTGAGCTGAACACCATACAATTTTGGGCAAATTGCAAGCCGTCAACGGATTTGAGATATCTTTACCAAGAGCCGTTTGCTCCTGGATTAGCCAATCCTTTTGTTTATTAGACATGGCGGACTGATAACCATAAGCTGAGTAAGTGCAGAACACTTACTCCAAAAAAAATTTTGGCCAAAAACGGGGGAATTGGGTGGTATAATTACATGATAAAATTCGTGAGAATTCCCCCCCACACTTAGAAATGAATATTGCCCTCAATATTCAAAGTACCGGCGGTTATGCCGAAACTGAGAACGTAAACGGGAAATACTACGGCCATTATTTAGCAAGATTTTTTTTTTTTTTTTTTTTTTTTTTTTTTTTTAGAAACTTATATATATACACAACATGTGGGGTACCCCCCCCCACACTAGGGTGGTAGAAAGATAGAAAGAAGTCAGAAATATGGGTGAAAACCCATATGGTATGCTACTGTTTTTGATTCCCGAGTCGCTAGCTTGACTCGACCCCGTATTCATTTGTTCATGGGGAATGTAACGTGGAAAACTAATCTCGATCGGACTTTCGTTCACAGTGTTAATAAACATATGAACATCAGAAAGTTCCACACCGACGAGACACAACCGCGGTATTGTTAATAGTAGAAACTATAAAGGGTGATACCGGGGTCAAAGATGGTGTCCTCATTCCCGAAAGAGAAAAGGGAAAGAGCAACCACACCATCTGTGAAGAATGGAATAAAGACGTGCATGAGAATGCAAGTCCATTCCTCATCAGAAAGAAGCAAATCACCATTTTTGACATTTTTAAGCTTAAAGTTGAAGCTTAGATGGTGATTGTCAATAATATGTCCGGGAGGGATGGTGGAAAACGGTTCATCAATCAACAGATTTTCTAGAAAAAGGATGTCTCCCTCCGGATCAAAGTAAGTATTATCAATTCCTGTTGGAATTGACTCATCACTAAGAAAGGCATCGACTTCATTCCAAAAGTTGTCATCTTCCTCATCAGGAGTGAGAGAAGGGATGGAAGAGTCGGGAATGATAAGACTAGAAGATGATGGATCATTTTTGAGCAATTCATCAATGGGAAGAATGTCTCCCATTGGATCACAAACATCATCATCCAATTCAGATGAAACTGAAGAGAGTTTGGTTTCATCCACAGAGTTAACAAACTCGATACGATAAACTGATTCCGGAGGTGGGACAAGTGGTGTGCTCTTAGAGCTAGCAATTTCCACCACTTCCGATGAAGTCTCCGATTCTAGATCATCATCATCAAGAACACTCTTGACTTCCCTGGTACAACTTTCAAACCATTTGTTTGAACCAGGGTTGATTTTCAAAGCTTTTAACTCAGCACGTTTTTGGTAACTCCTCTTAACCGTGAAATTTGAGAGTGTTGCATTGAATCTTTCATATTTTTGATCAATTGTGGCAACACTCTGTTTGGACAGAGGTTTGGAGTTCTGGTTGATATTCAACGTGAGCTCTTCGTTGTCAACCCGTATGGTCAACTCTTCAGCAAACACATCAATCAGAGCACGACTCGTTCTCAAGAAAGATCTCCCTAAGATGAGGGGAACTCTAGGATCTGCATCGAAGTCTACTACCACAAAGTCAGTAGGAAAGTGAAACTTTCCTACTTTCATCACGACATCCTCGGCTATCCCAAGTGGACGAGTTATGGTACGGTCCGCTAGCTCGAGTGTCATACAAGTGGGTGAAAGTTTAGGAAGAGACAGTTTCTTCCATACTGAGAGTGGCATGAGGTTAATGCTTGCGCCAAGATCGGCCAAGGCGGAGCACTGAACCATCCCCAAGAAATCACACGGGATTAAAAATCTGCCAGGGTCTTCAAGCTTTTTGGGAAGCTTCTTGAGAAGGACCGCTGAGCATTGCTCATTGAGAGGAGTTTTAGCCATCTCAGATAGCTTATCTTTGTTGGTCAGTAAGCCTTTAAGCGTGGATGCAAATTTAGGCATTAGAAAGAGAGCATCAACGAAGCTTATATCAAAGTGTAGCTCATTGAAGATTTGGAAAAAAATTTCCATTTGCTCTTTGTTTTTGTCTTTGAGCTTCTCATCATGCATTCTTGATGGGTAAGGAAGCTGACTAGACTTTTGAGCCGGGATGGAAGTGTTTTCTGGCTCAGAATTTGTTTTCGGAACTTCGGGTTCCGGACTTAAAGCTTGGACTACCGAAGGTGGGACGTGTGCGGTACTTCGTGGGCTTGAGAATTGCACCTTGTCCGTTGTATCCTTGGTAACTTGACTCATTGCCACAGGTGGAGGGGGCATTGGAGTCGAAGGTCCATTGTGCGTCTTACCACTACGAGTGGTGACGGCTTTCAACTCGGCATTGGGATTAGGAATTGTATTGCTTGGGAGTCCCCCAGAAGATGATGATGCTTTGTTCATATTCATGTTCATGAAACTGTTCATCATATTCTTTAACTCATTTGTCTGCCGAGACATTGTGGTATCAATTTCCTTTTTTAGCTCAACTCTCATGTTATTGATCTGAGTTTGCATTGAACGTATGCTTGACTCAGTAATTTTCATGAAGTCATTTGGCATGGGAGCTTGAGAAGGTTGTTGATAACTTTGATGATTTGGAGCTTGATATGGTTGGTTGAAATTGTTCCGGTTTTGATTGAAATTTTGAGAGTTATTAAAATTTTGTCCTTGATTCGGAACAAAGCGATTATGATTGCCATGGTTTTGCACAGGAGGAAAACCAGGTGGTGTCATACCGCTAGGTGCACGGTAGTGAGGATCAGCTTGTGGTCGGTATTGATTGTGGTTTACCGAAGCTACGGGAGCTTGGTAAAAAGAAGCATCGGTTGCTTGACAATCATAATACGCGTGTGGACCACTACAAGTTTCACACACCTTGTTTACGGCTTTGATTGGTTCTGGCTTATGAATTTCGCTTTTGATTTCCTTTACATCTTTCATCATACAACGGATGACATCCGTTAGAGCGGCTATCGGAGCTGCTAACTCAGAAGAGTTACTGGATGAAGAAGCAGGAGTGTTCGGAGTATTGACTTTGTTGCGAGAAATAGGAACTTTTGATTTTTGCTCACAAATCTCAATCACATCTTTAGGCTTACGATTCAAGATATTGCCACCTGCGGCTGCGTTCAAAGAATCTTGATCGTTACCGTTCAACCCATTGTAAAAGATATTGACTTGTTGAAGCTCCGTGAATTCATGATGGGGGCATTTCCTGAGGAGATCTTTGAATCTCTCCCATGCCTCTCCAAAGTTTTCATCGAAATTTTGACGAAATCCAGAAATTTCATTTTTAAGATTAGTCGTCTTTGATGGAGGAAAGAAATAATTGACAAACTTTTGAACAAGATCCTCCCAAGTTTCGATGGATCGAGGGGGTTCTTTTTCCAGCCAAATCCGGGCTGTCCCCTCAAGTGAGAATGGAAAAAGCATCAACTTGATTACTTTTTGTGGCACATCCTTGAAATTGATAGTTGAAGTCAACTTGTTAAACCAACGGATGTGTGCATATGGGTCTTCTCGATCAAACCCGTGGAATTGATTTGTAGACACAAGTTGGATCAAATGTGTCTTCAATTCAAAGTGATCAGAATTGATTGCTGGTAGAATGATGGCATTTCCATAACCCTCGGTGGGTGCCTGGAGCATTTCCGCCATGGTTCGTTCGTCTGCCATATTGTTGCTTGAAATAGTACGAATCTCGGGTTCGACTATTTGGGCAGCACGTCTACGAGAACGTCTTCTAAGAATTTCTGCTAGATCACGCAAAGGACTCAATGATCTAGAAGAACGAGTGCGCATGCACTAGAGTTAACTCTAAGGACTCTCAGAGTTAAGAAAGGGAATTATAAAAATGGGGAGAGAGGAATATTTTTGAGTTTTATGGTTATACATATATGTAGAAACAAAAGAAAAATATTTTTGTGTTTTATACTTTTTTTGGATGTTTTTGGGTTTGGATTTTTTATAAGAAAATATATATAGATATAGATAGATGGTATGAACAAAGAGTGAATATTCAAATCACTAATCTGCTAAACGGAAGATAATTAGCACAGTTCCCCGGCAGCGGCGCCAAAAATTTGATTCGCTCCCAGACGGTCAAGTTTTCTCACACAAGCTAGCCACTTGTGAATGGCTAACCGTAAGAAACTTAAAACAGTCCGGAAACAAATGCAATGAAGATCAGGAGAGTATAGTGTTTCCCCGGGTCGTTATGTCCCAGCGAGCTATGCGATGAATCACCAAACGAATAGTGATCGAGAGATTTGAATGGAAAAGAGGTTTTGATTTATTATAACTACAGAAAAAGTCTATAAATTACAAAGGCTTAAATGCAAATTAAAGAGAATTAAAAAGATAAAAAATATTAAATAAACGCTATCACTATTTGCAAAATGATGTTTTTGATTTTTTCTTTTATAAAACTTAAACTAAAAACTACGTTACGTACAAAAGAAAATGTGGAACTAAAGCAATATAAATCCTAAAAATATGAAAATGATATTTTTACAATCCTAATGATAAAAGAAAATTTTTAGAAAAAGAAAATTATTTTTAAAACTATTTATCTAATTATTATTAATTAAAAACTATTTTTAACTATTTAATAATAACCTAAAATACTAGAAAATATGAAATAAAGCTTGAAAAATAAAATTATGACTTAGAAAAATCTAAAATAACTAAAGAGAATTTTCAAAACTATTTTTGTATTTTTCTGATTATTTTTCTATTTTCTATTAATTAAAAACTATTTAAAACTACTTAAATTGCTTAAAAATACAAATTTAACTAAGAAAAATCTGGAAAAATATTTTTTTTGACTTTTTATATTTATCTTAACTTAAGAAAAATGAAAATTTATTTTTTTGAAACTTTTCTGAATTAATTGTATTAAATGCTAATTAAAAAGACTTAAAAACTGTTTTAAATCAAGAAAAATACCAAACAGACCTAGAAAAATCTGAAAAATTCAAGAAAAGTCTAAATTAATATTATGAATCTAGGAAAAATATAAAAACAGAGGGTTGTGTGTAAGAAAATGCAACTGCAATGCAAAGTGCTTATGAATAAGCACTTAGAATAAGCCACAAGCCACAAATAAGCACCAAACTGATACAGAAGCTATAAAATACTAAAAGTACCCAAATGAAACAAGTATTAACTAGCTTAAACCTCTGAAACACAAGCTACTCAGATTTGATTGGTTGAGCTTAAGTGCAAAAACAGGTTGAAGCTACTACTTTTGAGCTTAAGCACAAGCTACCCAACTAGCTGAAAATAAAAAACAGAAGTTGCAATCTAAACTAGACCTAGCTAAGAACTTATGAACCAAAGACCAGACCAAAGTGAGCTAAGCTGAGCCCTGTGCAAGCCTTGCACAAAACCTGTGCACACTCAGTTAATACTGAGTGTGTACAGGGGATTTACACCCATTTTGACAAGCATTTTTTAAGCTTATAAAAAATTCACAAAATTCTACAAAAATGATGTTAAGAAAATAGACCAACTGAACTTTAAAAACCTACAATTTCACTTAGTTTGGCCCAAAGATGAATCAATGAAAAATCATCCTAGGTGGATACAAACTGACTTTTTCACTATTGACTTTTTAAAGCAGTTTTGATTATTTGACTTTTGTGAGATTTGAAGCCAATTTTTGGACTGATGTTGATGTTATAAGATGAAATAATACTACTGCAAGCTATATCTATCAATTCTAAACACAAATCAAGTGTTTGATTTTTAAAAATCCAACAGATAAGCAGTTAAGACAGGTTTAAGGAGAATTTTGACTTTGGTTGTTTGCAGGTGCAATTTTAAGACAGATATGAGTGTAAATGAACTAAACAAGCCTAGAACTACAAGTTTTACCCACTGAATAAGCCTCAAACACAGGTTAAGCAGCAAATCCAAACACCCTTTTAATAACTGATTTGCAAATTAAACTAAACAAACTGCTGATTTAGCTTGTGCAGTCAATCAAACTGAACCTAACTGACCTAAATAGAACTTAATCAACAGAAGGAAACTAATTTAAACCATAGCTACAGATCATGCAATGAGACTTGAAAAATTAACTTACATTTGGTCCTTAGCCACAATGGCTTGCCAAAGAACAAAGGAACCACTAGCCTAATCTAAACCATAACCTAGCTCATTATCAACCCAAATCCAGCACTGCATCACCCATATCCATTTCCATTTCAATTTGAGCTCAGTTTGACTTTCGTTGACCAAAAACCAAAATTGCTTGAAACTTGAATGTAAGCTTATAAAAAGCTATAAGCAGCTTATTTTGACTTGGAAAGAAGCTATTTGAAGCTTGAATGTCAGAGTTTGAAATTGAAATTTGCAACAGCGAGCTTGAAACTTGAAACTTATATAAAAACTTGGAATTACTAATTAAAAACACATTACAATGATAGTAATACTTGAATTTGGTTCAATGAAACAAAAGATTACAACTTCTACACTTTAACTAAAACTTTTATCTTAAAACGACATAAGTGAAATTTAAAAACTAAAATCTCCTCCCTTTCTTGCTTCTTCTTCATCCTTTTATACACCATATGATTTCTCTCTCCAATCTGAGCTGATCCCATCATAATTCTGGACCATTGGATGTCTTGAAGAGATTTAAGCCGTTTGATCTTATTTTGGCGCCAAAACACATATATGCCAGTTGTGGGTTGAGTGAGTTGGAGAGGGGTGCATTAAATGCAATTTGGAGGGTTGTTGAGGTGGAGGGATAAAGGGAGTGGATGATGAGCTGGGGGGAATGGGAGCTTGAGTGTTGCAGAGCAGTGGGTGGGAGAAGACATGATTTGGCGGGGTTGATATGTTTGACCAGTGGGTTGACTTGGCTTATATTATGAAGGGGGGTCAAAATGAAGGGGTCCAATTGGTTTGGCAGGGGTCACATTGGGTTTTGACAAGGCCAAGGGGTATTAAAGGTTTTAATAAACAAGGGCCTATTGTGTAATTTCTGAAAATCAAGGGACCAAGGCTGCCATATTTGCAAAGTTGCTCCAAGGGACCAAAAGTGACAAGCTCCAATAGTATAAGGACCAAACTTGACATTTTCAAAATTCCAAGGACTATTTTTGCCAAATTTTAAACTTGAAGGACCAAACTTGTAATTTCTCAAAACTTTTGACATTTTTCACCAAAGGACTAATTTTGACAACTTATGATTTTAAAAGGACCTTTGGTGATTTTACTTTTGAAATTAAGTGCCTAGGGACTAAATTTGACAAATTTTGAAAGTTGAGGGACTGAAACTGCCAATTATGTAAACTTTGCTCATTTTTCATCTGATTTTAAACATTTTGCATCTGAAACATATAAAATGCAATTTTGAGATATTTTCAGTATTTTGATGCATTTCTGAGCATTTTTAAGTGTTTTGCAGTTCAGATTTAACCAAAAATGATGAGTATTTACACACTCATCAAGCATTCTTAATAGTAGTATAAACGACAGACCAACACCAAGAACCCCACGGAAAATCATTAAATCTATTCAAATCGACAGCCAAACTCAAAACAAGCTCACTAGCCCTAAACTTACCTTCCCGCCCGACTAATATAAATTCAGCAAAAATAACCAAACAAACACGTAACGCATCTTCGTCGGTAATTGTATCCCACGTGTCACCATCTAATATCTCCTTAATTTGCCATAGGAAAACACCATTTCTACCATATTGCAATCCTACACGATGTAACATTGGTCGATAATCTATTTGTGATATTTCCTTTACATTAGAATTACCAAACTCTAAACCAGTACATAAACAAAACTCTTCGCGGCCAAATTTGCAATAGTGCTCACTATCAATATTATATCGAAATTGGTCAGATTCAGTGTGTTGCTTTGGGTCTACTTATTCTTTCCTAAGGAGCATTCCATGAAGTAAAGATGGCTCGTGGTCAATATAGGGAACATTCAACCAATCACCAAAACAACTTTGTAGAAACAATTGATATCGTGGAGTACTTGTAGAATTTTCAACTCCGGATAATAGTTCACGCATATCATAAATCTGGAGTACTTGTAGAATTTTCAACTCCGGATAATAGTATTTATAAGTGTCATCTGACTACGTACAATAACTTTTGCATCATAAATCTACAAAATATATATACATGGTCAACAAAAAACTTTTAAATAATACATGTGTATTTCATTATTTATTTAATTACCTCTGTGTGAAAAATAATTTTACAATCCTAAATTTACAGTGCTAATTGTATGTTCCATCACATGAATACATATGTATTTAATTAACTAATATATGTTTAATCTGGTGAGTTCTTTTAAATATTATACATATGTATTAAAAAAATCTACTTTTTAACTAATGTATATTCAACCTGGTGAGTACTAATTAACTAATGTATTTCACATGAATACATATGTATTCCATCAGGTGAGTTCTTTTGAGATAAATATATGTTGAATACTAAAAGTACACTGCTAATTCATGTATATGTTCAATCCTAAAATTACACTAATTAATACATGAATACATGTAAAAACATTATAAAAAATTGAACAAGTTAATACCTTACAAGGCCTTTGGATATCATCATCCATTTTTAAACAAAGAAAAGAATCAGAGTGTGTTTTGAATGGGGACCAAACCAAGATATTTAAATGGGAACCATTCCACTCATCTCATTAACCCAACATTCTCCAACAATAAAAACACAAGTCGAATAGGGAACCAACTAAACATATGGGGACCATATGACAACTAATTTGAGGATTTTGCTCTCAAGAAGGGGACCGGATTGGAACTTTATCAAGAATTGGGGACCGGATGGATTTGCTCTCATGCGCTCGTGAGCAAAATTGGGGACTAGAATTTTGGAGTCAAGTTTAAAGAAGATGGGTAGATGATGAGGTAGATGAAAATTAAACAAGTATATTTACTATATTTAAGATGGATAGGTAAAAAAAACACGGTTTTTCACTTTTTTCAAAAATATTTTGCGCTCTGTGTACTTCATATTTAATGTCATGGTTCCCTTTGCGCTCAAGGTAGTTTTTTGTAATTCTATTTTAAAAAGTGTTTTTTGTATTTCTATTATAAAAAGTGACGTTTCGGTAATTTTTTGTTTTTATAAAGTTGTTTGGCGAATTAGTTACTGAAGCTTATTAACATAAAATCGCATAAAAATACATCAAATTAAATTCACATATATTTTCGGCTTTTGCATGAGTATTTAAGTAATTTAACTAGCTATAAGCCCTCATAAAACCCTTTCAATGGGCTTGGACTTATGGAGGCTTACGACTTATATAAGCCTGCATAAGCCCGTGTGACAAACAAGACTTATTTTATAAGCCACTTATTTAAAACTTAAAAGCTTAAGCCCCCCATAAGCCCCATATAAGACCCTCTCAAACATGCCCAAAGTATCTAATTTAAATAATTATATCTATTCTCAGAAATAATGTTACCTGCACTGTGACAACTCGCAATTTCAGGTCATTTCTCGAAACAATTCATGCCTCACTATTTCAACATTTATAGTAAACTTGGTTTACTTGTTCCAAATTCGCGTAACCTTTAAGGTTTAGCGGCGAATTCATGATCATAACATCACGTACATTTCATATGGACTAAGATTAGTCTACATTTCATTGACATCATTTGCATCACGTTAGTTCATTCATGACATTTCATTTCACATTTAACGCGTAATTTTTATATTAAATAAACGTTATCGCGTGAGTTATTATTTTGTATATTTAATCCGTTACTTTCAAAAATGATCCCGACATATTTTTATACTTACATTTAGTTTATAAAAACTATATTTTGAGTTTTCCTAATGTTTTAAATTTATTTGGTACATAAGTCGTTAAATTTATATTATTTCGAAGTGTTTCTTAAAAATTATACGATAAATTTTATATCACTCAAATTTCACAAGGAATGTATTTTTACAATTTTTATTATCTCACTACATCTTACTTTGATCTATTAAACATCTCTTTTACTCAAAAATCTACCATTTACCTTAACTTAACTTTATTTTGCCTACACCATTTACTTATACATTTTATCTTATAATTATACAACATTTTATAAAAAAAAAAAAAAAAGTTATTTTTGCCTCATACCTCCCCCCTTGGCCGACCAAGGGGGAGGGGAGACATTAAATGAGGTATGGTTGTTGATTGTGTATTATTTCACACTAACACAAAGTCTTACTTCATATATTTGATCACTCATTCACTTTCACTCATTTTTCCAAGTGTTAAGAAGTTGTTTTTCCTCTCTTTTGTTCCTCCTCAAACCAGCCTTCAAAGGGTTCTTCAAGGGATCATCTTCAAAATTTTTCTCAAGTGTTTTAACAATCTAGTTTATACTCTTTATTAGGTTTTGAAATAAAAACCAAGAGTATTTAAGTTTAACCTTGTTACTTGCACCTCATCATATTCACTTGTAAGCATGTTTCTTTCATTTTCATGTTTCCTTTTTCATTTCATATGTATCTTTTCATTTTTGGAGCAACATGTAAGACATATGTGATTTATACCATTTTTCGTGATTTTAAGAGTTATATATATATATTTGGTCATCCTATAATTATCCCCATGGTATTCTTTGGTCTTGATGGTGATTAGGAACCCATGACACCCTAAGAAGGTGTATGGTAGGATTAGATTAGCTTTGGAGTTGATTTGAAGGGATTAGAATAGGTTTTGTCCGAGAAAAACTATTTTCAATACGTATAAAATAGGTTCTGTCCTTGTTTCGATTTTCTGGAAAAACCGACAGTAGGCACGACCTTTTGGCCTTGATATTTAGAAAATATACTTTAAAACGAATCCGTGGCCGCTTGAACGGAATAAAACGGACTTATAACGAAGAAGTTATGGATTTTACAAGTTTGACGACGAAATTTATAGTTTTCTGAAATTTCAGCAACATATTTTTACATTGTTCGGGTCGAAAACGAGCCTTAAGCTTCACAAATTATTTCGACTTATCAAAAATATATTAGTTTACTTCGATACGAAGCTAAGGACGTATATTACGTAGAAAACGGATTTGAAACGACAAAGATATGCACGTTTTCATAAACTTGCCGTAACTATTATTTTCTGAAAAACTATATTATTTTTACGATACAAGTGTTACGGTAGCTGTAACGTCCATGTTGAGGGCTGTTTTTAACGAGGTTGTGAAACTTTTTGGAACGAAATGCCTTCTAGTAAAATCAAGTTCACCGAGCATATTTTTCAAAACGATAAGCCGTTTGTATAGCGGAGTTTTAATAAATTATTTACGGATGTCTAAACTTGGCCGAAACTCACTTTTTACATAACAATTAGCCAAAACCACCACCTTTAACCCTTATTATCTTTATGTTCGAGACCTTTTGGACGAAAACTCCTGAACTGAAACTTCTAGATATCGATACAAACTTTCCAAAACCGTCGAGTTCGTTCTCTAACGATCGACGTACACCATTTTACGACTAGTTTTCCAAAGCCATTTTTGTTAATTTCATGATATTTCCGACGACATTGTTTTGCGACGAAAAGTGATAATTTCACCATAAATCATTATAAAACCATTGTAGGATGACATTTTGACGTAAAAACTTGTAAAGTCATTTTTGAGTGGTCAAGACGTCAAAAGAGTATTTTTCGACGACAAGTAAGATTTTTCAAAACTCGCAAATGGTATAAATAACATATGAAGTGCATGCATAACATTACATTGCAACTCATTACATATCATATCATTCGTAATAGGTCCAGATTGAAACATCATGCTATACCTCAGTGTACTCACTCTTGTCATCACACCAGTCTACCAAGTGAGTTCATAGCCCCACTTTTACTCTTTTAACTGTTTTACAAACACTTGGGGGAGATACATGCTACATTTTTAATCGAACACATATGCTTTGAACTGTATGCTATATCCGAATGTTTTATTGTCACTAAGTATTTGCCATGTTCGAAGTCCCTACATCATGAACCATTAGTCACTTGCGAGTGAGCGCGAATATTGTGAATAGGCCTATTGGAATTAACACTCCCGCTCCTATTGACCCATTTAGGGGAAATCGAGCGCACTATATTTGAATCATTAAGGTAAATTGGCAAATTACCTATTAGGGCGGTGATGAAACGATGATTACCAATTTTTATTGGTGCGATGTTTACGCTTTGGTGTCATGAACTTAGTGAAATAAATACGATTTTGTTTTTAACGATGAGTGTGAAACCATTTAACTCACACTACGATTATTGTGTTCAAACGAATTACTTAAACCTATGGATTTCACTCAACCTTTGTGTTGACCTTTTTAGCATGTTTATTCTCAGGTATCTAAGGCATTATCATCATGGCATGGTTAAGGAACCACCCTTTTGAGTCGCGGCGTCAACTTACATCATTGTACATTATGGCACTTTCTTTTAAAACCATCGTTTGGACTTGTAATATATTTATATTTCCGCAAACTTTGTAAACTTTTGGGACCTATGTTGTAACTCTGATTATTTTATTAAATCAAACGATGTATTTTCCAAACGACACTTTAGGTCGTTCAATATAACTGTGATTGTGATGCTATGACAGTCAATCCCCAGGAATTCCATTCCGCTGCAAAACAGGTAATTTGGGGGTGTGACAGATTGGCATCAGAGCTTCAGTTATAGAGAACTAGGTTGCATCATTGACCCTAGACTATAACTACATCATAGCATCTCATCATTTCATCATACGTGCATGTTCACTTTGCGTGCGATTTATACGTACATTTTTCGAGTTATTCACTTTCATTCCACATCGATTGTCACATGGATGCCTTTAAATTCCCATCCCATTATCATTTCCTCATACTCTAATGTGGAGAATTCCTTGACATTCCCTATCATAATTTTTACATCAATTGACTCATCACCGATAACGTCGAATACTGAGATAAACCTTTAAGTACGGCAAAGTCACTCTCACTCCTTTGTTTCATCACTAACATGTCGAGTTACACGCTATTCACTCTAAGTCACTAAACCATCATACATTTGAAACACTTACGACATCTCATAACCCATTTCTTAGGAAACCGTCGATTATTTTGAAAGATAACCTCAAACTTATCATTTCTTATCACCTCTCTTTAGAGCGCATATTTTTAACATGGGATTTTGCTACGTCTCACATTTCCTCTTGTTTTGAAGAAGATATGGCACCGAAGAAAGCTACAGTTGAAATGACCCAAGCGGCTATTCAAAAGTTAGTGAATGATAGCATAGCTGATGCTTTAAGAGTCGAAAGGGAAACAGTGGCTGCTGCTGCTGCTGAGGCCGCGGCTGCTGCTGAAGCCGCTAGGCTAGCTGCTGCTACTGGAAATGCCGGAGGATCCGGAGTTAAGAGATGTTCGTACAAGGATTTCAAAAGTGGTGAGCCCACGAAGTTTAGGGGGACTGAAGGAGCCACGGCCATGGTACGATGGTTTGAAAAGTTGGAATCCGTGTTTTTGCTTTGTAATTGCCCGGATGATAGTAAGGTCAAATTTGCTACAAGTACATTACTCGATGGAGCATTGTCGTGGTGGAATTCATATGCTCAACCGATTGGAATGGAGAATGCTTTCAAGCTTACTTGGGAGCAATTTAAGGGTTTGGTGACTAAGAAGTTTTGTCCTCGTACGGAAGTCAAAAAGTTGGAGACCGAGTTCTATGAACTGGTAACTATTGGGTACGATATTGACACTTACATTCGGAGATTCCAAGAATTGGCCGCGTTATGCCCGTCCATGGTTTCTGATAATGAGAAGTTGCTAGAGGCTTTCATTGGGGGACTTCCCGAGGTGATTCAAGGAGATGTGACTTCATTTGATCCACAAACAATCAAGGAAGCTATTAGGGTGACTCAAAAGCTCATGGCCCAGGTAGTGAAGAGAGGTAAGTACACCAACACCAACCAAAACAACAACAACCCCAACAACCGCACCAACTACCACAATAACCAAAACAACAACAACAACGACGATAACCAAATCAACAACAACAAAAGAAAATGGGAAAACGACCAAGGAGGTTATAACAACAACAACCAAAACCGCAACACTAACCATCAACAACAACAAAATAGAAGGCAAGAAGCGGGAATGGTTTATGTCGCTGCACCAATGAGAGGTAGAGGGTATGCTGGAACACACCCACTATGTAATCGATGTAATTTTCATCACTCGGGTCCTTGCCCTGCAAAGTGCCACAAATGCCAAACACCGGGACATCTAGCCAGGGATTGTAAAGGTAAAGCCGTAGTCACATGCTTCGGATGTGGGGAGCAAGGACACTATAGAAATCAATGTCCTCAAAACCAAGGTCAACCAGTTGAAGATGCTCATGGGAATGCATATATGTTAGGAGGAGGAGAAGCTCGTCATGGTCCCAACAACGCGGAAGACTGAAGAAGTTTGGAAGCTAACAGTCTTAATTTTCCTTATGTACTATGTCGTACTAAGTTTATGTTTTCCATCGTATCCGAACCTTTATAACTTAAGATGTACTACTTTTGCTAAACCACTTGTTGTAAAATATTCTCATCTATCGTACTTTATTTTCTTTCCGATTTGTTATTACTTACGAGAATTTTACTTCTTTTTACTTTATCGACCATTTTAACGACACGGTTTAAATCCTTGTAAACATTGAGAGTTATAACAACTAAACCGAACGTCACGTCATCGTTCCTTAATTATACATAGCCTAGCTAACTATGTCTAATTCTGGAGGGATCACGTTATGTTGGGAGCAGTTATTTATAAATCTTAGTGCAAGCAAAATCTTCACATATTTCAAAGTCAAAGTGTTACTTATGAGAGATTCATCCGATATTTTCTTTACTACGATGTTTTATACGCTCTCAATCATCGATAACCGTAACGACACTTCTCCATGTCTTTTCTCCTCGTTATTCATCATAAACTCAAAAATTCGATAGACTAACACGAACTGAATTCAGGGACTGAATTCCTTTTTGGTTGGGCGAATGTGACAACTCGCAATTTCAGGTCATTTCTCGAAACAATTCATGCCTCACTATTTCAACATTTATAGTAAACTTGGTTTACTTGTTCCAAATTCGCGTAACCTTTAAGGTTTAGCGGCGAATTCATGATCATAACATCACGTACATTTCATATGGAATAAGATTAGTCTACATTTCATTGACATCATTTGCATCACGTTAGTTCATTCATGACATTTCATTTCACATTTAACGCGTAATTTTTATATTAAATAAACGTTACCGCGTGAGTTATTATTTTGTATATTTAATCCGTTACTTTCAAAAATGATCCCGACATATTTTTATACTTACATTTAGTTTATAAAAACTATATTTTGAGTTTTCCTAATGTTTTAAATTTATTTGGTACATAAGTCGTTAAATTTATATTATTTCGAAGTGTTTCTTAAAAATTATACGATAAATTTTATATCACTCAAATTTCACAAGGAATGTATTTTTACAATTTTTATTATCTCACTACATCTTACTTTGATCTATTAAACATCTCTTTTACTCAAAAATCTACCATTTACCTTAACTTAACTTTATTTTGCCTACACCATTTACTTATACATTTCATCTTATAATTATACAACATTTTATAAAAAAAAAAAAAAAAAAAAGTTATTTTTGCCTCATACCTCCCCCCTTGGCCGACCAAGGGGGAGGGGAGACATTAAATGAGGTATGGTTGTTGATTGTGTATTATTTCACACTAACACAAAGTCTTACTTCATATATTTGATCACTCATTCACTTTCACTCATTTTTCCAAGTGTTAAGAAGTTGTTTTTCCTCTCTTTTGTTCCTCCTCAAACCGGCCTTCAAAGGGTTCTTCAAGGGATCATCTTCAAAATTTTTCTCAAGTGTTTTAACAATCTAGTTTATACTCTTTATTAGGTTTTGAAATAAAAACCAAGAGTATTTAAGTTTAACCTTGTTACTTGCACCTCATCATATTCACTTGTAAGCATGTTTCTTTCATTTTCATGTTTCCTTTTTCATTTCATATGTATCTTTTCATTTTTGGAGCAACATGTAAGACATATGTGATTTATACCATTTTTCATGATTTTAAGAGTTATATATATATATTTGGTCATCCTATAATTATCCCCATGGTATTCTTTGGTCTTGATGGTGATTAGGAACCCATGACACCCTAAGAAGGTGTATGGTAGGATTAGATTAGCTTTGGAGTTGATTTGAAGGGATTAGAATAGGTTTTGTCCGAGAAAAACTATTTTCAATACGTATAAAATAGGTTCTGTCCTTGTTTCGATTTTCTGGAAAAACCGACAGTAGGCACGACCTTTTGGCCTTGATATTTAGAAAATATACTTTAAAACGAATCCGTGGCCGCTTGAACGGAATAAAACGGACTTATAACGAAGAAGTTATGGATTTTACAAGTTTGACGACGAAATTTATAGTTTTCTGAAATTTCAGCAACATATTTTTACATTGTTCGGGTCGAAAACGAGCCTTAAGCTTCACAAATTATTTCGACTTATCAAAAATATATTAGTTTACTTCGATACGAAGCTAAGGACGTATATTACGTAGAAAACGGATTTGAAACGACAAAGATATGCACGTTTTCATAAACTTGCCGTAACTATTATTTTCTGAAAAACTATATTATTTTTACGATACAAGTGTTACGGTAGCTGTAACGTCCATGTTGAGGGCTGTTTTTAACGAGGTTGTGAAACTTTTTGGAACGAAATGCCTTCTAGTAAAATCAAGTTCACCGAGCATATTTTTCAAAACGATAAGCCGTTTGTATAGCGGAGTTTTAATAAATTATTTACGGATGTCTAAACTTGGCCGAAACTCACTTTTTACATAACAATTAGCCAAAACCACCACCTTTAACCCTTATTATCTTTATGTTCGAGACCTTTTGGACGAAAACTCCTGAACTGAAACTTCTAGATATCGATACAAACTTTCCAAAACCGTCGAGTTCGTTCTCTAACGATCGACGTACACCATTTTACGACTAGTTTTCCAAAGCCATTTTTGTTAATTTCATGATATTTCCGACGACATTGTTTTGCGACGAAAAGTGATAATTTCACCATAAATCATTATAAAACCATTGTAGGATGACATTTTGACGTAAAAACTTGTAAAGTCATTTTTGAGTGGTCAAGACGTCAAAAGAGTATTTTTCGACGACAAGTAAGATTTTTCAAAACTCGCAAATGGTATAAATAACATATGAAGTGCATGCATAACATTACATTGCAACTCATTACATATCATATCATTCGTAATAGGTCCAGATTGAAACATCATGCTATACCTCAGTGTACTCACTCTTGTCATCACACCAGTCTACCAAGTGAGTTCATAGCCCCACTTTTACTCTTTTAACTGTTTTACAAACACTTGGGGGAGATACATGCTACATTTTTAATCGAACACATATGCTTTGAACTGTATGCTATATCCGAATGTTTTATTGTCACTAAGTATTTGCCATGTTCGAAGTCCCTACATCATGAACCATTAGTCACTTGCGAGTGAGCGCGAATGTTGTGAATAGGCCTATTGGAATTAACACTCCCGCTCCTATTGACCCATTTAGGGGAAATCGAGCGCACTATATTTGAATCATTAAGGTAAATTGGCAAATTACCTATTAGGGCGGCGATGAAACGATGATTACCAATTTTTATTGGTGCGATGTTTACGCTTTGGTGTCATGAACTTAGTGAAATAAATACGATTTTGTTTTTAACGATGAGTGTGAAACCATTTAACTCACACTACGATTATTGTGTTCAAACGAATTACTTAAACCTATGGATTTCACTCAACCTTTGTGTTGACCTTTTTAGCATGTTTATTCTCAGGTATCTAAGGCATTATCATCATGGCATGGTTAAGGAACCACCCTTTTGAGTCGCGGCGTCGACTTACATCATTGTACATTATGGCACTTTCTTTTAAAACCATCGTTTGGACTTGTAATATATTTATATTTCCGCAAACTTTGTAAACTTTTGGGACCTATGTTGTAACTCTGATTATTTTATTAAATCAAACGATGTATTTTCCAAACGACACTTTAGGTCGTTCAATATAACTGTGATTGTGATGCTATGACAGTCAATCCCCAGGAATTTCATTCCGCTGCAAAACAGGTAATTTGGGGGTGTGACATGCACCGGTGCACGGAACACGGTCACGGTGCATAGGTCATAAACACGGTCACGGTGCATAGGTCATATACCGACCGAAGCCCGTAATCTGGACCTATGATCTACGCTTCATCACTAAGCTCAGATTGTGTGATACTAATAATTTCTCACTATGGATTAATGTACTTTCAAGGTTATTAAATTATGTAACCTTTGCAGTTGAACTCATAAGCATAGGATTATTGCCAAGAATCTGAATGCTGTCAAATTGTAACAACACGTTAATATATCTCTACAAACTCAACAATGCAGCACAGTCACTCATTCATGTAAAACCCTTACTTTGTAGGCCCAAGTGTTTATATTAATCCCATTGTCAAAACAATTGAAATTACATAAATTATATGAAACAGTTTTAATGTACAACATATTATGAGGGTAGAATTCCCCCTCGAAATTACCTAAAAGCCTAATGTGACAAAATCGCTATACAATCTACAGCGCAAATGGGACGAGCTTCCAAAGGATTGACTAGCGTTGATCAGTCACCGATCCTTGGTTAGTTGTCTCATGAAACTTTGGGACCTCGGCTGGTACAGGGTTAGATACTGAATCAGAAAGCATCACTAGTGCTTGACTTTGACCACCACCATTCTCATTTTGGTGTGCGGGCTCATCCTCAGGGACTGCTTCTGGTAAAGCCACGTACGATAAGCCATACATTTGCTCATGTGTTAGTCCTGGACAGAACCCCTATGACACATATTACACAAGTGTTAATTTCAACACATTTAATGTAAATTAAAGTATAGTTGGGTTAAATTTATTGCTAATGTATCATACGTGTAAACTAGTAAAGTTCAGTTAACCAAGAAAAGCGTCAAAATGAGTTAATGATTTCATGGCATAATAAAATGTTTACAAACTCCTAAGTTCTCTTATCAACAAAAAATAAATAAATGGATTATTTTTTAGCAAGTGTTTTTTTAAACATCATAACCATCATTTAAGTCATTTATAAAAATCAAATAAAAAATTGGAGTATCTTTTCTGTAATCTAATCCAATAATCAATTTCTTTCTATCTACATACAAGATAAGTCTCGTCATTTTTGAAGTTAATTAAGTAGCCTGTCTGACATTCAAAGTCAAATTTGACAAGGAGTATGAAATGTTTATGCTGACCTTGACAATTTCAGATACAGAAGCGGACTTGTGGAAGCCGTACTTGGTAACATAGCTGGTGGAACCCAAACCTCTCTGAAATCGACTGCTATTACTAGCAGTTTGGTGACTATCCTTTGAAACATAAGAGGAACTAGGGTAGCCTTGTGTGCTTTTACAATATGCTCCGAAATATAAGCAATGTTCATTGACTAGAGATATTTTAGGAGTCATGGGCAATAGGTGGCCTTCCGTGCTGAAAATATACCTACACCACGAAATCTGTTCTCAGAATATACAAAAACTGACAATACCAGTAATTAAAAAAAGAATGTACTTTCAGTAAAAAAATCTACATAAAACTTACTTGTATGGCCCGTTTTCGACTATATTATCAGGGCCAGCAGCCAAATCAAAAAGAAGCCACAAATATTTGACCTAAACGATATCAAACAAGTTCCATAATCAAGAAAATTAAGATCTAAACCCTCATAAATACACTAAAGAGAATTCAAGGTGTTTGGATTTCCATACTAAAACTGTTAAGCTTTTATTATGTTCTGAATGTTTTGTCACATAGAGATGTTATCTCCTTTATTCAAAAGAATGTCCTTTTTCAGATAAACAGAATATTTCAAACACTAACAACTTCAAACAGCAAAGGCACATTCGATCTTCAAACACACATCCAAACATCCGCTTTCAACAACAACAGCCCCAAAGATATGTGCATCGTTTTGTATTCAGAACAAAAATTAGACAGAATTTAATTCATACCGTCTCAGCTAAAAAGAAGCTCTCCATATGATCTTCCTGCTTGTGAAACTCAACATCTGAAATGTGGCAATATCCACAAGTGCAACGGGCTCCATACTGCAGACTGCTAACAATGTCTCGTCCTACATCAAGATATCTGCGCATAAATCAGACACAGCATATATTAAACAACAATGTGGTACCATCATGTCTTTAGTAGATTATCGTGAAAAAAGAAACATAAAGAAACTGAATGTGTGTGATATGAAATGAAATCATATGAAAGAGGCAACCTAGGATCACGGGTAGCTTTGTAGAGCCAGTAGGTGCTCTCTATCAGTTCCGGACGCAGTGGGTAGCTCTTCTGACCATGCTGCACATTTATTTAAAACAAGAAAATGTTGCCCTGTTAATAATCTTAACAGTATAACTGAAGTCAAGCACACCATTTTTGTGACTAATGTCAACAACATAAAATGACACTTATAAGTTACCTGAACTGAAAAGGAAGCAAGATTGAAGCCTTCAGGGGTGAAGCCATATCTTTTCCAGACACTAAAGAAAGCAGTATGTGTTCGAATAGCAGGATCAATATCTCCAGCTAGAACCTTCCCTTCCCATGCGTTAGATTAGTCAGTTTTAAGTATGCAGAAATTATTATATTACCTTTTCTTCAAAATAAAAAAGATAATAAGGATGAATAAATATTATTACCTGAAGACCTGGCCAGAATGCCTGCAGACTATTAAATAATGGCCAAACCAGCGCAGCAGAATTCATGTTTACTTCTACATACCTACACACCTTTTAAAATTTTGTCATTCTGTATGTAGGTCTGGACTTTATAACTAAAAGATTAATAAACTGGAACATAAGAAAAAACTGAACAAATGAAGTATGAATCTAATCGAGACAAATAATTTACCAAGGGTCATGAAAAAGATATTGCATAGCTGCCCCGTAAGCTTCTTGGAAGATATACAGATACTCTTCATCTCCAAATAATATATATGCCTGTTGATGGAAAAAACAAACAGAATGAAAAGAGATGAAGGTAAATTGTGGAATGATGGATACACCTTTGTTTCTATGAAAGCGAATTTTTCTCATGATTTTGCACTTTATAATTAACAAACCTTCAGAAGATATTCATAGAAAGAATCGATACTTGTTCCTATTCCTGCATCCTGTAAGAAATTCAGAAGTAAGTTTCTACTGCATATGATAGACAATAAGAGTAGAGAGTTTACAATAATAGACTAAGTGAATCAATTGCTTATTGTAAGAATAATAAAACAAAAGAAGAATGTAAAACTTATTATCATACATCAACAAGTTCGTGTATTATTAACATGTTCAGTTATAAGTTTGCCTTTTTTTTTTTGGAGAAAATTTTGACATGAAAAACACATTATATCGACCACTATAAACACCTCCACACATCGCAAGTATAATATTCTAAAAAATGATATATCTCCTAATAAGATGCCTAACATTTTTCTAAATGCCACATGTCAGGAGTTCATCAGAATGTGAGCAAGTAGGCTATCTTTTTACTCCTTTGAATTAATGTTGGGGCATTAGGAGGATTTGTAGGCATGTTATTAGGAGAATATATAATTAACTCTTTTCATAACAATCAGCTTTGGGGAAATGGTTGGGGGGGGGGGGGGGGGGGGGAGCGTGTGTAACCTTTTGTGTCCATTCACCCGTAAAAACATCAATATGAGCACCAACTAAATTTATCCTGGAACGTCGAGCCCATATTCCACGAACTGCATTCTTAGTAACCTGCTCAAAAACTACGCAAATATATTAGAGAATTGAGCTTTATTTTATAACACTCATCCTCCTCCATGCGATCAGAATTGAGCGGAAATATATTGTAATATATCTTTTTTTTTGGGTGACAATGGTTTCCGACCTTTTGGCCGACTAATCCACGGGGTTTGAACCCACCGCCACACAGACTCAAACCAGGTAAAGCCCTCCCTTTTCAGGAGGTTGCCGTGGCCACTTCAAAGTTGATTGCACCTAAGGAATTGAGCTTGAGACCTCACACATTTTAAGAGATAGTCATAAACCCTTTTGCCACTAGGCCACCCTTGAGTGATTTATTGTAATATATCTTGAAATAGACATTTGTGTAAATTGAATCTATAATTAACTAAACAAATTGCTTTCAACTTAAAATTTGGATAGACGAGTAATTAATTGGACGTAAGACACTTGGTCAGAATAAACTTACTAGGATCATTCGTTAAGCGGCTAAGCACCCCGAATTCTAATGTCAAAGTACCGCCACCAGCAGTGGATGTTATCTAAATGAACCAAAGTTGTAAGGTCAGCATCTACTATAGAGCTTTAAAAGATAAGAAAACTTAAAAAGAGAAATATCCATTAAAGAGAGTATTTCATGCTTTTTCAAAGTTCTGTATAGCGGCTCTACCATTACATACAAAATTATGTTACACGTGGTATTAATAGAATAAAACTTCAGATAATGCTCAAGATTGTGACAAAATGTGGGCCTTACCTTACTTTCATGTTCGTCAACTCCATGCAACAAATTAACAGATCCAAATGGAATTCCTGCAGAAGATGCTTATAAGGATCATAAAAGTATAATCATTTTATGTGTAAATGTTTAAACCACGGTGCACTTAATAGACCAGAAATATCAAATTTCAATATTTGGTCCCTACGAGAAAATCTAATCTAACACATCATTTTCTCTTTGTCCAAAATGGAAGAGCTTTCAACCAATAAAATTATGAAAACATATTTTTAGGTAGTGCATGTTAGCTTCTACAGTTTCACCAAACTTATCACTGTAGATGCAAACGTAGTCATAGTAGATATTGTTGACTTGCATCGAGGAACTCTATTATGAATTCAAGGTCCTATTCATCAAAAATCACCATCAATATCGCTTAAAAAAGGTAAGCTTTCATAATATTAACTCAAATTTAAGATTATAGTGATGTAATGGATATTACAAACTACAAACTGATGAATGTAATAACATACTAGACACAAAACCTTTTCTAAAGATGCTCAACTGTTTAGCAGAATCTGGAAATTACGAGTACATATATTCTGAAGAGGGAACATACCTGTTGGGGTGTCAAATGCAGGTAATAATCTACGAGCTAAATCCTCAGAAAGGTGAAGAAGTTCGTCATCATATGAAGGAATACGCATACCCTGTGATCGTTTGATTCATAAGCAATCTGGTGTAGTTAAACTAACACATGCTACACTGATAACACAAAGGGACATCTAGCAAGTACAATAATAAAGATATACGCACGCACGTGCATATGTGTGTGTGAGTGTGCGCGCGTGTATTCTATAAGACTAAATTAATGATGATAAATAGTGCATTAATGTAAAACAAGGAGTTAAGAAAAGGTAGTGAGAGAAAATACCGTAGAGTAATCGCTTGCAATGAGATGAGCCGAAAGCAAACCACCCAGGATTCGGATTGTAGTTTCAAACAAGGATACTGTTTTGTTCTGAAAAAATTAATTACAAAAGCTTCACCTTTAATATGTTCACGTCACATCGGATAATGAGCAAGATTAATAAAGACTAGATTCCATTCTAATTTTAAACATATCTATGCTTTACTGTATGGACGAAAAATGCCAATAAAAGAGAGTAAACGCATACTTACAATATCAAATCTGACATTTTTACTAATCCATTCTACAGAAGAAGTGAAGCGGTCCTTGTCACCAAGCAAAGCCAAGGTGTCTAAGGAGTCGATCTGCTCCGGCGGAAAACATGATGAGTATATTTTTTTATTGAAAAAAGACGGCGAATGTAGAAAAAAGGGGAGATGAGATGAGATGTTACCAATGTTAGAGCATAGCCACCAAGTGTGTCTTCTCCTTGACAGGATAGAGGTTTTAACTCATCGCGTGGAAAAGCATGGTCCATATATCCGTCAAATGCGTGATAGAACATTCCGCTAACCTACATCACAACACGGCATTCAATATCAATACTTTCAAGAGGGTCATTTACTTTCTTTAATAACCATATCCAAACACCCAGTGGGACCATTTCCTCTGTTATTAGGATTGCTTATCTTTTAGCAGATAAGCAGTTTGGAGTGCATGTATGGATAATCCAAAGTCCAAAGTTATCGATTTTTTTTTTTTTTTCCTTTGAACGGCAATTTCTGGCCCAGAAGGCGTAGCGAGCCCACACAAGCCCAGAAGGCAATGGCACCCTTCCCTTTACGCACGCGGGAGGAAACCCCTATCGCCCTAGACAAGACTCGAACTTGAGACCTTGCCTAAAAAGGTAAAGCCTCCATACCGCTAGACGAGAGGCCCTTTGGTCCAAAGTTATCGACTTTAGGACTGAGAATGATCAGACAAGGGGAAATAAGCAAATCTGCTTAATTGATTGTGCTAATAAGCAATCCCAAACAAGCAATATAATGTGATTATTATATATATGATAATGCACTTGTAAATCCAAATATTTAAAAAAAAAAAAAAAAAAAAAAAAGGTGAATCAAGAATAAAGCAACCTCATCTCGAAGATGTTTAGCTTCATCAAAAGTGACGCCTTCAGCTGAAGCTTCTTGTGACCAATAATTTAATAATATTATTATACTAATCAAGAATGCAAATTTTTTCCTCCTTTGTTGTTGTTTTGGGGCTTCCATCAAATTTATTTATCTCGTAATTTTGGGTTCCCTCCCTGATTTGTAGGCTAAGCAGCACCCAATTTCATATCATCATCATCATTCTTGTAATAATAAAACCAAGCCTTTTTTTTTTTTTTTCCTCACAACTTTAACCAAGAGGGTCATTTACTTTCTTTAATAACCATATCCAAACACCCAGTGGGACCATTTCCTCTGTTATTAGGATTGCTTATCTTTTAGCAGATAAGCAGTTTGGAGTGTATGTATGGATAATCCAAAGTCCAAAGTTATCAACTTTTTTTTTTTTGAACGGCAATTGTGGCTACATGGCTCCTAGCCCAGAAGGCGTAGCGAGCCCACACAACCAGGTTGGGTCCAGCCCAGAAGGCAATGACACCCTTCCCTTTACGCACACGGGAGGAAACCCCTATCGCCCTAGACAAGACTCGAACTTGAGACCTTGCCTAAGAAGGTAAAACCTCCATACCGCTAGACGAGAGGCCCTTTGGTCCAAAGTTATTGACTTTAGGACTGAAAATGATGAGACAAGGGGAAATAAGCAAATCTGCTTAATTGATTGTGCTAATAAGCAATCCCAAACAAGCAATATTAATGTGATTATATATATGACAATGCACTAGTAAATCCAAATACAAAACCCAAATTATGAATATAAAAAAAAGAAAAAAGCAACCTCATCTCGAAGATGTTTAGCTTCATCAAAAGTGACGCCTGCAGCTGAAGCTTCTTGTGACCAATAATTTAATAATAAAATAATAATAAAAATACTAATCAAGAATGCAAATTTGTTCCTCCTTTGTTGTTGTTTTGGGGCTTCCATCAAATTTATTTATCTCGTAATTTTGGGTTCCTTCCCTGATTTATAGGCTACCAATTTCATATCATCATCATCATCATTCTTGTAATAATAAAACCAAACCTTTTTTTCTTTTCTTTTCTTTTTTTTATTAAAACACTAAATAGTGCATACTAAAAGTACGTCAAAGTACACATCTACTAACATAAAAGTATATTTGTCTCTATTTTTATGTGAATTCATGTATACTTTTGGTGTTTTTAATTTATAACCTTTAATATTTATATGGGTTTTATCAATTTTATAGTTTTATGTTCCACAATGGTTCATAAAGTTAAAAATAATTGTGTAATCTTCAAGCAACTATCTCAACCACTACTTGTAATGTGTTATCGGGTCTGGTTGTCGGGTTATCAGGTTTATCGGGTCGAGTTGAATCAGGTTTTTGATTATGAAAAAGTGACTTGTAATTCGATTTGATAAGTAATCGTGTTATCAGGTCGGGTGATTCGGCTTTTAATATTGCAACCGGTGCAAATAAAAAACAGTGAAACATAGGCTCAAAAAAAATTCTAGTAAGCAAAAAACACACTAGTAGTCTTTGTATGAGAGTAAATTGCATAAATTGTCTCTAAAGTTCGGCCAAATTGTATGTTTTGTCTCAAACGTTACGAAAGTGCAAGGATTATCCTTGTGGGGAAACCTTTGGTGCAAGTATTGTCCTTTTTGGGGAAACCTTGGTGCAAGCATCGTCGGTTTCCCCACAGGGACGATCCTTGCACTTTCGTAACGTTTGGGACGATTCATGCAATTTGGACAAACTTTAGGGATGGTTTATGCAATTTACTCAAGAAAATAAAAAGAAACAGTAGTAGTAGGCCAAATTTAGTAGCATGCAATTGAACTAATAGACTATTTTTTTTTAAAGGCACATTATCATTAACAAAAAAGAAAACAAGAGAACCAAAAACAAAATACAAAAGAATATACAGACCTCACAATCCAAAGACACTAAACCTCCCCTTAAACACTAAATCTATAAGACATAGAAGTAAGAGCGTAAAAAAGAGGAAAAGAATACTAAACATCCAAGAGGATGTACTTAAGCCTACCCACGAAATCTACAAGAAACCATGATAGAATAGAACATGAACACATCTTAGAACTTGCAAGCTTTTACTGGATCCGAACACCACTCGAGCCATGAAGAGATTGATCCTTTAGCTCTAATAGACTATTAATATCTTTACTGTTAAATGATATGATTGTGTAATTGTAAAAACTAGTAGACTTATAAAATTTATGAAAAAAAAAAATCATAAAATAAATTTTGAGTCTTATCAGGTTGACTTGACAAAAATAATTCAATCTTAACCCGACCACGATAACTATGTCGGGTTAACAAGCTCGGGTCAACTCGATAAGATTTTTTAGCCCTATTCAATCCAACCCAATAAACCTTATTGGTGTTCAAATTCGGGTACCCTACTGACACCCCTAACTACTTGTATTCTATCCATAATAAGGATGGCCCTAAAAAATTGTAGTTCTGATCAATTTAAGCCATGCTTGCAAACACTAAAATCTCTCGTATTCACTTACAAAACCGTAAGATTGTTTATGTTTTGTTTTACGACTACATCACATTTCATATCAAATTTACTTTCAAAGTCGTCGTTTGTAATTTACACACAAAAATGTTTCTGTTTGAGATTCATTCGATATGATTTTTTTGTTTGAGATATAAAGCATTAAATGTATGATATGTGTTTCATGGCAGAAAGCTAGAGGTTAATTAGAGAAAAAAAACGCGGAATTTGTTTTTTCTAGAGAAAAAAATCAGCCGAAACAAAAATTTTGTTATCTTTATTCTTTTACCTTAAGTTCTTTTCAGGAAAACTTACTTTAGAAGTTCTTTTTAGGAAATGGCTAATATGAATCAGCTAGCTATCGAAGAAGAATATTGTTCTCTTTGGTAAAAATTGTACCTAGCTTAGGAATTTGATTATCAGTTCATACATTGCATCAAAATATATGAACATATATACAAATTAGTGTTTCACATTTCTTCTGAGTTGTGTGTGTTGGTTTGGCCCTATACTCACGTTTCCAAGTCCGCTGCTGTGGTTAAGGGGGCAGCAAGTGAGCAATGACCCTAGTAGGGATTTTTACCAAACATTGCCAAAATTTTGTTAACCCAATTTTTTCCTTTTACCAAACTCACCCATTTTGCAAGCTCTATGTTCTGCGTATGAGGATTAGATAGCAAACATGCAGATATAAAACATGATCATTCTATTTTTCATTGAAATACAATAGCAAAAGAAACACCTTAGGCATACATTCATTTTGACAGAGTATGGTTGCTAAAGAAGTTAAATCGTTGTATTCATCTTATCAAAAAAATTCAAAAATCAGAAACTGATTCTGTTCCTCCCCAGACTTCTTCATAAAGAAACTAGCAGTGGTGGCGCAACAAAATGTCCCAAATAGTTTTGTTACATGGCTTACAATGGTTATGCAAAGCAACCTTGCATCAAACCACATTCGATTCGTTTGCACTCTCTAGGAAATTCAAGTTCATAAAATCCTCACATTGACTTTAGCCTCTTGTCACCTGACGCAGCAACAGATCAGACCTATTGTTTCTTCTTCTTAGGGCGCCTCTTTCTTTTTGGTTTCCGAGCATCTGAGTTGGAACTCAAATTACTACCGCTATTGCCCATGTGTGAACTGCTATTACCAGCGTGTGTACTGCTATTACCTGCGTGTGTACTGCTATTACCCGTGTGTGTGCGAGTATCCAATGGTTTCCTATTTTTATAAGAAGGTCGCTCGTAACTAGTTGATGTATTACTGGATGACGACAAATAAGCCCTACTAGAGGATGAGTTCTTGTGGTATGAGTTTGTGTATCGTGGCTTAGCATGAACTTCACGTGAAACATTTGATGCACGGGGAGGAGGCATAAGAGTAAGCGCAGAAATGTGTCTCTACAAATTTGTAAGAATAAAATTTTCATAAAATAATAAAAAGCTGTATATTGTATGTAATTTTAAAGTGGAAAATCAATAGATTTCAGCAAACTAACCTGATTTCTTTCATCGCTCGACATACCAGAAGCTGCTTTTCCAGATGCACTGGAGGCTTGTTCCCTGCAAAGAATGAGCACATGAGTTGACTGCTGAAGATTTCTTAGGGAAAACGAATATGTAAGGTACATCTGATTACTGATTATAAAGGGAGAAAGAAAAACACTTGAAGCTTTACTACCATTCCATCAGAGCATTCCAGCTAGACACTAAAAAATATACATTCTGCTAATCAAACAATTTCATTTTGGGCCACTGACCAGAAAATGTCATTCAGTCAAATACTTGGCCATTAAACCAAAGTTCAAAACTCTGTAATTGATAAGGATCTCATGAGTTTTAGAAACAATCAAAAAAGAAAATGTAGACATTATTATAAGAGTAAGAGCCACAAAATTTCAAAACTAATCCTAACCTTGCACTTTTGTCGGTCAGTTCATCATCGGCATCAGCCTCATCACTTGAGCTTCCACTTAAAAAGAAATCATCCTCGCTTAAATCCAGCCCATCATCATCACTTCCAGTTTCTGTATTCCCATAAATAAAAAAATATTAAGCTTAGTAACATGGTAAGCTGTGTCACAAAAACGCACATGCTAATGAAAGGATTGCAAACAGTAATGTTGATTCTGTTTGAAAGTTATGATCATTCCTTGTGTGAGTAAACATAATATCATGAAGCCTATCTCAGAACTTATTTTCCAAATCAGTTAGCATGTAATAATGACTCAGAATACGATATCCTGTATATCCTTATAATTTTCAATGACAGAATAAGGGCATGAGGTTTGATATAATGCAAAGTTGCAAACAATGCAACACTTCCCATTTTCAGTATCAAAGAAGAATGCAAATTTCCTATACATTGTCCCAACAGCCTCCCTGTTTGTGTATGTGTATGCATATGTGTTGTATTAGACACTCAACAAGAATGGAAATAGTATGCATTGGTAGCAAACAAATATTATGGTATGAATACCAACTTCCAGCTCAAGACAAGTTAATATGCTCGGTCGGACTATTCTTCCCAAAGCATCAGCAGTTCAGTACCTTAAATTAACTATCCTGCTCTTAATGATGGTTGACCTTAAATGGTTTGTAATTCACACGAAAGCACTAAGTTCATGACCAACTGCACCAACTGCTCAGTTATTCACATGTATGTTCGACTTCCGCACAGGCGAGAGTCAAGATTTTAATACATGGGTTCACAGAAAGTAATACATCCAAACCAAAATTTATGTCCATTATTAAGGAGGTAAACCGTCGGTCTCCATAATCTGATACTGTAGAAGGTGCTATGAGTTTCAAGAAACATATAATCATTACAAGTGCCTTTATGGAGTCCTGTTACCTTCTTTTTGCATGCACAGATTAACCTAGTTCTTGTTACCTTATTCGACATTATTATTATATACTTTGATTAACATCATGAGTGCACAGTTTCACCTTAATATGTGCCATACCACACAGCACTCACATAGAACATAATTAAAAAAGTGGACATAAGGCTAAAACAGTTACCACAATTACGCTGGTAGCAGTTGTCATTTATATCATAGTAACATAAAGTATCAATGATGTCGTAAAGCCATGTTAAAGCTGTTAATGTCATAAATACATCCGAGTATAAGACAGCTGCAATTAGGGGTGGAAATGAGCCGAGCCGCTCGTGAAAAGCTCGGGATCGGATCGGTAAAAAGCTCGAACGAGCCGAGCCTAAACGAGCTCGAGCCCGAGCTCGAGCCTAAGTTTGGGCTCATTTAATAATCGAGCTCGAGCCCGAGCTCTATACAAAAGGCTCGTTAGCCTAAACGAGCCCTAGAAATATATACGTATATATATTTTCTATACGTATAACCGTGTTAACGAGCTCGAGCCTTGTGTTAACGAGTCGAGCTTTGTGTTAACGAGCCGAGCTCGAGCTTGTGAAAAATTTCACGAGCCGAGCTCGAGCTCAAAGTGTGAGGCTCGAAACGAGCTCGAGCTCGAGCTTTTTATATATAAACGAGCCGAGCTCGAGCTCGGCTCGGCTCGTTTTCACCCCTAGCTGCAATAACACTAGAGAGTCTGTTAAACAAAGTAAAATACACATTGCTTTGATGGTAAATCGAAATAATCAGAAGGTTCAGTTTAGGCAATGCATGTATAGTGAGTTAGAATCGTGACAATGAGTAGAGTGGCCTTTGAGTTACCATTAATACTGTTATACACAATCTTTCTCTATTGACATAATATTTAAGCAATCAAAGCCTTATGCTAAAACCTATGTCCCTATCACAGTGACAAAAAGCTTTCTTCTCAGAGTGGTACAAATGCATTAGAAATACATACTTGAGGGTGCAAAATGTGCAATAGAGCGAAAGCATTTAATATGAGTGTTTGTTGGTTCCTGATCATCTATGTAAAGGTGGATTATATAAATCTGATTCACCAATGTCTGGAGGTAGAAGTGCTTATGTCCAAAAAGGTTGAAAAAGAACAGAAAAAAGAATGACCTCAAATATAGAGAAATTGTACGACTACATAACTTTTGAAGAACTGAAAAGGAAAAAAAAAAAAAAATCTTACCTTCCAAATCCTTCCCACTAGCCACAGCAGCAGCTATATTTTCCTTGATCTGTGTACGTAAGCTATTTCTCTTATCAACGATCTCAGTTGTATCACCTTTCTTGAATAAAGATACATATTTTTCTGTCTTGGGGAAAAACTGCAGTTTGAAACATAGTGTTCGTGTGAGGCATGCACATGAATATAGGTGTGTGTTTATATTGTAGTATGTATAAGCAAAATTTCATACATCCATATATACCCTATGTTCTTAAGAGAGGAAAGTACGGGAAGGGATACTATTATACAACTTACCCTAATATATTCAAGATCTTCTTTCAACTTTGAGAGTTGTTCAGCAATCTCAGTTTCTTGAGCCTGACCAGATGACGCACGCTGTTGTTTCTCCAATCGTCTTATTTGTCGCTCAACCTTCCTTCTTTCTAAAAACAAGCAATATATATAAGAAACATGTTGAGCACGTGAACGATATGGAAGCAGTTGTCATTTAGAAGTTATTACCAAAAAACTTGATCTTTCTATCACGCAAGAATATTTTACGTTCCAAAGCTAAATTATCCAGAGCCTGCTGTTGATTCTTCAGGGCTTCTAATTTCTTTGTTAAGGCTTCTTTGACCTCAGCCCTCGTGTCCTACAATATGTCATGAGAATCTGGACGTATGAGTATTTAATCCAATGAAGAGGGTTCAAACGTACATTGACGAGGTAGTCCAAAAAATCGAACACATTAATCAAGTAGGATACATATATATTTCATGAATATATTCCACAACTTTTTCTGTAAAAGTCCGAAGATTCAAAGCAAATTTTCATATCTATTGTGGCAATGTATTTGTAAACTAAACTTAAAGCAATTTCTTTAAACATCCAAAACATCCTTTCCCACAAAAAGTGGCAGCAATAAGAAAGGTGATGCAGTAACAACTTCTTGTCCATGACTTAAAGCCCAAAGTTACGAATTGTATACGACTTATTTGCAAACAGAAAAACTATGACAAATCAAAATCTTACAATCACCAGAGCTCAAAGAATATGAAGATTAAGTAAATATTTTTTATAACCAGCTGTGGTAAAGTAAGATGCACCCTTTCTTATAAGACCCATCTTTGAAAACCATTAACTTGGAATCGTGAACTAGTTCCTTACTTTGTGTGACCTTCAAACATAGTATCGCTAATCCAATTCATAATTTTTAAGCTGTTTCTACTCCACAGTAGAAAATTTTCTAAAACCAATCAAGTCCCAACAATATTAATCAATTAACTCATTTTTTGGGAAACTATGGTTTCCAACCTTTTGGCCGACTAATCCAAAATCTCAATACACGGGACACCACAAGCGTCTTATTCCAACTTCCCAGGCCTCCAAATTTCAACTACTCATACGCAAAGTTCACATGTAACTAACTATAATCAGAACTACAGCTGATTAGGCTTTTTAGAGTATTTAATTCCCATATATATTCAAGTCATCGATTTTCTTAATTTCAAAATGTTGTTAGGCTTTAACATTGTACTTTTGTAACATGTTCATAAGCTTATGAGACCTAGTTTCGATAAAATCCTTGTTACCGTTTTTCCTGTGAGTAGATAGATCATGTAGAAACCTAAATCGTTACACCCGCACAAGTCAGCATAACACTCTATACTGAAAAAGGAATGCTATAGCGCTACTAATCTTATAAAAATCATCTCCTCTAAGGTTAACATACTCCTAAAACCAAATCGAGCAACTTCTCCTACTAGCAAGAAGGCACACCGACAGGCGAGTGCCAGACAGATAATAATACATTCTTCACATTTGAACCTATGCTACATTACAACTGATCTAACAAGCGCCAACCTTATCTTCTACTTTTCTCATCAAAAACCAATGACTGTAGTAAGCAAGCTACATTAGTCAGCCTATGCATAATTATATAAAGGCTTTTAGGCCATAAAACAGCTCAATGTACTTTAATTCATGTCCCGCCTGATTACGTGAACAAAAAAGTGTTCCACTTAATGCTACAAATTTTCAGCAAGTGTTCCGATATGCACACTTTGATTGTGTCACTTGTTTTATAAAAAAAGTGACACGTGGTGTATTATAGAGTATAAAACGTAATCAAAGTATGCATATTGAAACACTGGTTGGGAGTTTGTATCATTAAGTAGAACACCTTCAAGTACATTGCTATTCGGCCTAAACCCTTATATATATTGTACTTATAAAACTATGAATTACAGCATATCTATCAGCATACATTAGAAGAATATGAACAAACTTAACTGCAAATAAATACTTCCCGAAAAAGGCCCAAGCAAATAAGAAGATAAAAACAAGCAGAATATCTGTATTCACGTTATTCACACTTATCTTGCGTAAATTTCTTAAGAAGAACAAAATCTGCTTATAACATATACGTATAAGCACTTATTTGACTCTGCTAATAGTATTTCATAAGCCTATTTTTTGGGCTTATTTTCCAGCTTAGGGGGTGTTTGTTTAAGCTTATATGTGGCTTATGAGCTTTTTTTTTTTTTTTTTTTTTTTCGGCTTATATTTCTTAAGGCTCAATTTTTCAGCTTATTTTGAGACTTTTATATAAGTTTATTATGATATGAAATATAATCCGAAACCAAATAAGCTCATAAGCTCACATATAAGCTTAAACAAACACCCCCCTTAATTAGCATATTGTATACTCATATATGAAACATAACCCACAGGAAGGAATAAAAATAACCTTACGAATGATACGCTGAGTAGAACGTATCTGACGTTTAAGAGTAACAATTTTAGCTTTGGGTTTTTTATTATTATTATTATTATCAGAAGAAACGCCTAAATTGTTTTTGTTATGAACCGGTTTCCGGCCGGCCACCCGCCGCTTGTCGTACCCACCGTGCGCCATTTCTTCTTTTTAAGCTTTCCAATCCCCCCTTTTTTTCTTTCTTTACTTTGAAATCATTTTACATCTTTTGTCCTTGTTTTTATGTCTCTCCATTCCGGGCAGGTTTTTAACTATTTTGGTTACAATTTCATAATTCAAACTTTATATTAATCATAAAAAGTTAAAAATCATCCAAAATACGTTAATGAATAGATGGATACTTTAAGCACATTAATTTTAAAAAATTATATAATAATGGAACAGATTTAAATTTTTGATGGTTTTTAGGATTAGTATAAAGTTTAAGGTATCAAATTAGAATACTCATGAAACTTGGTTACTAATGAGTAACGAGTCGCATATTCCCAAAGATTAAATATAGAAATTTCATTTTCGGTATGATTTGGCTATCTTTCATGTTGGATCCCTGTTATTTCAAAATTGCTATGAACGTTCCTATTTTAAACTTTAGGCGACATATTCAGTCCATGACCAAAGTTAAATAACCAGAATATGCTCCTATTTTGTCATCAATATCCTTTACAAATTTCAAAATATTCATGTATATCCAAACACTCAATTTAATTATAAAAGTTCTTTTCATATAGCAATTACTATCTATTTTTACAATTGAACTCGTATATATGTTCATTCGACATACATTGTTTATAATCACTAGAATATGACATGCACATGTTAGTGAATCTTTACATTTATTCAAGAGTAAAATACATCGTTCGTCTCTAAACTTGTCAAAAAACAACACCAGGGGTCGTACCTTGGCATTTTAGTCATCTGGAGTCCCTTTTTCAAGTTTTGATATCACCTGTGTCCTTTGACCCGTTATTCTCAGTCAACTCTGTTATTTTTCTCCATGTGCCTTGCACATGAGGGCCAAATGGTCATTTCATTGTGTTGGTTAATTATTTTGGCAGTACAACTTGTACAACCTTAGGGATGAACGGTGTATTTACTCAAAAAGTTATATCATCACTACCACCACCCTTTATTTATCTATTTTCCTGCTTCTCTCTCTAAATTTATGTTTCTCTCTCTAAAATTAATACCAACACCATTCTCAAATCTCATCCATCCACTCCACTAAAAAACATAAACTCAATCAAACACCAATCTTCATTCTTTATCTTCATACTCACACACAATATTAAAACCCACAAAATTTTTGGGATGATTCATAGATGCAGCAACCAACACACAGTGCTTGATCCATTTCAACTAAACTAATCATATATTTTATTTGTCGATAAGAAAGTTACAAAACTATAGACAACGAAAGAAGTTGAAAATTTCAATCTAAATTTAGTAACTACAAACTTTAATGCATTTGACACCTTTTCACTCTATAAAAATACACAGATTTACAATAATTCCATAATTACTTATAAGAGATATTTTATGGATGGCGACGAAGACAAATTGATATTTTTGACTTCCATAGTAGCGTCCTTATTAATCGTGTCTGATTTCTTGACTGAATCACATGAAACGTTTTCAATAACAACCTTCACTTGATCCACATCCAATATCGCTTCCCTTAAGATAGAAAAGAGACGTAAGAAATAATATTGTAAGATTCTGAACACTCAAGTATACACTTTAACTTTTAATGTCTCAGCTATATAACAGCCATTTAAAAGTCAAATGGCAGCCACTTTGACTATTCAATTAGTAAAGTCAAAGTATAGCTCATCAATTAAGTTCTCAGTATTTAAAATAGCCATTGTGCATGTTTAAAATGCTCAGTATGTAAAAAATTATCACATGTATGTACCATTGTCTTATGAGTAAATCGGCTCATTATATATTTTGACTTTCAAGGTCAAATGTGGATTCCAGATGTAAAGCCATACAAAATTTCAACAGATTTAAAACCAACATTGGTGATTTGTATTCTCTGGTTATGAAATTTAAAATTCTTATGCAATAATTTAGAAAGAAAAATCATAAATCATATCAAAACTAAAGTCAAAGGGTTTCGTGTTTAACCTGTAAAGGATTGCATGTCAAATGCCTTCCTTACTAATCGTTTCCTTATTATCCGCAACTTTTGGATAAGAAAACTAAAATCAATGTTCTTGTTGTCATTCAATTTATGAGAAACAAGAAAAAAATGTGAAATTTACTTACAATGCAGCAAATATTCGGGTGAACCACTTGCACATGAATATGACACAAGTACCAAGATTGCTCGGTAATGGTGCTGATCAAAGTGTCGGGTGAACCACTTTCCAAGAGGGACGATTTCAACCCGAACCACCTGAACTACCCATTTTGCAACCTCTATAGAATATGACACAAGTACAAATAGGGTTAAAGGATACATATATTTGAAACTAGTCATAATAGCAGAAAATGAAGAATTTTCGGAATTGTGTTGGGGTGGCTCGTCATACTCTTCAGGCTCATCTTTGATCCGTATTAGTTCATTCTCATTTGCCTGTATATCTTTTGTCCTTGTTTTTTATGTCTCTCCATTCCGGGTAGGTTTTTAACTATTTTGGTTACAATTTGATATATCAACCATAAAAAGTTAAAAATCATCAAAGTTTCAAAAGATGTTAATACATAGATGGATACTTTAAGCACATTAAATTTAGAAAATTATATAAGAATGAAACAGTTTTAAAATTTTGATGGTTTTAATGATTAATATAAAGTTTAAAGTATTAAATTAGAATACTCATAAAACTTGGTTACTAATTGGTCACAATGTCACATATTCCCAAAGACAAAATATAGAAATTTGCATTTTTAGTCACTATGATTTGGCTAAATTTCATGTTGGATCCCTGACCAAAGTTAAATAACCAAAATATGCTCCTATTTTATCATCAATAACCTTTACAAATTTCAAAATATTCATGTATATCCAAACACTCAATTTAATTATAAAAGTTCTTTTCATATAGAAATTTCATCTATTTTTACAATTGAACTCGTATATATGTTCATTCGACATACATGGTTTATAATCACCAGAATATGACACGCAAATGTTAGTAAATCTTTACATTTATTCAAGAGTAAAGTACATCGTTCGTCTCTAAACTTGTCAAAAAAACATCACCATAGGTCGTACCTTGGCATTTTAGTCATCTAGAGTCCCTTTTTCAAGTTTTTGATATCACCTAAGTCCCTTGTCCTGTTATTCTCAGTCAACTTCTGTTATTTTCCTCCATATGCCTTGCACATAAGGGCAAAGTAGTTACTTCATTGTTTTGGTTAATTATTTTGGTGGTATGTAACCACTCGTACTTTTCCAGATATTCGTTTTCGATAAAATTCGCCTGTTTTTCATTTACAACTTTTCTGTGCTCGTTTGACATGAAAACGAGGAAGCTATCTAGCGAAACGTGAAATTTTAGACACAACGCGTACCGGAACAACCATAAACCTATCAATCATTTTGATTTGTTTGCTATTTCTAATTGTGAGAAAATAGTCAAGTAAATACTCATTTTTATTGGAAAAAATGATTTTGTGAGCAATGGCGCTAGTTTCGTAATTTTTCGAGTCCGTTTTACTCCTCCGAATATGTCCCGAATCTAATATTTATAAAAGTTACTGAAATTATGAGTTTGGTCCCTGTAACATTTTCATTTACTCTACCCTACACTTTTGATGTTGGCAAAAAGGATCCCTCCTTTGGTATTTAAGCCCTCACTTCACTCTTTCTCTTCTCATAATACACTCACCTCTCTCCCTCTTAAAAATGTCTCTCTCTCCCACTCTAAAAACCAGTGACCGGAAAAACTTCCGGCGTCTATTCCGCCCACGCGCCACCACCAGACACCACTAAATAACACCGCCCATCCAAGATGATAGATCGACCTATGGTGGTTCTATTTTCGTACCACACGCGCCCTAGAACCTACTGACGCTCTCTAGATCTTGAAAACAAGATTCGAATATCTAGGGTTTCTAGCCTAAAACGTGTATTAAAGATGCTAGGTCGTTGGGGTCACCACCGAGAGCCAGCCACCACCACGGTTATCACCTCAGCCGCCTTCTCAACCGCTCCTCTCCTGGTCTTCTTTCTTTTTCTAGCCACTCTCGACTGTGGGTAAGTCGACACCCACGACAGTTCTTATCTTTTTATTTCATTTCATTTTGCAACTAAAACCGGATATAGACAGTGCTAGTGATTCGTGGAATTTGAAAATA
This sequence comes from Chrysanthemum seticuspe, assembly GCA_019973895.1. Classification (NCBI taxonomy): domain Eukaryota; kingdom Viridiplantae; phylum Streptophyta; class Magnoliopsida; order Asterales; family Asteraceae; genus Chrysanthemum; species Chrysanthemum seticuspe. Next base: position 404,921 of record BPTQ01000003.1, read on the forward strand.
GTTTAAAAACGTTTTTACAATCGATTCTTGTGGCTTTTAAATGAAAACAAGATATACTATAAGATTTGGAGTTATGAACGTGAATAACTTCGTGTACGATTTATTTTCGTGTGGTGGTTGTGTTTAAAGTTCTTAATGGGTCGAGTAATCTGAAATGGTGGTGTCGTGTTGTTGTAGGACACGGTTTAGAATTTGTAGTCTCATGTAACTTGGCTCCGGTTTAATCTTTGGATCTGTTATTGTTTCCGAGTTAGGGGTTGATAATCGTTTGGGTTCCGAGTTGACTCAGTGAGTCACGGTGTCAAAACCCGTATGAGTTTCAGGTCAAGACCCAGGAGGGTCACGGTTGGTATGGATTTGCTTATTTTATGTTGTTTGAGCTTCTATTGATCTTTTTACAATGTCCAGTTATTGTAGTATCCGATTCGTATAGTGTTTTGTTTTCGGTAAAGGGATAACCGAGAGAGAGTATCAGCATTTGTTTTTTTGTTTATTCGAGTATAACTATTCTTAGTTGCGATTTGCAGTAACAAAAGATGTCAATTAGGTTCAGTTGGATATAAAGAAAAATAAAAGGAGAGATTACATTTGGTTGTGTTATAATGTGTTAGTTTGGTTTTGGTAACGCAAGCCGAGAGGGGGATTCGTTTGGTCACGGCTATGTTTTGTTTTAAGTTGGTTAGAAAAAGGTGAGGTGTGTTTGGTTATAAAACAATATGAGTGTGTTTCATTTTTATAAAATGTTAATTGTTATCGGATACGAACATCTGACTAACGAGTCGTAATTGTTGACTCGCGGTTCATTGGTACGTTTCGGTAACTCGTGGTTGACACTTGCTATTGAACTTTACGTATATTGGACTTATATCGGACTATTTGGACTCGAGACGGAGGTGAAAAATTAGACTCTACTCGTATGGACCAATATATGAGATGAAACTAATGATAAGTGGCAAAACAATAACTAATACATAATCTAAAAATTTGATTAACTACTAAAACTATTTAGTTAAGTTATTATTGAAACGGGTTGGAGTAATTAACTAGAACACATGTTTAATTATAAATCTGATGGGATATATTGTTTTAAAAATCAAATTTTCATTAAAGTCTATTAACACGAAAATATTGTATAAACGGACGCATCATATCGGAATTTATAAAAACTTATTAAACTTATACTTCTATTTGAAAATCCTTTTATTTATATAAAACCCAACAATTTTATAAAAATTATGAAACGTTATTATAATTAGAGTTTCTTATAAAGTCTAATTGACTTTTCTAAACTATCTAGAGTTTCTTATAAATGCCTAAGGCTCAAACCATTTGCTTGTTTTATTGCTAGATGATTCTTACTTGTTTAGTTCCTTTATATATTTTTTTATGCTATGGTGTGTGTTCTTGAGTCTTGGTCAAAATTACTCGACTATTCTTATAATGTATGGGGATATACATTACGCTTTAGTGTGAGTTATATTTGGCGTGAGTTACTTGTCGAGTCTTGTTTTCTTACCACCACACGAAACATTAATGATAAACTTTTTGAGATATGATACATTATACTTTTAAACAAACATTGATACGAGTATTCCACGAAAACTAAAACACTTATCTTTGAAAACTCATTTACTTTACGATACCTATTCTGAGATAAGCCGTGCACTACTAGGTTGAGCCGATGACGAGCCGTTGTGCCCGTACTCTTGCGTCGTTGAGCGATGCCCCGCTTGATATTACTTTATTTCTTTGCCCTATGCTAGTTGTGATAGTATCGATTCTTGCATTGCTTCGGACTAAGGTGAGTTCATAGCCCCACTTTTACTCTTTAAACTGTTTTATAAACTCCTTGGGGGAGAATACATGCTACTACTGCTTTTATGATCACAATTGCTTGAAAACTGTTTGCTGTACTCTTGATATTATGACTCTGCCTAAGTTGTTTGCCAAAAGTCCCCTACATCATGAACCATTAATCACTTGCGAGTGAACGCAAATATCGTGGATAGTACTATGGGAACTGACGACCCCGACTCGGTTATCGGAAATAACCGGGGCGCACTATATTTGGTATCTCTATGTAATTGGCTATTACATCTCAGAGGGGCAATTTTTATTTACTTACACCAGTATTTAGGTGTATGCAGTTAGTTTTGTGTCATGAGCTTAGTGCAATAATATCAACTATCTTTTATGGGCGTATAACAACGTAGCCCATGGCTTATCTTAAACTTGAAAATCTTGTGATCAACTGCTTATTTACTAAACCTATGAATTCACTCAACCATTGTGTTGACTTTTTAGCATGTATTTTCAGGATGAAAAGGCGATAGCTAACTCTGGAGGCGCTTGGGCATTGGCATGGCATGGTCATAGATGACTCTGATTTATATATGGGGACCACATTTTGTAAATGGGCCATTTATCCGCAACAATTAAATCTTGTAAACTTTGTTTTACTACAATAAATGAAATATTTTACAAAAAAAAAAGCTATTATTTTCGCTTGTGTTATGATCCAACTGAGTAGCATCCCAAAAACTTTTTCTTCCGCTGCAAACCATTTTTGGGGGTGTTACAGATTGGCATCAGAGCCTTGGTTATAGAGAACTAGGAAATTTTCAAAACCTAGACTATAACCACTTTTACAAAACTTAATCCTATGACCGCCACATGCCTGCCTGCCAAGCTGATTGCCTCACTTATGACTCGTTGAAGTCATCTTTGATAAGATATGTGTTTTATTACTAACAACTTAGACTCACTATTAGCTACGATTGCCTTACTTATATGTATGTTTACGTACCATCGCGCTACGCCTTCTCCCCCACATAAATGAAATAATTGTTCAGTCTTTCATACCAAACTTTAAAGACATAAGGACATGTTACTGGTATAACTAAGTTAAGCATTGCAAGATTCATTGAACCTCGGGTGAATATAGACTGATCACCTATATTCAACCAGGGACAGTGGGACATAGCCTGATCACCTATGTCCGACTCAAAGGTGAATGTTGCAATACTGAAAGTAGTTATAATAGTGTTATGTCTACTAGACCTCCTGATTGACTCCTAAAAATGGTAAAATCTTCATGTGTGTTCATCATAAGAGTTATAAAAGTTTACTTCTACACATCACACACTGACGTCACAACATTTTCTCGCTACGATACTTTTCTCCTAAGTGGAACACCTTTCTCATTACTACCTCTCTAAACTGACCATTTTACACCACTACCTTACGCCTCCGCGTCTACACTTACTAGCAACGTGCATGGAGATTTGCATGGCAGATGATGCACACTACCACTTCGCGCAAGGACATCACAGTGATCCATGTTGAAATGGACCACTTTACGCCACCACTTCGCGCCCGCCGTGCCTACGTTATGCATGAGATTTGCTGAGCAAATAATACATAACCAGCGAAATATTGCATGATGCGAGTTAACGATTATATTTTAGATTTGTTTAGTAGATTATGCGCGACTAACTAAAATTTTAATTACCACACGACGTTACTCTAGGATTAGATCTTATTTTGGGTTGCTACATTGCCATGTCTTCTGTTTTCCTCGTCCCATCGACTTATCGTCTTCGTTACTGGATCATTAAACCTTTATTACGGGATCATTGCAACCCACGTCTTCATAACCCCACCTTATCATTATTCTCTCATACGTTGAGATTGAAGTAATCTCGTCATCTATTGCGATAACAGTGTCACCTCTACCCCAAAACTCGTACCCAATCGATGAATTGGATTACATCCCTAGCCGTTCTAGGAACATCACACCTCGACATCTACAAATGGAACCCCTCGCTAAACATAAATAATAAACGAACGACTAAATATCTAAAAGTGTATTAAGAAGTCAACTTGCAACTCAAGTCACTTTTTCTAGGAACGGATCCCTAATCTTCCACTCAGCCCTCTAAAACAACAACTGTCTGTCCTACTACCCTCTTATGAAATAATAAACTTTGTCGTTATCTAACGTGAACTACTTTCAACTATTTTACCAATCACTTCACGGCCATTTTTCCAAAAAGTCTTAATATTGTGCCATTAAACCAAAAAATTTACAACCTTACTCATACTTCATAAACAATGACCTTATTAATGCTTTGCAAACTATTTTCTATAGAATGATAAACCGATTCATTACCTTACTACTATTTTATGAAACAACAAACAATTACGATAGCAATTTGTAAACTATATCACAAATTTTTCCTGCAAGTTATATTACGGTCTTATAAACTATTTTACCCTTTTAGGAAGCCGTTCTAGCCACTGCCTGATTTAAAACTTGGTACTTTTACCCCACGAACTATTCGCCTTTACTTTACTGACTATTTTAGTACCACCCCATAAACCACCTCGATATTAGTTGAACTACGAAATCTCCCACTGTTTGACAAACAATAAATTATTTTCTTATAAGCTATTTTACAAATCATTTCACGAGTTGCCTTATAACCCGAATTGTGTCTTACCAAGATATTTCACTACCATTGACAAATCGTTTTCTATTACTTTATAAACTGCTTTAAAAATCACCTTACCAAGTTGTTGCTTTAATATCGAACCACAAACTACGATTTATTATTAAACTGTAAATGAAAAAAAAATATATATATATATATATATATATATATATATATATATATATATATATATATATATATATATATATATATATATATATATTTCTCCCTACTCAATAAAGTGGTTTTACAAATCATTTCATGAACTTTACTGCAATTTCCTTACAAACTATTTACTCCTCTTGAAAAACTTTAAAAGATAGCTGATATTTTCTTTTGAAATAAACCAAATTTACAATCTCCAACCTGGAACCGATTTCATGTTGTCGCTTAAAACTTTGTTTAACAAGTTTTCATCACAAAAGCTGAAATTTAGCAATTTTCTTTACATACATCAAGTTCTCTCCTAAAATTTTAAAGGCTCTATATTTTAATTTTTTTTTATATATACCCCCACCTTCGAGAAGCATAACCTTAACAACTGAATCATGCTCATAAACTTTTAAAACTTCTCAAAACGTACATACCCAACTTTCTATCCTGAATTTGTTCGGATAAAAAGCAGAATGCAAATTGCTTGCGGTCGTCAGAAGGACTGTGATTGAAAATGATGGAAATCTTGGAGATTCCATGATTGGAGGCGAAGCTATGCTAAAAATCTCACCATGGATTGTGTGATACGTTTAGTAAACGTGGAAAGTTTAATCTTTGTTGTGTTGATCCTTGTTAAGACTCTTGCTAAAGTTAGACTAGTGGCTTAGAGACTTGAGCTACCGCTAGGACTTAGCTATTCATGCCGTTTACATGTGCGCAATATGAGGAAATGCCTCGCTGTTGAAGGAAATTGTTGTCCTTGCTGGAAGATATCCATATCGACAAACGTCTAAGCTGTGTTGAGGAACCTATCGAAAGCGTGAACCATGAGGTCAAATGACTTGAGCAAAGTCGTTTTCCTATCTTTACTGATCGATGGAAACTCTAAGAAACATCTCGAATTCGCGTGAGAACGTAAAAAAAATTGAATCTTGAGAAATTATCTATATCCCTTTTCAAATCTAATGGATAACTCGAATTGAATCGCGAGGACGTGATTCCGTTAAGGAGGGAAGTCTGTAACCACTCGTACTTTTCCAGATATTCGTTTTCGATAAAATTCGCCTGTTTTTCATTTACAACTTTTCTGTGCTCGTTTGACATGAAAACGAGGAAGCTATCTCGCGAAACGTGAAATTTTAGACACAACGCGTACCGGAACAACCATAAACCTATCAATCATTTTGATTTGTTTGCTATTTCTAATTGTGAGAAAATAGTCAAGTAAATACTCATTTTTATTGGAAAAATGATTTTGTGAGCAATGGCGCTAGTTTCGTAATTTTTCGAGTCCGTTTTACTCCTCCGAATATGTCCCGAATCTAATATTTATAAAAGTTACTGAAATTATGAGTTTGGTCCCTGTAACATTTTCATTTACTCTACCCTACACTTTTGATGTTGGCAAAAAGGATCCCTCCTTTGGTATTTAAGCCCTCACTTCACTCTTTCTCTTCTCATAATACACTCACCTCTCTCCCTCTTAAAAATGTCTCTCTCTCCCACTCTAAAAACCAGTGACCGGAAAAACTTCCGGCGTCTATTCCGCCCACGCGCCGCCGCCACGCGCCACCACCAGACACCACTAAATAACACCGCCCATCCAAGATGATAGATCGACCTATGGTGGTTCTATTTTCGTACCACACGCGCCCTAGAACCTACTGACGCTCTCTAGATCTTGAAAACAAGATTCGAATATCTAGGGTTTCTAGCCTAAAACGTGTATTAAAGATGCTAGGTCGTTGGGGTCACCACCGAGAGCCAGCCACCACCACGGTTATCACCTCAGCCGCCTTCTCAACCGCTCCTCTCCTGGTCTTCTTTATTTTTCTAGCCACTCTCGACTGTGGGTAAGTCGACACCCACGACAGTTCTTATCTTTTTATTTCATTTCATTTTGCAACTAAAACCGGATATAGACAGTGCTAGTGATTCGTGGAATTTGAAAATAGTTTAAAAACGTTTTTACAATCGATTCTTGTGGCTTTTAAATGAAAACAAGATATACTATAAGATTTGGAGTTATGAACGTGAATAACTTCGTGTACGATTTATTTTCGTGTGGTGGTTGTGTTTAAAGTTCTTAATGGGTCGAGTAATCTGAAATGGTGGTGTCGTGATGTTGTAGGACACGGTTTAGAATTTGTAGTCTCATGTAACTTGGCTCCGGTTTAATCTTTGGATCTGTTATTGTTTCCGAGTTAGGGGTTGATAATCGTTTGGGTTCCGAGTTGACTCAGTGAGTCACGGTGTCAAAACCCGTATGAGTTTCAGGTCAAGACCCAGGAGGGTCACGGTTGGTATGGATTTGCTTATTTTATGTTGTTTGAGCTTCTATTGATCTTTTTACAATGTCCAGTTATTGTAGTATCCGATTCGTATAGTGTTTTGTTTTCGGTAAAGGGATAACCGAGAGAGAGTATCAGCATTTGTTTTTTTGTTTATTCGAGTATAACTATTCTTAGTTGCGATTTGCAGTAACAAAAGATGTCAATTAGGTTCAGTTGGATATAAAGAAAAATAAAAGGAGAGATTACATTTGGTTGTGTTATAATGTGTTAGTTTGGTTTTGGTAACGCAAGCCGAGAGGGGGATTCGTTTGGTCACGGCTATGTTTTGTTTTAAGTTGGTTAGAAAAAGGTGAGGTGTGTTTGGTTATAAAACAATATGAGTGTGTTTCATTTTTATAAAATGTTAATTGTTATCGGATACGAACATCTGACTAACGAGTCGTAATTGTTGACTCGCGGTTCATTGGTACGTTTCGGTAACTCGTGGTTGACACTTGCTATTGAACTTTACGTATATTGGACTTATATCGGACTATTTGGACTCGAGACGGAGGTGAAAAATTAGACTCTACTCGTATGGACCAATATATGAGATGAAACTAATGATAAGTGGCAAAACAATAACTAATACATAATCTAAAAATTTGATTAACTACTAAAACTATTTAGTTAAGTTATTATTGAAACGGGTTGGAGTAATTAACTAGAACACATGTTTAATTATAAATCTGATGGGATATATTGTTTTAAAAATCAAATTTTCATTAAAGTCTATTAACACGAAAATATTGTATAAACGGACGCATCATATCGGAATTTATAAAAACTTATTAAACTTATACTTCTATTTGAAAATCCTTTTATTTATATAAAACCCAACAATTTTATAAAAATTATGAAACGTTATTATAATTAGAGTTTCTTATAAAGTCTAATTGACTTTTCTAAACTATCTAGAGTTTCTTATAAATGCCTAAGGCTCAAACCATTTGCTTGTTTTATTGCTAGATGATTCTTACTTGTTTAGTTCCTTTATATATTTTTTTATGCTATGGTGTGTGTTCTTGAGTCTTGGTCAAAATTACTCGACTATTCTTATAATGTATGGGGATATACATTACGCTTTAGTGTGAGTTATATTTGGCGTGAGTTACTTGTCGAGTCTTGTTTTCTTACCACCACACGAAACATTAATGATAAACTTTTTGAGATATGATACATTATACTTTTAAACAAACATTGATACGAGTATTCCACGAAAACTAAAACACTTATCTTTGAAAACTCATTTACTTTACGATACCTATTCTGAGATAAGCCGTGCACTACTAGGTTGAGCCGATGACGAGCCGTTGTGCCCGTACTCTTGCGTCGTTGAGCGATGCCCCGCTTGATATTACTTTATTTCTTTGCCCTATGCTAGTTGTGATAGTATCGATTCTTGCATTGCTTCGGACTAAGGTGAGTTCATAGCCCCACTTTTACTCTTTAAACTGTTTTATAAACTCCTTGGGGGAGAATACATGCTACTACTGCTTTTATGATCACAATTGCTTGAAAACTGTTTGCTGTACTCTTGATATTATGACTCTGCCTAAGTTGTTTGCCAAAAGTCCCCTACATCATGAACCATTAATCACTTGCGAGTGAACGCAAATATCGTGGATAGTACTATGGGAACTGACGACCCCGACTCGGTTATCGGAAATAACCGGGGCGCACTATATTTGGTATCTCTATGTAATTGGCTATTACATCTCAGAGGGGCAATTTTTATTTACTTACACCAGTATTTAGGTGTATGCAGTTAGTTTTGTGTCATGAGCTTAGTGCAATAATATCAACTATCTTTTATGGGCGTATAACAACGTAGCCCATGGCTTATCTTAAACTTGAAAATCTTGTGATCAACTGCTTATTTACTAAACCTATGAATTCACTCAACCATTGTGTTGACTTTTTAGCATGTATTTTCAGGATGAAAAGGCGATAGCTAACTCTGGAGGCGCTTGGGCATTGGCATGGCATGGTCATAGATGACTCTGATTTATATATGGGGACCACATTTTGTAAATGGGCCATTTATCCGCAACAATTAAATCTTGTAAACTTTGTTTTACTACAATAAATGAAATATTTTACAAAAAAAAAGCTATTATTTTCGCTTGTGTTATGATCCAACTGAGTAGCATCCCAAAAACTTTTTCTTCCGCTGCAAACCATTTTTGGGGGTGTTACATGGTACAACCTTAGGGACAAACGATGTATTTACTCAAAAAGTTATACCATCACTACCACCCTCTCTTTATCTCTTCTCCTGCTTCTATTTCTAAATTTTTGTTTCTCTCTCTAAAATTAACACCAACACGATTCTCAAATCTCATCCATCCACTCCACTAAAAAATATAAACTCAATCAAACACCAATCTTCATACTCACACATAATATCAAAACCCACAAAATTTTTGGGTTGATCCATAGATGCAGCAACCAACACACAGTGCTTGATCCATTTCAACCAAACTAATCATATATTTCATTTTTCTATAAAAAAAGTTACAAAATTATAGACAACGAAAGAAGTTGAAATTTCAATCTAAATTTAGTAACTACAAACTTTAATGCATTGTGACCTTTTCACTCTATTAAAATACACGGATTTACAATAATCCCATAATTATATATAAGAGATATTGTATGGACGGCAACGAAGACAGATTGATATTTTTGAATTCCATAGTAGCGTCCTTATCAATCTTGTCGGATTTATTGATTGAATCACATGACACGTTTTTAATAACAACCTTCACTTGATCCACATCCAATATCGCTTCCTTGAAGATAGAAAAGAGACGTAAGAATTAATATTCAATATTTTGAACACTCAAGTATACACTTTAACTTTTAATGTCTAAGCTATATAACAGTCATTTGAAAGTCAAATGGCAGCCACTTTGACTATTCAACTAGTAAAGTCAAATTATAGCTCATCAATTAATTTCTCGGTATTTAAAATAGCCATTGTGCATGTTTAAAATGCTCAGTATGTGAAAAATTATCACATGTATGTACCACTGTCATATGAGTAAATTGGCTCATTATATATTTTGACTTTCAAATTCAAATGTGAAATGTTCCAGATGTAAATCCATATAAAATATCAACTGATTTAAAACCAACATTGGTGATTTGTATTCTCTGGTTATGATATTTAAAATTCTTATGCAATAATTTAGAAATAAAAAATCATAAATCATATCAAAACTGAAGTCAAAAGGTTGCATGCTTGACATGTTAAGGATTGCTATTTTTTAGTAATTATAAGGCAAAGAAGGTGTTTACCTCCCTGTTCTCACTTATGGATATGCCAAGGATCAAGTCAAATGCCTTCCTTACTAATCGTTTCCTCATTATCCGTACCTTTTGGATAAGAAAATTAAGATCATTGTTCACGTTGTCATTCAATTTATGAGAAACAAGAAAAAAAATGTGAAATTTACTTACAATGCGATAAAGTTTCGTGTGAACCACTTGCACACGAATATGACACAAGTACCAATATTGCTCGATAACGGTGATGATCAAAGTTTTGGGTGAACCACTTTTCAAGAGGGACGATTTCAACCCGACCCACCTGAACTACCCATTTTGCAACCCCTATAGAATATGACACAAGTACAAAGAGGGTTAAAGGATACATACAAGATATTTGAAACTAGTCATAACATCAAAAAATGAAGAATTTCTAGAATTGTGTTGGGGTGGCTCGTCACACTCTTCAGGCTCATCTTTGACCCGTATTAGTGCATTCTCATTTTCTTTAGTTTGAACGTTTTTTAAACCCATATTGCTATCCTTCAGCTTGCTTCCTGAAATAAGACATCCATTGGATATAAGTATCACGTGAAAGTATAGGAGGACGTGATTTTGTTCCGGCAGCAATAACATCTTGAGATTGATTCATGATAAAGTTTTGATGTAGTTGTTGTTGATGTTGAGACATAATGATAATATATGAAAGGTTATCGATCTTAAAGACAATAGGATTGATTGTGTTGTGTTGTTTGATCTTGTCTTGATTTAATTGTGTTATGATTGTGTTGAAGTTGTTTTTTGATTTGTGTTTTGAATTGTTAAAGTTGCTGAAGAGTCTTTGAATATTTTTTGTAAGAGATCTCTTAAGAATAAGCTCAACTAAACTTTTAGTCTCGTAATATTTTCTAGAAAATTTTCCAGTGTAACGTTTTAGAAAAACGTGGGTAACAAAAGTCTAGCAAAGAAAGTATCATAAGAAAAGTCTAGTACTAAGGTTCCCGAGAAGGTGTTAGTAAGTGTGGAAAAATATAAGGGGGTTGAATAGTTTTACCATTTAAAAACTTAATTGTTTCGAAACTTATTGTGAGATCAATCAATATAGATAAATGATGTGTAAGTAAAGAATGAATAATATGCAAGCAATAGATAATATGTAAGTAAGGAAAGAAACAATCAAACCACGACAAGGTTGTTTATAGCGGTTCGGTCTACAAGGACTCTTTTTTCTTGCCCTACTCCATTCCACGAGTCTCCAACTCGAGAGTTATCTTCACTAATCAACAAGCTCCTTTAACCGGCAGAGAAAACCTTTACACGTTGCTTACACAATATTTTCGACACAAAGCTAGATGTCGAGTTCTTTTACAAGGGTACAACCACTCCCAAGACACTATGTATTTTGAGGACTAAAATACTAACAACTCACACTCAGAGGTTTAAGATGGTTCGGTACAACAATGATGTATGAACAATAATGATTCACACAACAACAAAACAAACAAGACTTCCAACTATTCGTTGAAGCTTGATTATGCCTTGATCTTCTTTGCTATAAAATATGATCACTAAAATAAAATGAAACTGAGTTAGATGTAATAGAATGAGAGAATGTATGTGTTTTATGCTAATGAGGGATGAGAAAAAAACTTGGGTTGGCTTGCTATTTATAGGCCAAGTGATCAGCAGACCACAGACTGGACGGAACCAAAAAAAGGGTTCCACCCTTTATAAAATTTGGTTCCGTCAGTCTAACAGTAAAGATTACAAAAAATCTTTCAAAGATCATCCAATCTCTCCAAGATTATGCAAGATATATTGAGTGAATACAAAATATTCTATGAAATCTTCTAAAGGTTTCCAAAGTGATGCAAGCCATGATGTAATATGTAGTTTTCTATTTTTATAATTAACATAAACACTTATGTAATGTTTTGTTTAAGTGACTAAACATGTTTGATCTAAAATGTTGAGACATATTTTTATTTAGAAGGCTAACAATGTGAATTGATATGTAGCTTAATCAAAAAGTGATAAGATATAAATTCTTAAATGTTGAAAACTATTTAAGAAAAGCTTGTACTAATATCTAATAATCTTGACAAGCTTTATACTTTGCAAAAATGAAATTTACTTTTGTCGTTAACAAAACAAGATAAAGATCATAAAATATAAAAAACGTTTTTGGACGATATTTGTATTAACAATCTCCCCCTTTTTGTTGAGGACAAAACATAAATTTTATTTTTACCAAAGATGTAAAGATGTAGAATTTAAAAAAATATGAAATTAACTTGAAGTGGGGAGAACTAGCTAGTTAACTAAAGTTGACAATTTTAAAAGTTATTTTGACTTGAAACTAGTTAGACTTTTGTTTGTCAATTTTTGGTCTACTTTATTGTTGACTTTTGAAAGTCAAAACATGTTGTTGACTTTTTGAAAGTCACTGTTCAATAATACTCTTCCCCTTTTTGCCGAAACAAAAAGAAGAGGCGAGGCGAAAAATGCAGTGAGCCCGAGCCAAATGATCTCCCTTAATTGGGTGCCAAGAGAAAGATACATGGATTATGAAAAGCTACAAAAGAAATGTTAGTAACTGTCACACCCCGCCAGAGGCGGAAACGCGAGGTGCAACATAATCAATATACATCGCAAAAGAGATATAGTACAATACCATATTTAAATTTAAGGAAATAGTAAAATGTTACAATATTGTTCAAACCAATTTTGACAATAAAATCTTAAAACTTGGTTTCCAAAAGACATCTTCCTATACTTAATGACCGACGACACGTGAAGACTCCTTTATGCAAAAGACTTCATAAATCATGCTTATTGACGATCACCTGAAATGCATGAGAAAAAGGGTCAACTATGAAAATAGTTTGTGAGTACACATGTTTTATGTATTACAAAAAGCCATTTTAATAAAAGTCCTTTTACATATTATAAAATCAAATTTTAGGAAGGTCTTTAAATAGTACGAAAACATTTTTGAGTATGTGCCTTGCAAATGTCTTGTCAACTCACCATGTTACAAGTCCCGCCTATACAAGACTGGTAGTCAATGCACATATGGTCATAATAAGTCACAATGCGGGCACCTAAAATATATAATAGATCACGACTGCTCCTAACAAAGGAGACTTTGCGTTGCTCCTGTCGACAAAGGAGACTTAGTATTGCTCTAGCGGAGACTTAGTGTTGCTCAGAGGGAGACTTAGTGTTGCTCAGAGAGACTTTAGCACGTACGAACAATATAACAACTATACCTATTATCAACATAAGACTGCTCCGAACATGGGAGACTTTAAGACTTAGAGCGTACGGCATATTATGGTTCTAAGCATAAGAAAGGATCAAGAACAAGTCATAAGGTCATAGTAAGTCAAAGGGTTCAGGATATATCAAATAGTCCAGATAAATTCATAAATTAGAGCAAAAATATAGTTTAAGATTTTAGTTCATGCATTTCACCCCAAATAAATAAAACGATAAAAAGGGGGATTGTGAACTCACCTTGGCAATTAGCAGCATGAACTAGGGTCAAGTCAGATAATATGAGAGTGTGGCTCCGACACGCAACCTAGATTAGTACGGCAAGTATTAGTTCTTGTTAGATAAAGTCTACTTTACTTTAAATTTACAGGTGTTGTTGTTATTGTTGCTTGTGTGCCGACGTTAAGTTTTCCTTTTGGAAGTATTATGTTCAAAATATAATAGTATAATTCGGCTAATAAAACTTACTTGAAATGACTTGGAAATGGGTATACTTTTGCTAAAATGGACTACACAAAGAATTTGACGAAAACATGATATTTGGTCGGTAAGGAAATTCAGACGAAATGACGCTATAAATATGGTAGATATATTTTGTTTATAGACGTATATATATATATATATATATATATATATATATATATATATATATATATATATATATATATATACTAGATTTCAAAGCCCGCCCGATGGGCGGGCATGACTTATGAATATTGTTTGCATATATTTCTGTAGCGAAAGAAGGATGGGTGAGCATGACTTATAATTATTGTTAACATATTTTTCTTTATTGCGCAGTCTAGGTGATTCTCGATCTAATGGCTCATTGCTTACATTGCTTAAGAAATTGTGCAATACATATATAAAAATAAAGAAGAGTTAATTTTCCCACACGAAACATGGCTTTGTAATATTCACACATACCTGAACTGCATTCAAAATACATTTTTACATCTTCCGATCGCCGAACGTTCTCCCATTTAACATTTGGGACCTACAGCCTTAACAACTAAAACTTGGTAGCTTGTAAGTCTGTGCACATGGAAAACACACTGGAAGTCTTTATAAGCCTATATTTGATACACACAAACAACCTTCTAAACCATTTTAGCCAAATATGCATAACTTATTTTTTTTGTAAAGACGGAATTATGTAATTAAAATTAATGTACTAATTAGTTTAAGTATTGAATGAAAAAATGATTGCATGGCAACCCAACCCGACCCGTTGCGGGTTCACTTATGTTGCCACATATACGATATATAAAGCAATTACACATAACACACCTTGGGAGTCCCCAAAGCTGATGTGTTCCTTTTGTTAGATCGCTCCAAAGCCTTGTTTGAACAAAAATGCCCCTGATGTGTTCCTTTGGCCAGAGTTCCAACATACAACTATGGTGAAAATAATTTGATGCTTTGGCTATCTAAATAAGGCATGAAAGTAAGAAATACATTTTTTAGCCATTAAATATCAACACCTTATAATCAATTGTATTACACTCAATTGTTATAATGCCTTAATGTCAAGAAGATGGAAAACTGAATTGTATCCCGATGCAAAGATGTCATGTAATCTGACCCCTTTTATAATCAATAAAGGCCATTTAGGTGAACTGCATAACTGAGATAAAGGTATAAATTTTAGTACTCACCTGCAACAAACGTTTAGCAAATGCAGCTACCCTCTTCAGATTAGGATCGTCTTTCATAGCTTGTGTAAGCATACCAATGAACATTTCCTGATAGAGGTACATATTTCCCATAATGAATCAGATAACATCAAAAATGTTGAAAATGCAAACACAAAAATAGAGTAATAATCTGGAAGTAACTATATGTTGAATATGCAAACACAAAAATAGAGTAATAATCTGGAAGTAACTATATGTGAAGTTCCTGATAATAACAATTTTACTTACATTGGAAATGTTCATTGCAGAAGGAAGTAACAGTTAGGAGTATAAAGCACGATAAAACCGGTCACTAACAATCTGATTCTTTGACGAGATTTTAAAAATAAGCATAAAAGCTTGAACTCCGACATTAAAATTCTTCGAGTGAGCCTGCAAATAAGTGATCACATTCAAACACTATAGATGTAAAAAATGAAATAAATAGCCACATACAAAAGGATGAAAACAATTCCAAGTTTATTCAACTGTTGATAAACTTTAGTACAGAATTAGAATATCATGACTGGTCGGCGGCTGCGTTAATTGGATTATGTGTGTTGTGAATAAATTGTTTGAAATACTGAAGTTGGAAGCCAAGTTCAACAACGCCTCTAATAAGGCTACGTGATTAGATTGTTATTCTATGTTTTAAGCCTACTAAGTTCAATATATTGCGAGAAAGGTTAGTAGTTACGGATCAGCGTTGTCCATCTACTTCTGTGGATATATACATCTATTTAAGTTGGTCGATCAATCCATTCTTTTAACCCTAAACCAAATACTGATTCTATTGATTCCTATTAGAGTCATGGCCATTGTATGAAGGTGTTGACTTATGCCTCTGATTCTTGATTTCATTCACAGTTTAGCCAAGGGATGAGTAGATGTGACAGGTGATGCCTATTTACTTTCAAGTTAATAGAATATAATATGCTAATCTCTAATCAATCGTTAACAGATTTTTGTTTGACCTTTTTTACTGTTTATTCATGATAACAACTTGTCTTAGGCATATTGTCACTCATATAATACGCGGTGAGATGACATAGCTGTTGGTTAGAGAGTGAAACGCAGCATCTGAAGTGCAACACCGCTGAAAACACGTTCTCAGTATAATGTTTACTTTTTTAAGGATAACATCTAGTCACTTATAAAAGAGCATTCAAGTTCTCAAACAAACTTATAACTAAACTATAGTTACAAAAGTGGTAATAACATCTAGACAGCTTCTCGAAATACAGAGCTGCAATTCAGTAAATAAAAAAGGCACATGACAACTACTTTAAAAGACAATGGCATACAATTATCAACCAACAACTACTAACAACATTAAAAAGCTTAAAATATCATACTTTGTGAGTCTCGCAAACCTGTGTGAATAAGCCGCCTCCATCCATCATTACACCTTCCATAACTCCTAATGTATCTGTTTACGTACCTGTAGTGACAACTTGTTGCTAAACTTAGTAGAGGAAAAAGTTTAGTTGCAATCCATAAAGGTTCCAAACTCCAACATCCATTAAACGTACCCATGTGCATGGCATCCTGCATAATAACTGAACCAACACCCAAAGGGCGATCAAGACTGGTTGTAACCGGCTTTTCAACACATTTTTTATGCCATAATAATTAGGCTTAGATTTGTAAATAGAAAAGGGTCAAGAAGATCCAAGTTCCGCCATGGCTGCAAAGGAACACGGTTGCATAGTAACAACTATACCATCATGCCCTCCGGTCCTTGCCACACCAAGTTACGGATAGAATTCTCGATGACCCACTTCATTTGACTCAGAAAGCGGCAACAAATCATCACAGCCCACTAACGTTTTCTCATAAAAGAGGATTTCCACATAGACTGAAAGATCAAGAATGGGAGAAATTTAAAAGAGAAGGTTCAATCAAAAATTTTCCTATGCAGATTTCCCATAACACCTGTTAAGTCATGGTTTTTTTGTACACAAATAGGTGGTTTAGACATGGAAAATCACGTTTTTTCTTCTATTACAGGGTCATTACACCGAACGGGGTATGAACAGTCAATATCCCAACACACTTCAGCTATTCAGAATGGACACACCTAATTCTGGTGCAACAAATGATTAGGCTCAGATCTGTATATAGTGGTCAGGTGACTGAAGTATCCGAATTCTGCAACAGCTGCAAAGAAACCCGGTTACACGGCAGCCATATATGCTATGCCATCCGGTCATTGCCCCGCCAAAACACAATTGGATCTTGAACGACACATTTCATCTCGCTTAGCTCACAACAGTCATCACAGCCAATCCGGAAAACATTATTAGGATCAGTATGAAATCCAAACCAACCATCGGCTCAGATAGGTGAACAATCGACTAAAGTGGATACGTCCACCATGGCTGCAACCATGTTGAGTTGCCATGCCAAGATGCGGATAATCACAACCTACCACAATCATTATGACCATCACTTGCATCTCATAAACATAAATGTCTCACGTGGCATATGACTATTTTTTGGCCAAAAAAGCGAACAAAGAGGATATGTTCCCCATGGCTGCAACTATTATAAGTTTCCCCGCCATGACAAACACAATCTCAGCATCATTCAAACAGACCGAGGCTCATCACAACAGCCTCGTACAACCGACGACATCATCACTCTCATCTAAGAAATCAAAGGAAAACAAAATCATGTTCACGTGAAGCAAGCCAATAAAACCATAAAAGTTCACAAACATTGCACCATCTCCGCAACTAATTTCAATAATTTAAAACCACTAACATCCTACTAAAATCCACGGCATCATCGTTCTCATATAAGGAGACAAAAAAAAATCAGACTGATGACATTATTTTTTAATTAAGGGTATAAGAATGATGATATTGATTCCTCATATAGCAACCATGTAAAGAAAAGTAAACTCATTATGAAAAGAAAAGTATAGTTTTGAACCTTGTGAAACATGGTTTGGTTGCGTAGTTTGAACCTGTAAACTGCTAGTAGCAACAGGTGAAGAATAAGAAGGTGCTGCAATAGCTTTTGGTAGCTCACCGTTTGCATCTGCTTTTCTTGTTTTCGTAGGAACATTTAGTTCACCTGAAATAGCAAATAAGAGGAAGAGATTATAAGCAAGTAAACATAGAAGTTATAATCATGGATAAAATTGTTTGTAAAAACGAATGCATAAAACGTACGCTGAAAGGACATTGTGGATGAAAGTGGGACATCAGTATTGTGGCGATGACTATAACCGATGTTTTTCCCGCCCTAATAAACATTATGAGTAGTTGGTTCATATTGTGAATGAGGCTGAGTATGTATCTTCTCAGAGGATGTCGGTTCATTTACTGTTAAGTTATTGCAATGAGATACTGTGTTTGACTTGTCTAAAGAATAATCTTTACCCTCGTAAACTTCCAATAACTTATGTTTCGCTTTGGTGGCCAGCTGTGTAGGCTCAAATGAATTCTTATAGCATGCATTATGGACAGGCATACGCATGTTCTTACTGACATTATGTGAACATGTAGTCATACTAACTCCATCGCATAACTAACAACCGCTTGCCTTTTGACAATTGAGGGTGATAATCTATATGTTCAACATCCAGGCACGGATCCAAAGAGGGCAAAGAACTAACAGAAGGAACCCTACGAATTGCTTTTTGTTTTGTTTTCATATCTCAAAGGCTAAGTTATCTAATACTATATGGAAAACGGGAACAACAGTTGTTGATTGAGCATAAAAAAGGGCGATGGCAAAGAGGGTTTTACATATATACCTGGGTAGACTTAAAGGCTGTTCTTGAAGAATAATTTTGTAAAAATCCTCCCCCAAATTCATCAGTTGGTAGGAGCGTAAAAAAAATATTGTGTGTGTGATAATGAGTGATATTAGGGTTTTGGAAAAAAAATACTCCGTATGATGAATGGTTTGGGCTTTTTTTTTTTTAATTATTAATTTTTTTGTGATCATTATATTTATGGCTTTGCAGAATATATCACAAAAGTTAAGTTGATCTAGTGGCAAACACACATGTTATTTATCCAAATAACCAAGTTTCGATTCTTGCAAGACTTATTTTTTGAAATTAAATTTCGAAAATTAATGCTTAGGTAATTAAATTTCGAAAATAATTAATAATAGCTAATTAAATTAAAAAAAAAATGGACAACTAATGATTACATGGCATTAAAATGAATTCGTAAAAATAAAAAAATTGTCTAAAATTCAAAATTAATTAAATGTCTTCAAATAAAGTAAATTTAAAAAATGCTTACATGGCAACAATGTGATGACATGGCTGATAATGAATTACTGGGCAATGAGGTGGCGTTTACGTGACATTATCTACATGTAATGCCTCCTGTTATATATAATATAGAGAGATATATATATATACATTATATATAAGAGGAGACATGACATATAAAATGCCACTTGGCATCCCATAATGTCATGTCATATTTCCATGTCATTATTGGGTTTATGTGGCATTTTTTTTATTTTTTTAAATGACATGTGGCTTTTTAATTAATATATGTACAATTCTTTTTAATAAATTTTAAAATTCGTTTTTTTTTTGTTATTTTTTAATTTTAAATTTTTTTTTATTAAAAAGAAGACATTTGTTGGAGTTGAACTTAGGTCATTCATGTTTTTTGTAAACAACTTACCACTAGAGTAAATTGTTTTTTGATTTATATCTTTCAAATCAATAAAAATAAGGAGATTATAAAAAATTCTGGAATTTGTATTTTAGGTATATATATTATGAAGATAACAATTAAAATAAATTATGATATATATTACTTACAAGATAATTATACCTTAAATATTTTTAACCTATTTTTTTGTGTATAAATATATTATTCCAAAACATAAGAATCCCTAACAAGTTTTTAGGATTTTTAACTTTTACAGGTTAATAATCCCTAACAAGTTTTATCGACTTTTAAGTTTTACAAGTTTATCCAGTTTTAATTTTTTCTGTGTTATCATATATCGGATACAAAGATGGAGGCATAAATCCATCAGAAAAACTTAGGATAAGTTATCTCAAATAGTCAAATCCTGGAATAAACGTACCTTTTATGTTTTAATCAGGATAAGTAGGGGTTTTTTCCTTCTATTTTAAGTTTTTTAGGGCACTTGAAGATGGTTCTTTGATACCCGTTCGCTGCTGAATTATGTTATTGTTGTTGTCTGTAAAAACCTCTTTTTTCCTAAAAACCCTAATGGTCTCTGTTATATTTTTTTTTACATATTGTTGGTTTTTTTGCAGATGATGATGGTGATGGTTTATGATGTTAACGAATTGATTATTTTTTTTCTTTAGATTTTCGACAGGTAAGAACAATTGTGAAACCTGGTTGTTCTCAAGACGTTCTGAAGGCTGCATTGAGTGCCATGTCATCTGTGACGGACATTCTTTCTGTCATGACCTCACAACGCCTTGAATAGTAATACGACTCAGCGATTGGATTTTTATGGTTCTTCCACAGCTTATAGTACTCGAACCTTCTTCAGATTTCCTTTTTTTATTTTCAAGATTTTGTGATGAGTTTGTTTTTTTTTTCTTATGGCAAACAATTAGAATTCCACTACTTGATCAAATTGTTTTTGTTTTTGGGTCTACGTTTGTGGAAGTTTTATGAGGTATATATGATAGCTTCATTATGTATAATACATGATTGTATAAGCCATTGATTGTTTTTAGATAAATACATGTTATGATCATCTATTAAACTTACAAGTCATAGGTTAATTGATTTTTTGTATCACGTTGTATCATGTTTTTTTTAACTAATCTAACATTGAAAATTATTATACGTTGATGCTTTGCCCTTCTGTAAATAAATAAATTTTTGTATCAAGTGTTATTCTATAAACATCAGATGAATTTAATAAGCACTTTGGGAAGTATGGAGATATAACAGATTCTGTGATAATGATGGACCGCATGACTGGTTAACCTAGGGGATTTGGATTCATAGCATTTGCTGATCATCTTGTTGTGGACAAGGTTATCGAGGACACCCATGTCTTTAGTGGAAAGCAGGTAAAGACTAAAAGTGGTTGCTATATGTGGTTACATCTTATTGGCCTCAATATCTTTTGATCATATTTTTTCATGTTATTTTTAGGTTGAGATTAAGAGGACCATTCCTAAAGGATCTGTTAATTCAAAGGATTTCAAAACAAAGAATATATTTGTCAAGGGTATTCCAACGTCACTTGGTGAAGATACACTACTATTTTCTGTTTGCAACTTTCTTTTTGAAGTATGGAAAGGTCGCGGAGCACCAAATTGTACGTGATCATGCGACCAACCGATATATGGGATTTGGGTTTGTTGTTTTTTATAGTGTCGAAGTTGTCGATGAATTAGTATCTAAAGGAGATAAAAATATGATAGATATGGCTGGTAATCAGGTGCGATTTGGTATCCCTTATTTAGTGAAAAGTATCTGGTAATCAGGTGCACTACAATCTCTAACTGTTTAGAGACTGGTATTGTTTGTTTAAATCGGCTATACAGGCTGGATTGATAAGCTTGATGATGTTGCTGGCCTTACTTATGGCTCCTTAAGGTATTGAAAAAATTATGCATTAAACAATTTTGGATTTTATTTGTTCCATTTAGACTATAATTGTGTATAACAAATATCTGCGAGAATTACGAGTGGAGAGGCTGATGGAAATTAAGGTGACCGATGGAGCTGAAGATTGATATCGAACCCCATATGACTCAGAATCTTATATGGGTTCAATGGAACTGACTTTAGCAAGGTACCAATATACTAATTTATTATATTTCCGTGCTACAGATTGCGGGTATATATATCAGACTTATGATACATATTTTGATCTATTTGCAATTTAATATTTTTTTTGTTTGATGAGTGTGCTATCGCTGTAAGAAAACTGTTGGAATAGAAGTTATGAAACATCGTAAGTTAGTTAGATGCATTTTGGCACTTAAAGTATGTATGTGGCAAGTCGGGTATTATCTGACAATGCTTTGTTGAAAGTGCTCAGTTCTGCTACTTTGTTCGGCATGTCGTGCTAATGATGATAACTGCTAAACCCGTCGGATCCGTTGGGTGTATAGTTTGAAAGTTGATGTTTTTGTTTTTCTTTGATTCTAAGAATCATGAACACACTAATTATCAAAATCTTTTTGTTTAGAGTGAGTGTCTACTTTTATTTCTTTCACCTCTGGTGCTTCAAAATAGATATAATAAGCTCATTTTCTACATCCCATAACTCATAAGAGAAAGTAGGTGCTTGGAAAACTTAATTGAAATGATTCATACTGATATTACAGACTTGATACATGACCCCTTCTTAGGTGAAAATTACATGGGGTAGAGTAAATGGATTTTGAAATATCTATCCACTGTTATTCAAAATTATTGGTCTACTTTGTAGGGTCCTTCAATTTTTTTAATCATAAGCTATGAATCTTTAAATGTATACTTTGTGCTTAAACTCTCACTGAAATGGAAAAACATGAAATAGACTTAACGTAGGTTGTAAGACCAAAAGTATCATGATTTTTTCAACCGAGAGCTCAGTACCAATTCCAAATAAATGCAACTCAGTATGTACATCTACGGATTTTTTCAAATAATTGACTTTTTGCATTTTTTTTTTGTTTGACCATAAACAGGATTCGACGTGGTCACCAGGTGTACACACAAGTATGTGCATCCTGTCATTCGATGGGTTTGATTTCATATCGTGACTTGGTGGGTGTTGCATATACAGAAGAGGAAACAAAGGCAATGGCTGCTGAAATTGAGGTGGTTGATGGTCCTAACAATGAGGGTGAGATGTTTACATGTCCTGGCAAACTGAGTGATCGATTTCCTCAACCTTATCCAAATGAGCAAGCTGCTAGGTTTGCTAATGGTGGGGCTTATCCTCCAGATTTAAGTCTTATTAGCAAAGTAATTTCTGCTGCATGTTTCTGTTTTTTTAGAGCTATGTTGGTGTGTTGTTAGAGTTCTTATATATTTTGTTTCTTCAGGCTCGTCATAACGGACAGAACTATGTGTTTGCGCTACTGACTGGTTACCGTGATCCTCCAGCTGGTGTTTCTGTAAGTTGCCAATCTTTGTTTACATGTTAGTATGTTTTCTATTTTCTTCTATAAAGTAAGCTTTATTTTCTAAAATTTTCTTATTAAAGAAGAAAAAGAAGTTAATGGATATGCATGTATAAATTCTTATGAGTTGAGGTCTAGGTCTTAAACTACGATGAAATGGAAAAGTATAATTTTAAACTTTCTAATTCGGATAGTTAAGTTGTTCAAAGAGTTATTTTTCTGAGTGGCACAAAGTGTACTGGTTGCAGTGCCATAGTCATTTGATGACAATTCTTTAGTACCTGTGTATTGTGTTTTCACCATATAAATAAGGGGTGTTTTGTTTCCTTAAAATAGCCATGACTATTGCAAATTGGAAAAGAAATTATACTATCATGGTAGTCTATTTGTTCCAAGTAGATTGAATAGTACTTTTTTGGTTTTGTCATTGCTACTTTGGTTTTTGCTGCTAATTCTAAGCATCAGCTGCTATTTCTGCTAATAATGTAAAAATTCGTATTATAAGATGCTTTTATAGTCCATAAGTGTGACTCCATTTGCACACGTATAAATTAAAGCCATTAATAACTGTATTCTGGTTGTTTTCGTGTATATATCATCCTCTTTCTTCCACGTAATGGCGAATCTACGAATGAATTGCAGATCAGGGAAGGTCTGCACTATAATCCTTACTTTCCTGTTGGAGCAATTGCAATGCCTAAAATGCTTATGGATGGCGCTGTTGAATACGAAGATGGAACTCCAGCAACAGAGGCCCAGGTTGGTTGATCCTTTATTAAGCTAATGGTTAATAGGCTTATTGTTAATATTTTTCTCACATTTGGATTCTTTCTTTATTTTAATTGTAGATGGGAAAAGATATCGTCTCCTTTTTGAGTTGGGCTGCCGAACCAGAAATGGAAGAAAGGAACTGGTACAAATTCTCCAAACTTTCAACTATATGAATAGAGACCAAACACACACTTTGTCTTTGCATGTGTTGATGTAGGTGTAGATATGGAAAACACAATTTGATTTTGGGGTCAAATGGACTGATTTCTACAGTGCAGTCGATTCTCAGCAAATGCTTTTTACCCCAAAGTAGTTGGTACAGGCCAGAAATGATGAACACTAGGGATTAAACAACCATATCATTTTTAATAACCCTTAACGGGCCCCAAGGTCACTTATTTGTTCTATCATCAGTTTTAGAAGTGGCAAGATCTATTAATTACAGGCAAAGTATTCAGTTTCAGAAGAGGGTGTTGATGGCTTCGACATTATATAATTGGACTCCTATGTTAATTTTGCCGACACTTTTAAGTAAATTTAATTACAAAAAGGGCAAGCTGGAAAAGAATGCCGAGACTACGGAGCAAGCTTCATTGTTGGGCGATGTATCTAGCTGTTGTGTGATGAACACTGACATGTTATGCCAACCTTCTAGTTTGAGTTGTTGGCTTGAAACTCTGCATGTGAATGATTATAATAGTTTTGGTCTTGATATGAGACTACTGCAGAAACTATCGAAGATCGTCGCTTTTGATGGGAAGGAACTAGAATCTGTATGCTTCAACTACCATCTTTAAAATTTATCTTCCTATTCGTTTAGTTTGGATTGGATTAAATTGCACTGGTTATTAGTCTGGAATCATCTTAAACCAGAATTAGCCTGGATACTGAAAAGCCAGTTTTTATTATTATATATTTATATTTTTGCAAAACACGGGTCTGAACCAAATATGAACATACACCGAGTGGAAAAGATAGCTCAGTGTTATGTTGACCAGTTATTAAATCTTGATGTATCCTTTTATTCTCTAGGCTGAACGACATGGCCTTTTATTTGTTTTGTTAGGGTTTATCTTGATTAGGTTGGCTATTGGAATCTACATTGGAGTTTTCACTTAACTTTTCTTCAAGACCTCCAACCGATTTCTCTCCTTATCAGAAACTTTCTTGGGTTCTTGATGCAGGGACCTCTATGAACTCTGGTTAGTACATTGTCTTTACGTATGTGATTTTATCTTTAATTAATGATCTAACTTATGCTTCTTAAAACTGTTACAACACATGCAAGCATTTCCAGTACTGTTCTTGAGATGTGGTTTAATTGGAATACATCTTTGTGGAAGCATCACTACAACAACAACAACAACACCCAATCTCGTCGGAGCGCGGTATGGGGTTTGTGGAAGCATCACTCAAATCGTGAAAAGGCTTGCATTAGTGTTCACAGACACATATGGCTATTCTTCAGTTTGTGCAAACATTTATATTTTTTTTTGTTTTTGTTTTATGTGACGCATAAAAGTTTGAGCAACATGCTTACACAGATTTGGTGCCCGATATGCTTTTTCAATCCGTGGCGACAAAGTCCCTAGACAAGATTTTGTAAGGAATTATATGTGTAAACATGTAACAATTTTTATTAGTAAAATGAGATATGATAATATACGCTTTTGTAATCATTTTATCTTAAAAAACACTTAAAGAGGGTACATTGGTAAAGTATTATCTTTTGTGTAAAATATCACTGGTCTAATATATCAACATATTTGAGCCCTTTAAAATATCAATTCAAATGTATGTCTAAGCATTAAATAAAATGTTGTTTAACAAGTCTCTTAATCATCTCAAGGGTGTTAGGATACCTTGATGATGGCCTGAAACCATTTTTTTCCTCCACATGCTCTTTGGGTACTGGCAACGAAGGGGATACATAAAATCACAGATACTAAAGAAGCATGACAAAAAAGTCTCACCGTAATCCATTCTAAAACAAATGATATCACAAAATTATAAGAATCTTACGGTATGATTAAGATATAATATATATCAATATATTCATACATCCGAGGGTATAGGTGTAAAATCGATGAGTTGGGTTGCATAATAGGTAAAAACGGGTAATTCTGTGTATGGGTAAAACAAATCAGGTCAGGTCTACCCAAAATTCTTTTGTCCAAAATTTCTATGTTTTTTAGTATGACTACTGCCGGATATATTATTGTTTTAGGGTGTTTCATATGTTAACAATATTTCATCTTCATTGACTGTGAGCATAAAGAAATGGTATAACAAATACTGATTATGTCTCTTACTAATAAAAAGTTGAGTAGTTACGATGAACAATCCTAAACCCCTTCAATAGTCAATAGGTAAACGTTTATCGAAGTTCGATCACCCAGATGATTTGTTTTTCCTATTTTTCGACCACCTTCTGTATAATTCCTAATATGGTAACATGGTACTTTTTAAGGCATATACCATCGTTGTTTTCCTAAGTAACGAAATTTGAGTTGGAGTTCCAAAGATTGTGTGTCAGTTAGTGATGGTAAAGGGTCTTTGAATAAAGGTGAAATTGCTAAAACTCGAATCATTAAGATCCAAATAGCCGATGAGTTATTAATAGATAGTGATGAGCTTAAGAAGCACCATAGGGATACACAGCTAATCATGTGAATGTAATTTGTGTTTTATTAGATTGTTTGGAGTCATCTGATTAACTGTATTTTGGATTTTTGTGTTCTTTAGATTCATTCCATTATATTTGTATATGTTTTAGTCTCATCTTTAGGCTCTTACATGAGTGGTGAATGATCCTAAAAAGCTGCAGCGAGTCACATTCAGGAGTGGGCAGCGCTTACACTTAATTTTTAATAATCCTGGGTCACACAAAGTCTTAAAAGAAAACCCCAAACTTTTAATTACCTTTTAGTATATATTTGTTATACTAAATCCTAAAAATAAAAACCACAAGTCATACCCGTCCATCGGACGGGTTTTGCCACTAGTATATATATATATATATATATATATATATATATATATATATATATATATATATATATATATATATATATATATATTTTTGTTTATAGACATAATATGTTTATTGTTAATATTGAAAGTAGTATGTTGACAAAATATTATAATTTGTCGGGTTTATTTAAAAAGGATAGTCTTGCATATATTTTAAAAAATGTCGAGCTTAAATGATATGTACATATATTAGTTTTTGAAGAATCCTTTTAAATATAAAATTATCATTTTGGAAATAATTGATCTTATGATATTTATAAAACATTGTATCTCTATTATTATTTGTAAATGTTTCTATTACTCCTTGTTTGAGTATATATTATGTATATGTGTTCTATATATATTTGTAACGGCGTATACGATTTTATTTAGTTGACGAAAATTGAGGAGACGAACGGAACGAGATGAGTCGAGATAGAAAACAAGTCGTGACTTATGTCGGAAGAAACCGAGACGATGCACGCCGTGCAAACGCCCTGGTGGGCTGTAAAAACTAATCGGACCTTTGCATAATTGGGCTTCGGCCCAGTGTAACACAACCGGATGCACCTTTTGTAATCTGATGGGCTTCTCAGCCCACTTAATAAGCAACACTCTTGCCTGGGCTTTGAGACCCAAAACAAAGTTAACTCAACTTAATTTCAGTTTTGAAGATTTCCACATTCAGTTGCAAATTATATTTTGGCACACATGGATTCGACTTGACGCCTAAACACATCGAGACTCTCACGAGTCTTTCTCGACTAAATCGTGGTCTAATGTTAGATGAAATAACAACAACCTTGGGGTGTTCTGTTGGTGACTCGAAACAACACAAATGAAAAACAGAAATGCCAATTTCTAACCAACATGAATGGAACCCAAAACCTACGTATGAGCACTAATGCCAAAGGCATATAAAGATTTTAGATCGATCCTTGCCTCGTGTTAATCAGGTACGACCCGACACAGCAAGAGGACTCGATGCCAACCACCCTCATGGGTCTAGGTGTCGTACGAGTCAAGCTCAAATACACAAAAACTACCACTCTCGGGTGGGTTCAATCTCAGCCGAGCCAACACAACTTAGCCAAAGGAATTAAGCATGAATTATGTCAAAAAAATCATCAATACGTGAAGACTTAAGCCGAAAGCTACATTAAGCTGGTTTCAAAATTTTAGGTTTTATTTTCTTTCCTTTTTTTTGTCACCGCCGCAAACAACAACAACAACATAACATTTACATCTAGTTTTTCCAAAATTAATTTTTACCAACAAATGTATATCGTTCACAAATAATACTAAAAAGATTGTGACTAAATACAAGAATATCGATTCGAATGAACTAATCAAATAACAGAAGCAATTGTTCTTACAATATTCCCAAATTGGATCGAGTGAACATGAACACCGAATAGCAAACTCTAATTGGAGGTGACCCGGAACGATTTGGTACAATTAAACACTTGCAAAACCTTCCTTATACTTCGATTAACAAAACCCCTCGCCCAATTTTGAAAAGCCCCCTACTTTTTATTGTTAGGATTTAGAAAATCCTTTAGTTAAAGTGTCGGTCACCTCAAGTATATGTAATCGTTAGAAAGCTCGTAGTCGTAGTCGTTTAGTATTAGTAAGTAGTTTAGTAAGTAACACCGTGGAGGACGGACGGATATTTACCCACTGTATGCCTGATCCACAACCCGAAGGAGGGCAGTTATGTTTGTAACTATAAATACCCTTTGCCTCACAAGGCAAAGCGTTGGAACTTTCAATATCATTTTTCTTTGTCTCACTAAGTTCCCTAAACTCTTCCACTTTCTCTCTCTAAAACCTTTAGTATACGCCTCATCTCTATATTATATATAACAGGAGGCATTTGGCATTAATGCCACCTCAATGCCACCTCAATGCCACATAATCATTTTTTATGCCACCTAAGCATTATATGTCCACCTAAGCAATTTAATAATCCAACTATTAATCCATTTTTTTATTTTTTTTTCCGGTTTTAATGTATAATTTATATTAATTTTTAATGCCACATAATCATAAGTTGTCCAACTAAGCATTTAATTGTAAATTTTCCGAATTTTATTATTTTTGTTTTAATTTTCGGAATTTTTTTACAGATTTTTGAAAATTGTTTATAAAAAAGGTTCCTTGCAAGGATTGAACCTTGGTTGTTTTGATAAATAACTTGTGTGTTTACCACTTAGCCAACAAGTTATTTTGATAATTATGTTGCATATTATAATCTATAGATGCAACCAATGTAGGAGAATCCCTACAACTTAGGTTACCCTAATAAAACATATACGAATTTTTTTTTTCAGTTCATTCATAATATATTTTTTTTTCTCAAAACCCTAGTATCATATTTTTTTCGGAAACATCACTACAGGTGAAAGATAGATGTTGAGAGCTTCCATGGGTCGTGCTTCATGTTCCAATGGTTCAAGTGTTTGACATATTATATTATATTGTTTAGTTTTTTATGATGCATGTAACACATGTTTGTGATTTGGAATGCAATCTGGGATGGAGGTATTGATTTTAATATTACTCATGGTTTAATGATTAAAAAAAACTATATCTTTTGCGACAGGTGAATAGGCATTGTGCATTGTTTTAGGAAATACTCTAATAATTATAGTGCATGATCGGATTTTGGGTGCCCTACCAATGGTATCCAAGTCTACCCATATTTTTGTGTTGCAAATTTAAAATTGAAAATTTTCATATGATGTCTGGGATTACTTATTGCCCTTTTTTATTCAGTTTTGAAAGTGCTCTAAGATTGCTTTTATAATCAAATATGACTAGGTCAAAAACCCTTTATATGATTGAAATATAGTTTTTGAATGTAAACGAATAAGAGTTTTACTACGTGGTGTTATACATGTCGCTAATCAAAGTGCTTAAATTTAATGGTGTCGTTACGTTTGATACGAAAAATAGGATATACTGTTAGAAGAAAAATAGGAAATATTGGTACTATTGCCTCATAAAGAGTACACATTTGACTTATTTTCAGATGTGATTGTTGAAAGATAACAACATTTTACAATAATCAGAGCACTGAAATAGGAACCAAAAGTTTTTCTTTCTTATGTAGGGAAGATAGATGTTACACTTGAAGATTCTTTTTTTAAAACAATAGGATTTTAGTTCCTATTACTTATTACCTGTTATAAAGTTCGTAACTTTAGCTACATTTTTAGTGAAAGCCATAGTTAATTTTGAGCTTGAAATATTATGTATGCCATATTGATCTTCACTAGCCTGTATTCTACAGATTCAAATTAAACAAGTATCCTCTGTGTATGTTGACACATATATACGTGTAATGATCAAGCTTAAATTAATTCTTGATGTCACAAGTTATTGAAATATGAAAGGGTTTTTTTGGATCAATGGGTTTGGAAAAAACTTCAACAGCATAAACAAGGTCGTTATCGTTGCACATGCAATGTTCCCTTGAGGTATAATTTCAAGACAGTAGTATCATATAGGGTCACGAAAGTTTCGGTTGCCTGAGAGAGGTCTCCTATCTACGCCAACATGAAGTGTCCGTTTTGTCATTTGATTGTCTCAGTTGGAGGCTGGATTGATATAAATTAAACACCCTCTACTTTTTATCATCCC